>QGSO01000146.1:2037793-2238883 GCA_011037825.1 Carya cathayensis
CATGAAGAATTAAAAACTGAGTATCTCACGGTGAAAGATCCCCTTATTTTGTGGAATGATTTAAGGGAGAGATATGAGCACCAGAAAACTGTAATCCTCCCAAAAGCTCGTCATGATTGGATGCACCTGAGGTTGCAAGATTTCAAGAGTGTTAGTGAGTATAACTCTGCACTCTTTAAAATTAGCTCAGTATTGAAATTATGTGGTGAAAAAGTCACTGATGATGACTTGTTAGAGAAGACATATACTACTTTTCATGCCTCGAATGTGCTCCTGCAGCAGCAGTATCGAGAGCGAAAGTTCAAAAAATATTCTGAACTTATATCTTGTCTTCTAGTAGCTGAGCAAAATAATGAGCTTTTGTTAAGAAATCATCAGTCACGTCCTACTGGTTCTATATCATTCCCTGAAGTGAATGGTACTAGATTTACACCATTCCCAGAAGCAAATGGTGCATTTTTTCAAAGAAACCGAGGGCGTGGACGTGGTAGAAAAAATTATAGAAGTGGAGGTCCTAGAAGCGACCACACTAAAAGGGATAATAGTAGATCTACACCGTACCACCAGAAGTGGTTCAACTCAGAGAAGGGTAAAGGTCCTCAAAACAAATTTTTAAAGAAAGATGAAGATGGATGCCATAGATGTGGTATGACTGGACATTGGTCTCGTACCTGTCGTACAGCTAAGCACTTGGTTGACCTATACCAAACTTCTCTAAAAGAAAAAACAAAAAGGATTGAAACAAATTTTGCTGAACCATCAAATACTTTAGCTTCTATAAAAGGAGAAGATACTACAAGCCTTGATGTTTCTGATTTTTTTGAAAATTCTAGTGGTGGAATTGATCATTTGATTGATGATGAAAGTGTTCCTTTTTAATTAATGTATTTTCTTTATCTTATTGTAATTTTTATTTTGCAATGTTTTGTAGTTTTTAATTAATGTATTTTCTTTATCTTATTGTAATTTTTATTTTGCAATGTTTTAATGAAAGTTTTATATATCATGAGTATTACTGATGAACTTGTTATCTCTGAGATGAATAATAGAGATGTATGTCTGGCTGACAGTGCTACAACTCACACAATTCTTAAAGACAAAAAATATTTTCAAAATATAACATTGAGTAGAGCCTACGTTCATACCATATCTGGTTCATCGAATCTAATTGAAGGCTCCGGAAGAGCTTATATTGTGTGTGAAGATTCGAGGTCGAATCCTTTTGAGGAGAGGGGGAATGATGGGAACCAAGGTGGAGCTATCCTTAAAGATCCTTTGCAAGTTCCAGATGGGCCAATTACAAGATCAAGAGCCAAGAAGATCAAGGAAGCAATGCAAGGATTGGTGCAATCCACTTGGGAAGAAGCTAGGAAGGGCCCAATACTCAAGATGGGCTTGAAGGAAGAAGAACCGGTTTTGATCCATTTGATACAAGCTATGGAAGACATGACTTAGAGATAGGGCCTATTGTTGTTAAGACTCTCAATTTGTTTAAAGGCTTTTATTAATAGTTTAGAAGAAATGGGCTTGAGGATGCTTGGCTCACATATGTCTTATTTCTAATGGACTAGGGTTTTCTTTGGGAAGGCCTTGTATTTTGGCCAAAGGTTTATTTGGAAACTTATTATTTCACTAGGGTTTACAAGTTACTGTAGCGTGGCGTACGACACTGTTCACGCTACAGTACCCGAGCACTTTCATTAGGGTTTTTGGGAGTTGTCTATTTAAACAACTTATAGCCTCACTTGAGAGGCAGAATATATGGTATTTCTTTGAGAGTTTGAGTTATCTCCTCTTGTTCTTCTTGAACATTTGAACTTATCAAAGGTAAATCAAAACCTTTGTGGCATTCCTCCTTTGTAATTTGGGTTCTTGAGACAGATTCTTCAATGGGTCTAGATTTTGATATAATCTAGGTTCTTGGAACGGATTCTCATCGGGTCTAAATTCTCCATCCATAAATATGAGTTTGGCTTTCTTGGGGTTGTTTTCCAATATTGTTGTTGGGTCTCAAAGCAAATCGATTGGGGTTCACATCAATAATACCTTATATATTGGCCATGAGAAGATTGCTGAGCCATTGCAGAGTAAGAATGCAGAAAGAGATTGCAGAGTAAGAATGCAGAAAGAAATTGCAGAATAAGAATGCAGTATGATTACAGAAAAGTGAAGAATATGAGATGCGAATGAAGATGAGCTGAATATCTCTTTTATAGAGAAAATTATGACTAAGCACATCTATTGTTTCACGGCATCCCTCGTGAAGCATCTCTCTACAAGAGACGAGGCGTAGCATCGTAGCCCTGCGGTGCCTGACAGCAAATGTAGCATTATAGCCCTGCGGCGCCTGACAGGTACATAAGAACTGTAAAATCCCGCGATGCTTGTCTGGCCTAAAAGGATGGCCACCGTTTTTTAATATGGAGGTTTGCAGCTTAATTTTGATAACTCCTCCAGTAATTATGTTATTTACAAGAACTCCAGAAGAGTACAACTCCAGAAGAGTAGTGAATTCAATATTAAAATGATCTTGGATCAATATGGTGAATTTCACTATAAAATCCTAATTACTCCAATGGTTGCTCGATAATGTGATGAGGAGAAAAATCCATTTCGTCCTTGTAAAGACAATGGAGAAATTCTTGATCCTGAAGTACCTTATCTCCAATTCAATTGAAGCCCTGAATATGTGATTATTTGGATCAAGTCCACAATTAGATGGATATACAGATGCGAGTTATCTATCAGATCCACACAAGAAGATCATTACAATTCATTAGAAGAAAGTTGAAATTGATGTCAAGAAGATACGGTCAAGAAATAATCTGGCAGATTTATTCACTAAAGCATTACCAACTGCAACATTTAAGAAGATTGTGCAGACCATTGGAATGCGGAGACTTGAAGACATATTATCATGCACTTTTCAGGGGGAGTAAAGTCTTGAAGACTTGTGCTGATTGTACTCTTTTTCCTTCGCTAAGGTTTTATCCCACTGGGTTTTCCTTTGCAAGGTTTTAATGAGGCAATCTTAAAGCACTTGGCGATATACATGAATATTGTACTCTTTTTCCTTCGTCATTGGTTTTTTTCCCACTGGGTTTTTTCTTGACAAGGTTTTAACGAGGCATATTCTTTATATGTGGTCATCCAAATGGGGAGTGTTAGAAACCAAGTTCAAATTGTATCGTATGACCAATCTTAAGTCATTAATTTATACCTATATTTAGCCATCAATGGTGATTTTAGGTACACCTACCCCCCAATGGTGATTTTAGGTACACCTAACCTCCTTTGTACTCTTTACCATTGGATTGATGACAAGTGTCACAATCCTAACAATTCTTTGTACCAAGAGATCCCTATAAATAGAGGGAGTCCTCATTTGTGTAAGGCACCAAGAAATAAGAGAAAACAAAGTTCTCTAAACATTTCTCTCATATTCAAGATCTCTCTCTCTTTTGCTCTCTCTCTTTTCATTAGTTTCATAACAAAATTGATGTTTTTGTGTATTTTTTATTTCTATTTTTCTAAATATTAAAGAAAAATATATATAAATACACTAATAATAATATTTTTACTCATTTAAAAAAATTAAATACATTAATAATAATTTGAGGGAGAAAAAAATGGTGCTAAATACTTGGTGATCGTATGCGCATATCAAGTCCCACTCTTTTAGTAATCTTGGGCAAAGAGTTTTGCGTACTTCTTTTTAAGAAAAATGAGGTTTGTTATTAGAAAAGAAAATTTTTATCACCTATATTTTAAGTATGCAAACTTTAAAAAGAAATATGTATCACTTGGACGTGTTAAGATTACAAATATCATTTATCTATGTTAAGGATGCCGATGTTTTATGATAGGAAAATATTTTAACCACAAATAGATTACACAAAAATAATCCCACAAATTGATGTGGCTTAATGTGGTTTGTCAGATTGTGAAATTACTTTTATTGTAAAGCAGATCTAACGGATCAGATGAAACTACATCAGTTTATGAGATTATTTTTGTGTGATTCCTTTGTGGATGTAGTAGTGCTCTTTATGATATGATGATGAATCGGATAAACTTTCTCCTCGGATACACGTTGGAATATATGATCATCTTTGATTTCAAGATCTTTGCAAGTTGTTTGGCAAGAACACAACTTTTTTGTCCTTCGGAAGCTGTTCAATGGAACCTGTTCTTTTAAAGGTCTAAATTAGTGGAACCTGTTCCCTATAATCACGAAATTTTATAAAGTCTTTTTTTAAAAATAATTATTGGCACTCTATTAATAGCATTTACTGACAAAAAATTAAATTGTCCAAAATACTGACTACAAGATGAACCCAATACAAGACATTGTTTATAGATCATTGCATATGTTACACTGGCAGAGCACCACAGCAAGAAGATTCATGAGGCAGCCCACGACTTCAAACAAGAGATATTGATGAAGACTGCATCCATGGCCTCGCTATTTTCTCATTAGAATCCATCGGAAGGGTTCTCCGACCGTTGAGAATTGGACCCCGCGAATGTCTTTAATGGTTCACAAGAAAGGTGGCCAAATATACAATCCAACAGCACCCTCCAACTGCAAGACATTGTTATGAATGATGGCATTTTACTTCTTTTTCTTGGCAGTTTTCGCAATAGCATCACAAATCTCTCTTTTCCGTTTATTGTTACTGATGTTGTTGTTGTCATTGCTGTTGTTGTTAACGCCACCTGCAATTGCAGAACTCTTGCCTGGAACTTCCAAAGCATCCTTCACAAAAAACTTCAACCTCCATAACGTGGATTCGCTCTGCATAAGAAGCACAATACATTATTCATTTTGTAACCGAGCAATCGTGTGCAGGAATGTAGAAGATGAAAATACTGGCCAGCACTAGTCAGGAAATCTTAATGATGACCTGAGCGTCAATGTCCAGGTCCACCTCTTCACCAGCTGCTTGGAAGCATGGATTATTTTGAGCAACAATCTCCAATGCCTTGGTTAGATCTTCAGTAGATAATTTGGTAAGTGCTGCCCCAAGCTTTCTCTTCTCTTCAGTAGAAGTTTTTCTGAAAATCATGTTCTCAAAGTAAACTTTAATCGCCTCCACAGTGATGCAAAATTACTTATGTGTACATACCACTACCACTACCACAATAATGTCATTTCTTTTTAAGTAATCAAATATTTGATTTGAAAACCGCAAATCAATCATGTTATTGAAGGCAGCATAACAAATAATGTCGGAAAACTGGATTCTACAATATTGAAGTACTCTCTCTTTCAGTTATCCAAGTGTACCACTGGTCAAAATGTTAATACAAAACCATTTCACAAACTTGTGTGTCGTATTAGATACACCTTCTGCAAGCCAAACAAAAAAAAAACACAAGAGGTGGGCCTGCTTGATACACATTAGCATGTGACGTGAGGCTTCAGTCTGCACAATATGAAAAGATTGTTTCTAATGCATTCCTCCAATTCCAAAGACAACCATCCTTAAGATGTTACCAAACTTAAATTGACTTATAGAGTGGCTCCATAACATAAGTTTTCTAATTAACTTCTACAACATTATAAGCATCTATACGCTATTAAGGTTTTTTTAAGATAATTTGAATTTACTTGCAAAGCTTCACATCTTTCCCCCACCATGCAACTTATTGTATGCATTAAACTGCGTAGAAAATAGAGTTCTGTATACTATTCGCTAGGTAAGACAGAATACCACAAGAAGTCACTTCCATAAAGATTGCCTTGTAGTTTGGAAATTTTAAGTTTGTTATAAACATGCACACATCTACATGCTATGGATCCTTGAACCAGTATGTTTAGCAATGTGTCTGTGACCAAAACCCTTTGGTACAGATTTAAGTAGATGCATTTAAAGTGTGTTTAGCTACCACTGTTCCTGCTCCAAGCAAGAGGAACAGTTCAACGAACAGCAATTGCTCTTCCTAATCATAAACAGTCCAAGTAGAACAGTTGCATTGGAATTATACAAGAACATAACAAGCATATTAGACAGGAAATACCAAACAATCTGTTACCCCCCCCCCCCCCTCCCTTTTCCCCCTCCCCCTCTTCCTCTTAAGGCTAGGGATGTTACATAATTTACGTAACTCACACCAAGCAAGAGACCAACATACAAATCGATTCTTCATTTAATCAAAATAATTCTTCACTCAATCTGATCTAGAACCCATCAAGCCTGAACAGTCATTTCCATTTGCTTAATTTGATGACATAACCTCCAGTTGTGGGAAAAATTCAATTAAGGCAAAAGAACTCGCGGAATTTAAATTAAAACCAGAAAGATAAATCTAATCCATGTGCACGTGCCCAATCGTAATCAACAATCAAATCCAAATTTAGCCAAGGTTTTGTTGGCTCTACCACACGTGCGCCGGGGGGTGCCATGGGGGGGGGGGGGGGTGGATTACATGATACAAGCTAAATAAAGCTGTATTTTCCAGTATTAGATAATAATGTCATGGAACAAACCTGCACTTTTGAACAACCATCTCTCGGAGATCTTCCAGATGCACGTCAAGCTCATACAGCTTAAAAGAATTCATCATGGCACATTTGAACAAGGTCCTCATCAGATTCCAGTATACAAAATCAGACTAGAATAAGGAAACCAGAAAAACACCTTCAACATGCTTGAAGATGCTTAAAGAAATCTATGAGTTATCTCATGTAGCTTATTTTGTATCAAACATATCCTCATAAAAATGTTGAAAAATTTAACCCCTAGGGGTTGGCTCAAGTGGTAAAGGCCTTGGGCTTGGAGGTATGCTCCCCCCAGGTCTAAGGTTCAAATCCCCTTGGGTGCAAACAATCTTTAGGGGCCATCGGATTGGGGGATTTTCTTCTTGAATTACCCGAGGTGCATTCGCGGAAAACTCCTTACCGAGGGCCTATGCACTCCCGGGATTAGTCAGGACGTTATTCCTGGACACCCGGTGCCAATCAAAGAAAATGTTGAAAAATTTTAACATACCTCATTGCTTATATCTCTTGCCATTTTGGCATGAGCAGCCTCCTGAGCAAGCTGCATATCCAACTGTGCCTCTGCTTCCTCCTCTTCTTGTCTTTTTTCCTGCAAGTAAATTGCTTCTAACATTACAAATCATCAAAAAATCATTTACCAGGATTAATACAAGAATGGGCTGTCGATGTTGAGAAAGAAGCTACCTCTTCAGTAACTTTAGGTAGAAGTTGCAGCCACTTCTCCTCAAATTTTTTCAGTAAAGTTTTGGCCATAACATGAACATCACTTCTATCATCATTATATTTCATTGCATTCTTGAAAACCATCCTCACGTCAGCACATATTTCCCGAACATTCTTATATCCCGTACCATCCTTGGCCTCCATTTGATTTTTTATCGTACCAAAATCCATGGGCTTGTCAATTACCTATTATACATCATCTAGAATGAATTAGTCAAATGCACATGCAGAAGAAATCCAGGACCAGATGGCAAGAAATCCAGGACAGACTGCCAAACATGAACCAACGTCGTATCCAATGGCAAAGCCAAAGTATTTGGGACAATCTTCCAACAATTATAATTACCTAGCACTAATATCGAGATGGCACTACATGGCATGCCCAGAGATGACAAGCAGATATATAAAAATTCAGTTATAGAAACAAATTCACCTTTACCCAGATAACAACTCGTGAATAGGAATGCAATGTCACATGATTATTATCATATGCAGTGACATATTTGGAAAATTAAAAACAAGGAACTTTACCTCATAGTAGTCATGTAGGTTAAGACCTTCTACATCGACAGGTTCCAAAAAAGGCCATGCCCACTTGTGTTGCATGATCTGACAACCAACACAAATGCACATAAAAAAATATGAAATAACATGCACTATCATTTCCAATCTTACAGCAAATACTATATGTAAGAACCCAGGGAAATCGTTAGTCAATTTGCACTATAACCCCCCCCCCCCCCAAAAAAAAAAAAACAATCATTTTGAAGCTTCCCTAGAATCAGTTCATAAAGCTTAGTTTCACCCAATAAGTGGCCAATATGAAAATTAATATCAGTGATTACATTTATAACCTACCCACTCTAAATGAGTTATTCACTTTTCTGATGTGGAACAAGGTTACAGAGCACATATGAGATCAATTATCCAACTAAATTAAACAAGAAAAACAAATCCACATCCACTCAAGTTCCCAAAATGGAACAGTAAATAAACTTTGTGCACATGCAGACGCACATTCACGCCTACAAACACAAGATGCATCATACATCTAGGCATATATGTTAAAAACACATAAAAATGTCCAAGCAGTGATATGTGGCAGGATGGCTATTAATCTTTTTTAACCTGGTGCAATATTGTGCCAAATTGACGGATGAGCTCTTGCATTCTCTTTGCAGCAGCTGCTTCCCGACATGATGCATCTTGCTGCTGCTTCTTAATACTTGGAATATGTTTATCCTTATCTTTGTCCTTCACCATCGAGCTACCTTTGGATGTGCCGAGTTGCTTTTTACTTGTGCTTAAGTAGAACTGTTCTATCTCATTTGTTCTCTGCTCAAGCTGTAAGGTACAATGAAATAATGACAATCAATTTATAAATATACAGGCATTGATATGTAGGGTTGTTTGGGAACATACATCTCATCTCAAAACTTCTCATAATTTCCTACCCAAATATAACTGAAATACAACACACTTTTCAATTTCAAATCTTCAACTCTTTTATCTAATCATTACCTAAACATTATAATCTTCCCAAACTTCCAAACAAAACACAAAAAACAATACAAACTTTTCAGATTTCAAAAAAATAAAATATTAAAAAATTATATTCAAACAATTTATTAACTTTATGATATTTTTATTCAATTTTTTCTCTCCTTTTCCAAAACCCAATAAAATATCTTTTCTCGAATCATTTCACTACTATTCACAGATTTCCCATCTCATCTCATTACCCAAACATGCCTTTAAAAATGACTCAACATGATAATAAGAAGAAAAAACTGCATTGTCGTCAACCATAAAGGATATCATTCTAATGAAAACGTAATTCACAAAATTATAGCAGCATTCGCTCAATATGAAAAGGTTAATAATTTTTGTATTTATTTTGGATGAGCATATCTGCAACTGTAGAAAATGTTCTTTAACTTACCAGGAAAAACTTTAACAAATCAAATAACACGAAATGTTTTAGTAAAGGATATAACCGTGAACAAGTGAGCCCCTGAATAGATATTACAAATACATAAATAATCAAATATAGCATGAATTTTCTTTTTCTTTGCACTGTATAGGTAGAAAAAAAATACTATATATTATACAAGGGAGCAGACCTTGAAGAAAACAATGAAAAGGTACAACCTGCTCATCATTGCCTTCCCGCAAACTCTAATTCCATATAAAGGGGCCAAATTGCGGTTTCAAAATCTAAAGAACATATAGGTTTCCACAGCTATTTGGTGATTAAAATCAGCAGTCAATCAAGAGACAATTGTTGAAAGCCAATAAACATAGGGGAAAAAGCCCAAGCTAAGACAAATTGTTTCAGATCACAAAATATGCTGTACTTATTTTACAGCATATACTTAAAAACAAAATATTCAGGGCATGGCAGCACCAGAAAATCCTTGCAATTAGCTATAATCTGAATAATTCAGAACCATTTTAGATCTCTTGAAAGTAAAAATACATCTATGTAGACAACTCCAGCAGTGTTTGATGGCAGTCAACACGTCGATATCGTTTGTCCATTTTCCGTTCAACATGTCAATCAGGTTATCATAACGGAGAAAAATTCGTTTATAAAGTGCATATATAGGCATCTGTTTACAGATTAACCAGCTTCCAAAGCTATAGATGTCACATTACCTTTCTTTTAAGGAATTTCTAGTAATTTCAAGTTTGAGTTCGCAAAATAATAATTATACAAGCATGATATTGAAACATGCTGATTGATTGAACATGATAATAAACCAAAACAAAAACCCACTGTAACGACGCTGTCGTTTAAAGTTTAAAACTAGCAAGAAAGTAATCACTAGAGTACAAGAAATAAACACAAAGAAAGGCACCTGGTTAGTCGTTGTTAAGTATATTCCTACCTTATCAACCTTCCCGAATATCTCGTCGACGTGATGTCTGAAACCCTCGATATCTGCAGTAGTATCGTTAGCAATACTTCCAATTCCTATATTCCCTGCATCCAAAGTCGGTGCTTCCATTGGATATATCTGACACTGCAATACAATAACATGATCAATCAGTGGGAGGGCCGAGCGATAGCGTGTGAATCTTTTACTGTTAACGAAGCATGGAAACAAAATAGAGCTCGAATGTCCATTGTTACAGACAAGAGGAAACAAAAACCTGCACTTAACTAAGCTTTAGCACAATTATTTGGTTCAATTGAGCTCTAAAAACTCTTAAATTTACCATGTATTAATTACTATGTACTAAAAAACGTTGAGAAATCGAATCAACCTTGCTAGAAAATACACCAATTGAATCCCGGGCATGCGTTCATACGTATACGTGTATACCGCACGCACATATAATATAAGTATATAACTATAAATATGCAAACGTAAATATAAAACATATATCTGTAAACATATACATGAGTGATCGATACATGTATGCATACAAAGAGAGATTGGTACCGGCTAGAAAGACCCAATTTGTGTTCGGAGACGAATTCTGCAGCGTATTTGGGTTTCGGGGAAGTGACTCTAAAAGATCTTTCGGCTGTTGGGAATGGAGTGCTTGAACCCAGCGCCAGCGGCGTGGTTCCTTTCCCAACTCCTTGGCCCTTGCTTCCTTTTCTTTCCAATTTCTGTGCCATTTCAACGACAGTCGTTCGCATTCCGTAAACGTATGGTAAATGCGACTGTCGTGAACAAGGTTAAGTTCATGCCGGTTTATTCCGGCGACTGGTGGGACTTACGACAGCGACCAAGTCCCATTTAACACGTCCTTTCCTCGCGTACTAATCAAATTGACGGTGCGTTACAAAAGAATAAATTCAAGCAATTTCAAAAGTACATTTCAATAAATATATATTATGATAACTGATCTTAGACCTTCACGAATTTAACTTTCAAATTAAGAAACACCAACACAAAATAGTAAACTAAAAAAATTAGCAAATGTCTATAGCCTAAGATCAATACAATAATTGAATAAATAATCAACAATCCGTGGGTAGATCGAGCCATCAAAATCTGTCATACGTGCATTAATGTTAACTTTAGTATTTATAGAGCTATGCTACACCATGTTGTCTATTAATTATTTAAAAATAATAATATTAGCTGTTATGAATAACATCACATCAAGCAAAATGGTATAAGAGCGACACAACGACAGCATTTTATAAATTTATAATAAGAATTAAGGTGCTTTCAAAAAAAATAAAAAATAACTCAAGTTGTTATTAAGGTTCTGTTTGGATAATGAATTAAAATGATTTTTTTTTTTTTTTTAATATTGGGGGATTTGGGGAGTGGGATCCAACCTAAGATCTCACTTATAGAGGTTGGGTCTCATGACATCTGACTCACATGCTATTGGCAGAATTGAAATAAAAATTGAATAAAATATTTTTAGAATATTATTTTTAATATTATTATTATTATTTTGAAATTTAAGAATTTTAAATTATTTATTCTATTTTATATAAAAATTTAAAACAATTATAATAACAATACAAATCACTTATTCAAATCGGACCTAATCTGTATACATCTTGATGATAAAATTAAAAATTTAACCATTGGATGACCGTCTTTTGGAAACAGCAATAAGCCAATATCCAATGGGCCGTAATACGCCCCAACAAATAAAAATAGTATGTGGGCCTAAGCAATGTGTCCCGGTCCATGGAAAATGTGTAGAGGTTTGGGGGCATTCCGAGAATTGAGGAATGATAGAGATCAGCCACTGTAGCGGTGTACACCAAAACACACCGCTACGTGGCCTTTTTTTTTTTTTAATCAATTAATCAAAACGTGTGTTTTGATTCAAATGAAAACACGTTTCTGGACTGCATTTGGTTTCACCACTGTCCCGCGAAACCGAAACCTCCCCTCGACGGAAGCACCGCCCAGAGGCTGCCGGCAACGCTGTGTCTCCCATCAGCGCGATCGAGGGCAGCTCCTCCGTCCGGTCAGACTCGCCTGTCCCCGCGCGGCCTCCGTCCGTTGAAAATCAGATCCGAAACCTGCGAGTTTCGAAACCCACCTGCGGTCGCCGTGTCTCCCATCAGCGCAACCAAGGGCAGCTCCTCCGTCCGGTCAGCCTCATCTCCACCCGCAAGGCCTCCGTCCAGTGAAAATCGCAGATCCGAACCCATTAGCTGAATGGTCGGTGCAAACCCACCCAAATTCCATCCGGGAACCGCGAGGCCTCCTACGTTGCCGACACTTCCTTCTAACTGAATGATCGGTGCAAACCAGCGACCGGCGACCAGCTTCGTAGGTAAATATTCTACCATTTTTTCCTTACATAGATTTACAGGAGACAGAAGTAGGAGCTGAATCAGACAATCTATTTCTCATCATCTTCATATGTTTTAAATTCAATGGTTAAAATTTCAATGGTTAAATACAGTAAAATTAATTAAAATTATACATTGTCGACGCATTTCAATCAACAAATCCTCCTCGTGTGGCATTAACCCCCGAGATTTTATTCCTTGATTTTATATTTCTTGATATCTGTACATGCATTTTGTTGTACGGGTTTGTAGATAACATGTTTATGAAGCAATGTGTCATGTATTTCACCTACTAGACATTGTCTTTTGGAACCCATGATTTCTGTTTTAACAGTGGGATGTCGAGTGATTATTGGCATTGATTTGTAATCATTTTTCACATTTTTATTACATTTTCCAAAAAAAATGATTAGGGTGTTGTGGTGAATTTACTAGTCATGAAGGACAAAACTACAAAACAAGGTTTGACACCGAAATGATCACGTTACTAAACATCACTTTAATCACCTACCCAACCTTGCTTTTCTTATAAAGATTCAGTTGTCGGAAGTAACATGAGAGAAGTTACTATAGGCATAATCATTATATATTGCCTTTTGTGTATCGTATTTGATTGTAAGAAGATATTGATTAATTTGTTTGAGCAGGGAGTAAAAATAAATTAAAAAAATTAATTAAAAACCTCTTGGTCTCCTTTGTTATGGATCATCATGATCATAATGTTCTAAACAGCTAGGGCTCAAAAATTGACTGCAAGAGAGACGCCTGCCATACAAACTTTAGATCATCATCTTACAGATAATTTTCTAGCTTAATTAAATGTTTTCCAGCTTATAATTTAGATCCTAGAATTATGCAAATGGAATTTTTTAACTATTGCTTCAAAAACAATTCAACGCTGGCTTAATTACATTTAAGTGCAAAAGAATATAAAGGTTTCCTGCGATTCCATAGCTTTGGCTGGTCTCTTCCGAAAATAAATAGAAATAAAACTATTTCAAAAGGTGTTTGATTGAAAATTATGTTATATATATATCAACTTGGGGATTCCCTTGGCGTACTTAGCTTAATTACTACCTTGGGTTACACAGGTACGTAAGTAGAAATTTGGAAAACTGATCTGCAGGCAATTTTTTCTCCTATAGAATAGACATTCGTTTGAGATTGGACGTATCACAGCACGTGAACTAAGATGATGACTGATCTCTCCTTCATATACACTTGACGGAACCTTCTAAAGTAGTACGGATTTTTAATTTGCCGGGAATATATTAAAAGAACTCCTTGTTGCAAGAATTTAATTCAATATCTATTGCATTATTCAGCCTCGCTTACTATAGATGATTAATACAATATATGTGGGGTTCGTACAAAGGGATGGGGCACTGGTAATTTATAATGGCCTTGATGCCATATAATTGACACTATATGGAATCTTTAGATCACCTACTTAGGGTGGAAAAATGGTGGTTGGAGTGCTTTTCCATGTAAGTTTTTGGCTTCCCACTAAGTCGCCTACATTGTGGTGTTCCAGAGGATTAATGTGCTTGTTGATTAAATCGGATGAAGTAATTCTGGACAGATTAGTGTAATGGGGGAAGAGGAAGATGCTTCTGCACCTAGGCCTTCGACCTCGACATCACAATCATTTCTGACGCCTCAAAATACACTTGAGTCTCTAGACGTCTTTACTGTGAGTATGCATGTTGATGTCTAATTTGTTTTTCATGTAAGTGTGTTTCACATCTATTTCATGTAATTGCATAATTGTAGCATCAATATGATATAAATTTGCCGTACCCTTCGCCGAGTAATGTGGAGGGTTTTAGGCGAGTTGAAGAGTCATTCCAGGTATTACATACTCGCGGGTTAAAGAATAAAATAATTTTCTATTTAATTTTCATTTAATATCCCGTTTGTGGGTTAATTAAAGTTTTTTTTTGTTTCATTATCTAATCTGAAATATGAACATTCCCTGGTTGAAATTAAATAATTTTTGCAGTACCCTCCATCATCGAGTAATCTGGAGGATTTTAGGCATGACTTTACTGAATTTTTCACATATGAAGAAAATGCCCGATGCACATATTCAGACCAAGCTGATGGTATTACACATATTTTTGCTTTGATTTTGATTAAACCTCTATTGAATTGATGCTAAGACATCCCTATGTTTCCATATTTAGAGATGTTATTTGACGTAGATGAGGATTTATAGGGTACCCCTGTTGTCCCGGATGATTCAGTACGGGTTGAAGTGCCAACATCCGGTATGGAATTTGGGAGTGAGAAAGAGCTTATGGCCTATTATAAGCAATTCGCCAAGCAAGAGGGATTTGGTGTAAGAACACAAAGGACAAAGAAAGATGATGATGGGAGGCCTGTGTATATTACTATTGGGTGTGCCCGTGGCGGGAAATTTCAACCTAAGGGCAATAATATCTTGAAGCCACGGCCAACAACTAAAACTGATTGTAAGGCAGAGCTAAATGCAACACTGAACAAGAATGACAAATGGGTTATCACCACTATTCAACATGAGCACAACCACATTACTGTGAGTCCCAAAAAGACAAGACTCATACGGTCTCACCGGCATCTAGATGAATATAGTCAAAGAATCTTCGACTTGAATGATAGGGCCGGTATCCGAATGAATAAGAATTATTATTCTCTTGTTGTAGACGCGGGTGGTTTTGAGAACCTAGATTTCCAAGAGAAAGATTGTCGGAATTACATTGACAAGTCTAGGCATTTAAGATTGGGTAAAGGAGGGGGTGAAGCACTTAATGACTATTTCCAAAGAATGAGAAATCAGAATGATGGTTTCATTTCTGACATTGACGTTGATGATGAGGGGAGGTTAAGGAATGTCTTTTGGGCTGATGCACGAAGTCGGGCAGCTTATGAATATTTCGGAGACGTTGTAACCTTCGATACAACGTATCTAACAAACCGTTACGGGATGCCTTTTGCACCATTTGTTGGTTTTAACCACCATGGTCAGTCCATACTACTAGGCGCCGGGTTGTTGTTGAACGAGGACACACATACATTTGTGTGGTTGTTCAGAATGTGGTTGTATTGCATGAATGGTCGAGCGCCAAAAGCCATTATAACCGACCAAGATCGGGCAATGAAGAATGCAATTGCCCTTGTTTTTCCGAAGACCCGCCATAGATATTGTCTATGGCATATCATGCGTAAACTACCAGAGAAGTTAGGATCGCACTCCCAATTCAGCACGTGGTTAAAGACCTCCATTCAGTCTGCTTTGTACGATTCAAAGACCTGCTCTGAATTCGATGATAGATGGAATCAACTCCTTGATAAGTATGAACTCAGAGGGAATAGTTGGCTCCAGACCTTGTATGAGGAAAGGTCATATTGGGTTCCAGTGTACTTGAAGGATGTTTTTTGGGCTGGTATGAGCACCACACAACGATCAGAAAGCATGAACGCTTTCTTCGATGGATATGTCCATGCTGGCACCACCCTGAAAGAATTTGTCGATCAATTTGATAATGCTCTACGCAAGAAGGTCGAAATGGAGACGACGGCTGACTTCAACTCTAGCAACCAAACTATCCCCTGTGTTTCCCCCTTCAACTTTGAGAAGCAGTTTCAGAAGGTATACACTAATGCAAAGTTTAAAGAGTTTCAACAAGAGGTGATGGGCCTAATGTGTTGTAATTGCACACTAGTAAGCAAGCAAGGGTGCATTTCAACTTTTGATTTGTTGGATGAAATATCTTTTGACGACTGCACAAAAACAGTCAACTACACTCTTTACTATAACGATGAGGAGTGTGAGTTGAAATGCACTTGTGGAATGTTTGAGACTCGGGGTATTTTATGTAGACACGCACTTAGAGTTTGTCAGTTCAAGAGGATTAATGTGCTCCCAGATAAATATGTCTTGGATCGTTGGAGGAAGGATGAGAAGAGGAGATACACATTGATTCAAAGTAGTTATGATGATCATCGGGCTAGTGGAGACGCACGCAGGTATGAGATGATGGTTAAAACATGCATGAAATTAGCAACAAAAATTTCCCCTAATGAATCGCGTGTCAACGCGTTCCTGCGGCTTGTCCATGAGTTTGATAAAGGAGGTGATGATGTAACATCTGGGTCGAAACCCGAGTCAACGAATGTCGAGGAATCAAACGTGCAAGTTGATAAGGGTAAAAAGATATTGAGCCCCCACGTGGTCCGAGGCAAAGGGAGACCCCCAACTAAGAGAAAGGTTCTGCCTGTGGAAAAGCTGGCAACTAAGAGAAAGAAAAAACAGGTAATAATTTTGATCTAGCCCCATTTAGTCTATAAAAATCAGAAAGTATTCCTAATTTTGTTTCATGAATAGACGTACAGGAAAATATTTGATGATGACCCATCAGCTAACATACCGGGAGTTCCACTACAGCAACACAACATTGTGGGTCAACCGATGCCAGCGGGAGATCCGGTCTTAATTTCTTGTTCTACCTCTTCTATTATCTTACCTGTTTAAATTCACTATAACATGTTTAATTTGGTTGAATTATTCAGGTTTGAGAACCTAAATCTATATTTGTATTATTTCAGATGGGTGAACATCTTGATGTGCTGTAATTTCAGAGATGCTTTGTGGGGGGTTCCACTTTTGATATTATGTGAAATATCTTTTGTATGCTATAAAATGTTTTGGCAATCTGATGTCGGCATCCAAAGTAGATTGAAATTGGGCAATAAGGTGGAGGGTTTTTGAAGATATTTTGTGGAGGTGGGGGTGATGCAAGCTTATTTTGTGAAGATTTGGAAACCAAATTTCAGCATTGTCAGTTTTTGATGGTGGTAGATTGTTTGTGGAGGGTCTACATGCAGAGGTGGCAGAGGTTAGTTCTAACTTTTATTATTCCGTCCGAGATTAGAAACCTGCATTGATGTCCGCATATACTCTGTGGTTTGATTTTCTGTACATATTTCTGTACACATGGTAGTAATTAATGGGCTGGTATCATTACTTATAATTTTAATTATAGCAGATTTGGTTGTGATTTTTGTTTTTGCCTCAAGCTAAAAGCTTTGGAGCGCTTTCTGATTATGAATTCATTTGTACTATTTGATGGTTTTTCCTGAACTTACACACTGCTGGTTGCGCAGGTTATTTGATGTCTTACTTACCCTGATAAGGGAAGCTGAGGGCCAGGGGACTGCATTCAGGGGGGGAGAGAACATCTTAAAACTACACACATTTTTTACTACATATATGACACTATACATTCTTTAGAAAAAATCAAAGTATTAATATTTGAACTGATATAGGCATATTTTTCCCTATTTCAAGTCTCTTGCAGAAGGTTAAGTAATATAAGGAAGGGGAACTGATAAGTGCATCACAACAGTTTCACAACTGCATTATCAGTTTGTAACATCTGCATCTTCCACAGCAATTACGTGGATAACACGCTTGGGTCGAAACATACTATGGTGACATCATGATGAATTATTCTGCGAATAAGAATTACAAGTTTGGGAAACTGTTTCAAGCTGAAACAGTTTATTTATCATTCTCATCTTCTGTATATAGATTTTGACATGTCTATGATCTGTTCTGTACGATTAGTTTCTGATGATAGGTTTATGAAGAATATTTCTGGTAGTTAAATGTCACTAAAAGTAGTGACATTTAACCTGCATGGTCGTTGAGCTCATATTAGCAAATAAATTATTTTGACGTGCAAACTTTCATGCTGAATTTGGTTCAATTGGGACTTTGCAGGTTCATCGAAGCAGCCACCAGAAGTTTCCGAATGAACAAACTAATTTCTGACTAATTTAACCAGGTAGAAAGATGTTATTGCTAATATTAGTATACTATTTGTTTGGGTTTCTTACTTGTGCTTGTGGTGATTTATTGTAGTTCCGAATGCATTATATGGGCTGATTGAATTTTTGAAATTTATGTTATAATTCCACATAAATAATGGCCGTGGGGTTATACACACCAAATTTTGGGGGGGGGGGGGTGTTTCTTATTTAAGTCTCAATATTTGACTTATGGATATTCCTAATCTTGAAGCTGTTATGTTGATGATTCTATCAATATAATCATGTTATTATTGTCTTATTCTATTCAAAGTCTGTTCCACATATTTCAGGTAATACATTAAAGTATGGGATTTGGTAGTAATTCACTCTTTCATCAAGTACCAGAAAAGAATTCTTTAACTATGGCCTATTATGAATTTATATCTAATGGATTCTTTGATGTTACCTCCTAATTCCAGAAAAGAAAGTTGGTTTTGGCCTACATTCCAGTAGATGAATTCAGTGGAGATGAAGCCATGCGTGATTTTGCACATATTCAATTTTCAATTTAGATGCACCCATACTTTAGGCATATTTGTAGTTGTGCAGCATGATGTAATTTCTATGTGGGTATGGTAGTGATGAAGGAAGAGAGGGAATGTTTATGTTGTATATGAATATTGTAACGATTAAACAGGGAGTATGATGCTTTGCTGAAAATTTCATTATGCTAATCAGGAAATTTGTTTTCTATCCAAATATCCATCAGGAGAAGTTTTGCTTGGTGTATTCAGACTTCACATGTGCAGAAAATTGAGTATGGATTGTCATTTTATTTGCCAAGGTAGCAAGGGTTTATAACAGAATAATAACGTTGTGTTATTATCATGAAATTTACTCCATCTCAGCGCAATCCTTCATGTGCCTTTTTTTTTCATTCTTGCGTAAATGGTTGATGGCTAAAACAGGTTAATACGACTTCAACAACCATGAATTGATGCACAAAGTCCCTAATAAAAACAACTTCATTCATGAATTTATATTCTTGCCATATAATTGACACGTTGATTTTTCATAACATCTGAGTTCTCTTCTGTACATTATAACCAAAAGATAGGAAGGGCAAATATATTACAACTAGTTCAAAAATAAGTAACCGTTTCTTCGTTTAAACTTAAATACAAATTATCCGAACCAAGCTAAAACTATGACGATTGTCAGAACCCAATACAAACACAATAATTTCCGCGACCTCTGTTTCAGAGTTTTCTCTCTCTCTTTTACTGTATCTTCCCTTTTCCGAACTTCGCACTCTCGAAGCAGTACATCATCCCACATATTCCAAACTTGATTCTCCCTTGTACGAATGTTCTGATCTAGCATATGAAATATATCTATCCAAATGAAAAATTCGCACCTGGCCTCTCCCTGTAACCACTGCAACCTCCCAATTAACATGGTGAACTAGTACAACTGTAGAATTTGCAACAGGAAAATACAATTATGAGAAAATGCAACATTGCACAAACCTTATCATATTTTGGGCAGGTAAAGAATTTCCTTCCAGGATTAGACTTAGTGTGAGATGTCTTTAACTTTGTTTTCAAGCCACAAAAACAAGTTGGTGATTCCATCACTTCAGCATAAGAACAAAATGATGATTGAGATGATGCCATGCGTGATTCTGGAAAATGCATAACAAGTTAAAGACGAGCATCTCATGTACAAAGTTGAAAACATAGTAATAGAGCCTATGTCACGAAGGGAGGAACAAAGTCTTCACATATTTGTACTTAATCAATATAATGTGTATCAAACAAACGTTCTAATCTAAGCAATATCGACCTACTTTTTCCATGTTCAGCAAAACAGGGAGCATGTCAGGGCTCATAACATCTGGTCGCCTACAAATATACAACTGGGATAAAATAAAATCTGAAATGCAGTATCTGCAAACCAATATAAGAATTATTACATACTGTCTACTTTCCACGAAATGACAAAAAGGAACATACTCGAGTAGTGTCTCATTTTGGATTTTTGCCACCATTTAGAGGCGTAGATCATTCCTCAGGTCCAAATAGATAACTAGTTCTCACGAATTATGAGGTCGCGCTTCACTCACATTGGAAAATGATAGTATTCAAAAAGTCTGTTTTTATTTAAATGGATGGTATTTCTGCGCAATCAAACATATTTTCATTTGAACAAGGATGGAAGTGAAGATTATTAAAAGAGATCAAGATTAGCTAAATAAATCCAGCTTAGAAAACTAAAATGCATTGAAAACTAAGAGACAGCTTCGTTCCAGGATTTAAATAAGCCAACATTCCTAGGTAATTGATCCAAATAATTTGCATGAAGTGGCAGAGAACAATCTAAATACATTAGTTAAAATTTACAATTATCACCTAATTTAATTCATTTTCTCAGCCAGCGAAGCAAGTACGATATACACCAAGCATATAAAAAGTAAACATTAACAAGCGTGAAAGTAACTAAGAATTAACCGCGCAAATCTAGCTCCTTCAAGCTAAAATTCCTCAACAATGGACAGAAATTGCACTGTGGAATTTAATTCAATATCTATTTTAAACAATCCCTTGGTCTGGTAGCTAAGAAAATAAAGAACGCAAAAACAAGAAAAGAATCTAGAACCTAAGAAATACTCCACTCCCTCGCTACGCCGAGTACTCGACATCAGGCACAGTAACAAAATTTAATCATCCACCACTTTCGGGTTTGCAATATTTCAGGTTTGCAATATTTCAAGTTTGAAATATTGCAAACCTGAAAAGGAGATGCAATATTCAAATATGTAATATTACTAATAAATATAATTTGGATCCTTTGTGTGTACACACACACACACATATATATATATATAAAGTTATAAATACACAAGAAATCTTTGTATGTAGACCATAATATGGTATTTTGAAAGTGAGAAAGAGTATCCATCTGTTTTAATATCCGTACATAAGATGCCATCATTTTGTCACTTTTCGATGGGGGTTAACATTGATGGAATCAAAACTCTTATGTTTTTAATAATTTGAGGGTGTAATGTCTCGGTTTTGATAGTTAGAAACGTAAAAGTACAAAAACTCTAAAATTTGTAAAAAATTTCAAGAGATAAGATGAAAAGATCAACTCATAAATATGAAAGATGCCCAAATAACTCCAAATTATAATGTAACAAACAAAGGAAGCCAGAAGCCATCAAAGCATACTTCTATGGTGTTGTTGAGTGAAAAAAGAAAAAGAAAAAGGCTTTAGGTATGAACACAATAATAAAAAGGAAAAAAAAGAAAAAAAATAGCTCTCATTTTAAAGAAAGAACAGAGAAAGAGGAGGGGAAGGAAGATGACGAGAAGCACCAACTCCTCTCAAAGATTTGATTTCAAGCATCTAAAGAGGGAAATAAATGATATTTCAGGTTTGAAATATTGCAAACCAGAAAAGGAGATGCAATATTCAAGACAGCTATAAAAATGAAAAAAAGGAAAACAAATACTCAAGACAGCTATAACATACGAAGATGAAAATGAACAAGCCGCCAAGCACAAAATAGAAGAACACCCCAAGAATCGCTATAAAAACGAAACAACTCAATAAGGGAAACCAAAGAACCATAGAGACAGCAACAAACATCAAAACAAAACCCCTAAAAATCAAGCGAAATCAAACGTACATCACATTATAAACATTCAGAGAGTCGGAGAACCAATATGAAAATCTTAGAGACCGTACCTGTAATAAAAGGTACGCCCAGACAGAGAGCGAGAAAGAGATCAAACAAACGTGTAGATGACAAAGGTTAGTTTTTTTGGGGTATGGGGGAATGGAAGTACAAATATCAGTGGATGGGGGTTGCGTACGGCAAGCAACGGAAAGGGGGGGGAAGCCAGCATGGGTTCGGGGGTGGGGGATGGGTTCGGCGAGCGAGGGAAGGGGGGGGAGAGATGATGGGTTCGGGGGTGAGGGATGGCGCCGGCGACCGAGGGAAGGGGGGGGAGAGATTATGGGTTTGGGGGTGGGGATGGCGCCGGCGAGCGAGGGAAGGGGGGGGAAGAGGCGACCAAGGGAAGGGGGGGGGGGAAGAGAGGATGGGTTCGGTGTGGGGGGGCGGCGGGGGGAGGGGGGGATCGGGCGGGATGGGGTTTGGTGGTTCAAATCTGAGAGGGAGAGAATTGTTTCGCGCGATTTGTTTCCGTGGGGGAGATAATTGGAATTTCACCAAGTGGGGGAGAGAATTGGAATTTCACGTCCGGTGTGTGCTGGCTGTTCTGGAATAGTGGATGATCTTTAGATTTATTCCTAGACCAAATGCCCTTTTTTTCGCAGATGTATCAATCTTAATTAAATATTCTTTTGCACTCTATTTCTGTATTTCGTTCAGTCTCTTTTGCCCTTGAATCAGTATTCGAAAAACTTGAGCAAAGGCCAGCAATGCTCTCCTTCGCTTGTTCCGTTCGCAGTCGAAGCAGCTCTCCTCCAGAAACTACTTCCCTTCATCAGGTTTTTCCTTCTGCCTCTCCCCTCCTCTAATTCTTCATTTTCATTTCAACTGTACAAACATTTAAACGTGTCGTTCCCTATTGCGCTTGTTTGTTTGTCTATAGCTTTGCAGAGTACCTTTCTTGCTTTTCTTCAACACAAATAATACTTGTTTTTCTCAAATACCTTTCGGGTCCTGAGAGAAATACGGATTTCCGCCAAAAATATTAAAAAGGAACGCTTCATCGATATTATATTCGCTGTTGCCTGCCCTGGTTTCATCTAATTTTCTCAGTCGTCTCGAATGAAATTGCCAAATAAAAAGAAAAGTGATCTCTTTGGTATACAAGAAGATTCTCCCGCTAGTGTATCGTTTGATTGTTTTAAAACTCAATTCAAATGGCTCATCTTGCTGTATAACTCTACGGCCTGTACAATCTCTCCCGTTGCAGCGTATTTGGGTTTTGGGGAAGTGACTATAAAAGATCTTTCGGCTGTCGAGAATGGAGTACTTGAACCCAGCGGCGTGGTCTTGTTAGGATTACCATGAAGTTGTTCTTCAACCCCTTGGCCCTTGCTTCCTTTTCTTTCCAATTTCTGTCTGATTTCAACGACAGTCGTCCGTACTCCGTAGATGTAAAGTAAATGCGACTGTCGTGAACAAGGTTAAGTTCATGCCTGTTTATTCCGACGACTCGTGGAACGTGCAACGAACGGCGGCAAGTCCCATTGCTAACGGCGGCAAGTCCCATTTAACAATAGAAAAATCTAGTTGCAAGTATAATTACGCACTAATATATACATCAATCGAATGTGATTGGTTAAAAAGTTGATTTGATTGAAAACAGTATTAATTTAAATTTTAAATATGAATGAATCAGTATTAATACGCAGATTAATATACGACTTTACTTATATATAGCAAAACTCTTTAACAATACTATAGCACATGCAAAATATGTTTACTTAGGTTTAACAGGTTTTTTATAAAAATGAAACTTGATTAATGAATAATTAAATGTATAGAGACAAAAAAAAAATTTAACAAATATCTTTAGATAATGATGAGTCGATAAATATAATAATTATATATTTAAATATATTAGAAAACAAAAGATTATTTCAAAATTAAAGTTAAAATATATTAGAATAACATAGACAAATAAAAATAATATCATTACTACCACAATAAATATTACCATGCATTCAAAGAATGCATCAGATTTAAATTTTTTTTAAAATATTAGACAATAAATCTAAATAATGTATTTTGATATAATTTTTTTCAATATATTTAAACAAATCTTGTTCAAATCTAAGTATTTTCCTTTGTAAAGGTTTTTTTGTTTTGTTTTGTACTTATTGTTCTTTATTGTTTTTTTTCCTTACATATCTAAACATTTATACTCATATTAAAATCACCTTCTGTTTGTTTTGTTTTCACACCTCGGGCCGATCACACCATCACAAACTATAAAAAAATAATAATAATAATAATAATTGAAACTAATAGATTTTGAGAAATTTTGAGAGGTAGGTAGAGAGACAGATACTTACGAGTATGTGAGAAGTTCGAGATGAGAGTAGAAAGAGAATCGGGAATGAGAGAGAGAGGGATAGAAAAAAATAATTGTATCTCTAAAACCAACAAAGTAATGGGCTTAACGGAAAAATAATAAAAATTAACAAAAAAATAAGAAAAGTTACTATAACAGTTAAATAGTTACTTATTATAATAGAATAAAAATATTGAGACTGACATCTCCTAAGAAAACTGGTGGATCAGAGGTAGGGGTGAGTATCGGCCGGTCTGGACTGGACCAAGTCCAGTCCAGTCCAATTTTGGGAAGACTAAATGAGTTCAGTCCAGTCCCGGACAAGACCGAATTAAAAAATAAATAAAAATATATATAATTTATATAAATAATTTTATAAATTAATTATATAATTTTTAACTAACACTAATATTTATTCTAATACTAATAGTCTAATATGGTATTAAAAAAATAATACTAATAGTCTAATATTATAATATGCTATAGTTATATTTATACTAATATAGACTATATTGTTATATTAAATATTATAAGTAATACTAATACTGATATAGTTATAGCTAAATCACTATAAGTATAACTATATATATTTAGTATGAATGTATTATTATATTCTTTGATGTATAACTATAATATACAGTCCTACTATATATTAATATATTAACATATTATAAGAGTTATGGTATAAATTATAATATACTAAATCAGTATAACAATATAACTAATACTAATATATAACTATACTATTAGTTTACTATTAATACGATTATATAGTTATGCTTTTCACTATAATTAGTATTAATATATAGCTATACAGTATACTTATACAGTTGTACTAATACTATTAGTCTATTATATAGTCTAAGACTCTTAAGTCTAATATAAGTTATATGGCTATAACTAATACTAATATTATTAATACTAATAATGTAGAAATAGTTATACTAATTAATTGATTCAACATAACTCATATTACTAATATAATATAGCTATATTAAATTACTAATAGTCTAATACAGATCCTATTATATAGTTATACTAACCGTAAATTCATAATAACTAAATCATTATAAGTCTATAACTATATATATTTAGTATCAATGTATTATTATACTGTTTAATGTATAACTATTAACTATAATATATAGTACTAGTATATATTAATATATTAACATATTATAAGAGTTATGATATAAATTATAATATATCATATATATGTGTAAATTTATAATGTATTAGTATAGTTAACTTAATATGTAATATTTTAGTATTAAATCACTATAAATACATAGAGTATTAGTAATATAGTATTTAATATAACTATGTAGAGTATTAGTAATAAGAGTATTACTATTATTTAATATAGTATGACATAGAGTATTAATAAATGTGTGGTGTTTGAAGAGATATATTAATACTAGTATATTACATATACTAATACTATTATTACATATAGTTATTAGTTATAGCAAATAAGTTAATAACTATTATTAATTTACTGTATACTAGACTAATAGTATTAGCATATTACTAATATATATATAATAGTATACTATATATATATTAAATATATCACAATATAATTATATAATTATTAAAAAAAATGTTATAGGATAAAAAATAAAAAAATAAAAAAATAAAATTAACCGTAGACCAAATGGACGAACCGGACTGGACCGAACTCCCCCTAGTCCAGAGAGGCCATTACAATGATGAATTAGATCCTAAAGAAAACATAATCGAATGGCTAAAAGGACTGAGGCCCGACACAACATATAACTAACATAAAGGTCCGATAGACTAAAGGTTAAGACAAGCCCAACCCTTATTACGAACCAGACTCAAGCCCAAGCCCATGGGGGACTTAACTCAGACTGAGCTTCAAACTATCTTTTAAGTTTTTAACCCTACCTCACTTCTGTCTTCCGCCTTCCTGAGACCTCCCCCAAACCCTTTAGCACGAATCGGCGCGTGACAGTCACTTGGCCCTGGAATTAGAATTCGAGAAATGGCCAGCACTGCTTTCCTTCGCTTGCTCCGTTCGCAGTCTAAGCAGCTCTCATACAGAAGCTACTTCCCTTCATCAGGTTCTTCTTTCTGCCTCTCCCCTCCTCGAATTCTTCATTTTCATTTCAACTTTACAAACATATAAACATGTCGTTCCCGATTGCGTGCGTTTGTTTCTCTATAGCTTTGCAGGTTCCTTTCTTGCTTTTATTCAACACAGAGACTTGTTTTCCCCAAATACCTTCAGGGTCCTGAGAAAAAAACGGATTTCTGCTTAAAATATCAGAAGGAACACTTCACCAATATTATATTCTGTGTTGCCTGCGCTGGTTTCATCCAATTGTCTTAGTCGTCTCGAATGAAATCACCCCAAAAAAAAAGTGATCTCTTTGTGATACAAGAAAATTCTAACGCTAGTGCATCATTTGATACAAATGGATCATCTTGCTGTATCACTCTACGTCCTGTACAATCTCTCCCGTTGCACTCAGTTGGATATCAAATTATAAGATCACTGCGAGTTAATTACTTTGTGAAATTATTAAATTGCATCCAACCTCTTGTACGGCTGCATTCACGCAAGTTAATTTTTTATTCTTCATGGATCATGAAGCAAGCTTCTATACATTTACCCAGGCAGTATTTGAGCAATTTGAGGGTGGAAAGCGATCCAACTCTTCCACTTAATGCATATTTATTATATGTCTGTATGTGTATATACCGGAGAGAGAGAAGGGGGAGTGGAGAAGGATTTTGATGATCCATATCTGGTTGTTCTAAAACTCGTTTGCTGTTTATACGTACCTGTCCATTGCGAAGCCTCACCCTCAAAATCTTCCTCTTAACCCCACCACCATACTTCTTATGAATTTAACGAAGTTCATGATCTTTTTTTTATGGTTTCTGTTCCATTTTCTGGCCATTGAGAAATACACAATTTTGACATTTGTTGTTATTATTATTACCAGAATATTAATACTCTGTCCTTCAGGTTATCATCCTTCTGGGTCTGGGGCATGGGCACATGGCCTGAATGCAAAACCCATCTTCAACCCTGCTATCTTGCCTGCTGCTGCCCAGAGACGATGGGCATCTCCAGCCACCACTAAAGAAGATGACAGCAAGATCAGTATCGGACCACGGAGAGGGGAAGAAGCTGGGAAAGATGACAAAGATACTGGAGTTGTTTATTATGGTCCGATCTCAACCACCGTCAAGAAAGTCAAGCTCCTTTCTCTTTCAACCTGCTGCCTGTCTGTATCGCTGGGTCCGGTCATAACCTTTATGACATCTCCCGACATGAATGTGATCCTCAAGGGTGCAGTTGCATCATCTGTGATATTTTTAAGTGCTACTACCACTGCTGCCCTCCATTGGTTTGTAAGCCCATACGTTCACAAGCTCAGGTGGCAGCCTGGTTCAGATAGCTTCGAGGTGGAGATGATGTCATGGCTTGCCACATATATCCCCAGGACGATTAAGTTTGCTGATATTCGGCCTCCTGAGACCAATAGGCCTTTTGTGACATTCAAGGCCAATGGGAGTTTTTATTTTGTTGACTCGGACCACTGCCATAACAAGGCTTTGCTGGCAAGGCTGACTCCACAGAAACATGAGTCTGCTTTTAAGAATTTGTGACTCTGAACAACACACTGACTATAGGTCTTTTACAAGCTTTTCTTTTGGAACGGCTGAACTGTGTTATGTAACATGTTTTGATGAGCCGCGGCTCTGTGCCTCTGGGCGTTATCGATCATTATTCCCAAGGGAAGGCGAAATTTGGGTTGTCTTGACGTGAAAATTTACCTTGTCCATGATGTTTTCTTAAATGAGATTACCAGTTTCCACAGACAATCAAGTTGGTGTCGATGATAATTTTAAACTTTTTCTTGCAAATCATGTCGACTGTATCATAATGTGTTTAAAAACAATTTTTCTCATCTAATCCCCTCCCCAGCCTCCTTTTAAATGTTCACTGTTCAGTTTATTGAAGTCACGTTACATTCGCTTCTTCTTCCTCTTGGCACGTAGGGCTACTCCGGTGCCAAACATCCGTCTTGCATGGCAGTAAAATATCCTAGCTTAAATGGTCTTATTAATGGTCCTGTGTATGTTCATTCTATCTCATTTGTAGACCGATGGATATATTGCCCATCTCTTTCCTCCGTTAATTCGAGATGGAAGTAGAGCTGAGCAGAAACGGTCCCTCCCCACCACTTCACATGGTGTTAAAAGTATTACTTCATCTAATGCTATCAGCTATCTTTTATTGCTTTGGGATGAAAGACTATATATTCGAGGCAAAACTTGAAAAGATTGATATTTGCTTGTTTTTTCCCGAGGAAAGGATAATATCTGTGCTTCTTGTACAGCTCCCTCAGATAGTAAACATTGAAGAAAATGAAAATGTTAGTGGAGTCTTTCAAACTTAACGTTAAATCTTAATATTTATGTATTTTTTATTTTTTACTTAATGATTAAATAAATGAGTATTAGTAAAATTGTATATTTTTTTAAATTTTTTCTTAATGATTAAGAATGTTAAAAAAATACTTAAAAAAAATTTTAAAAAATAATTATAACTAGCAATATGCACGCTAGGCAGGCAGCTAGCATGATCCAACATTAAAGTAATAAAAGTAAAGAACTGCTACAACTATAAAAGGAGTCTAGAAGTATGTCACAAACTGTCATGACTTCTATAATTCATTAGATATACTTTATAATAAAAGTAACTTTTCAATTTGATGAACTACATCAAGATACGTCAGTTTGTAAAATTATTTTTTTAAAACTCCTTTTTGCTCAAGTATTTCTCATAAAAAGTATATATCTAACCCCCAACATTGCTATAGCACAGTTCCAGCCATTGGAGACTAACCACGCCGGCAAACTAAAGCATTCGTAGAATCTAAACTTGACGCAGCAAGTAACAATGTCGATCGAGCTAGCTGCAATCACCACATGCACACACACAAAAACTAGATGCATTATGAATGTAAATAGAAAGCATCCCCGGCAGTACAAGTCTTGCAAGACAATACAAGCAAAAGACAAAGCAGATCAACGAGAGCAGCCCAGCCACCGGTGATCAAGCACCCAGTTCTGTGAACAGCAAGTACGGGATGATGGTGGAGACTTGAAGCTATAATCAACAGCACAAAATCTTAAGTTTCTGATGGATGGATTACTAGCAAGAACTCAATCCTTATTGGAACTATGATAATGGCCTTCATCTACGAAAACTTTGAAGCATACAACTCACTTGCCACCTTTCTTAGCTGCAGACTTGGTCACCTTGGCTCCAGAAGGATCCTTCTTCTCTACACTCTTGATGACACCAACAGCCACGGTTTGACGCATGTCCCTAACAGCAAAACGACCAAGTGGAGGATACTCGGAGAATGTTTCCACCACCATGGGCTTTGTGGGAATCATCTTAACAAATCCAGCATCACCATTCTTCAAGAACTTGGGCTCTTTCTCAAGCTCCTTACCAGAACGCCTGTCAATCTTGGTGACGAGCTCGGCAAATTTGACAGCAATGTGGCAAGTGTGGCAATCAAGGACTGGGGCATAGCCACTTCCAATCTGGCCAGGGTGGTTCATGATGATAACTTGGGAGGTGAAATTGGCTGCCTCCTTGGCCGGGTCATCCTTGGAGTTTGAGGCAACAAACCCACGCTTGAGATCCTTGACTGCAACATTCTTCACATTGAAGCCAACATTGTCACCAGGAAGGGCCTCTTGGAGAGCCTCATGGTGCATTTCAACAGACTTAACTTCAGTGGTCAATCCAGTGGGGCCAAAAGTTACCACCATACCAGGCTTGATAATACCTGTCTCAACACGACCCACAGGCACAGTTCCAATGCCTCCAATCTTGTAGACATCCTGAAGGGGAAGACGCAGGGGCTTGTCCGAGGGTCTCTTGGGCTCCAGGATCAAGTCAAGGGCGTCAAGCAGGGTTGGGCCCTTATACCAGTCAAGGTTCGTGGACCTCTCAATCATATTGTCACCCTCAAATCCAGAGATGGGGACAAAAGGAATCTTATCAGGGTTGTACCCAACCTTCTTCAGGTAGGAGGAGACTTCCTTCACAATTTCATCATACCTCGCCTTTGAGTATTTTGGAGTTGTGGCATCCATCTGTTCAAACAAAAGTATGATATACCTCACTCACAACCATAAAAACATCCAGGTGTTTAAGATAGCACAACACAATCTAAGAACAACCATATCGCGCACAACCAAAAAATAAGTAGGTTGTGGAATATGCTGGCATCATCATACCTTGTTGCAACAGCAAATCATTTGCTTGACACCAAGGGTGAAGGCAAGTAGAGCATGCTCACGGGTTTGTCCATCCTTGGAAATACCAGCTTCAAAACCACCAGTGGTGGAGTCAATAATAAGAACGGCACAATCAGCTTGGGAGGTTCCAGTAATCATGTTCTTAATAAAGTCGCGGTGTCCTGGGGCATCGATGACTGTGCAGTAGTATTTGGTGGTCTCAAACTTCCACAAGGCAATATCAATGGTGATACCGCGCTCACGCTCTGCCTTGAGCTTGTCAAGCACCCAAGCATACTTGAATGATCTCTTGTTCATCTCAGCAGCTTCTTTCTCAAACCTCTCAATAACACGCTTGTCAATACCTCCAAGCTTGTAGATCAAGTGGCCGGTGGTGGTCGACTTGCCTGAGTCGACGTGACCAATGACCACAATGTTGATGTGAACCTTCTCCTTACCCATTATTAAATCTTGGCTTGAGACTGTTAATAATGTGCAAAATAATGTGAGGAAGCTACCTCTTCATTAACTTTAAGGGAATTGCTAAAACAATAAAGGCGTTAATAAATACATAAAATTTTTTGACAAGTATAAAATCAAATGTCCAAATGCAATTAATTGTTGCACACTGACAACGACTTCACTAGAAATTAATTTTAGAAGAGTAAACCCTTAATGCAGTGGTTCAGATATACAGTCTGTATAAAACTTGAAAAATGAAAAGCAAAAAATATATGAGTTATCCAGATCCTCAAGCCAACTTTTCCGGTAGTTGAATACAAATAGCATGCTACAGATTAGAACCGATTTAAACATGTAAGAAATCATAAATCTAGTCAGGGAAAAGTCCAGAACTATAAACAAAAACAATTGTTCGCTATATTAAGAACCGATTTAATTTATATAGTTTGCAATGTTTCAAAGTGAGAACCAAAAATATATAGAACAATAATAAAGATCAAATAACAAAGAACTAAGAAATCCGGATAATCGCCACGGCACCACAAGGAGACAACCTAACCAAACACAGAAGAAGACACCGTAATCATGAAGCTAATCAATATATCTTCGTCAGTATGATACCAGATCTAGATAATCAACTATACGACGTAGAAATTTGATATATCCGAATGACAGAATTCAGCATAAAAAACTTTCAATCTCAAACCCGATATTATTAAAAAAAAAAGTGCCGAAATTAAGATTTTAAACACACGTCATTCACAGTCATCGAATAAGAGCAATCTGGATGACACAGATATATCTAAACAGACGTACATAATCTAATAGGGGGCAAAGATGAAGAGGTAATAATCGATAAGAGATCGAACCTAAGGAGAGAGTGAGAGAGAGAGAGAGCGTTGCGCTTAAAACTTCCGCGAGAAAGAGAGCAGAATGGGGGAGTAGGGTTCGCTGGAACTGATATAAGACAGCTGCTTGTGTGGAGTTTACGTAAATACCCTTGGTGAGAATTAGAATGGAGTAGGTGCCCACTGCGGCACTGCCCATAGTAAAGAATTGGAAAAATGATACGTGCACGGGGTGTGCACGGGCTGGTTTGCAATTGCAGTGGCAGAGTTCATCTCACCCCCCATTTTCTATCCCCCGCTCTCGCTCCCCGAAGCTTTCCCCCAAAAATCTCTCCCCCCCATTTTCGGTCTCTACATTTTGGGCCCCCCCTTTTCGGTCCTCTTGGGACCTCTCTCTTTCCTTTAAATCCGTCACTGTCAGATATCCAAGCAACAACTCACTCCAAGCTCTAAGGTAATCGAAATTTTTAATGTATAATTTCTTGGGTTCTTCAAATTTCTAGGGTTCCTAAGTTTTCTAGATAGTTGGTGGAATGTTAATATGCTATTCAGATCATGAAGCGACATTTTTTTGTAGCAAATTACGGGAATTTTGGCTGCTTGTATTTGGGTTGTATCTTATATAGTTTCCTTGAATAAAGTTCATCTAGTTTTGACATAATGCCCAATAACTGTTTGATAGAATGCCCCATATAATTGTTTAGTAGTCGGTTTTTTGTCCTACATATTTTGCGTGCCTTGGTATAATATGGGATTTTGCATTACAATCCCTATTTGAAATCCTTTTTCTCAAAACGAATAGGAGGTTTTTGAGTGGGTTGGGGGACGGCCCAAAAAAAAAAAAGGTAACATTTTACCGTCCACGGGACTTACATAGAAGTGACAAGTCGGCCCGTGCTCAACAATCCGTGTGCACCCTGGCTCATCGGTTAATATATAATTAACTAATGGCGATGCCGTCATATTTGATTGGTTTGGAAAGATAATATAATATTACAATTTACCACCAATAAATCCTCGTCTATTCCTCCAACACATCGCCTTGGGGTAGAATCTCTAGAAGGAAAGCCCATTTCTTATCTCATATGGTTGTGCGTGTGATTTTATAACTGGATTGGAATTGGTTCATAATCTGACTGAGCTGTCTCATCTGTTAATATATATTCTAATTGAAGTTTAATTATGACTGAACTTAGGTTTTGCTCTATTCACATTGCCAGACACATAAATTGGGTTTTTTTTTTTTTAATTGAAATCTTGCTCATGGATGTTTAAATTTTTCTTGAAAGTGCTTTGATTGTATGTAACCTATCTTTTCAGGATAAAATATAGAGTTCTTTAGCCACCAAAAGGCATTGTTTTAGTATCTTTGAAAATCAAAATAGATAGCCTTTTGTGAAGTAATGGGTGAGGATGCGACATTGGAGTTCTCTCTACCACAAGATATACTCGCCCCATTACTTGGTGCTTCCAACTCATATTCCTTGGAAGAAGCATTAGAAAATCTTATAGAAGCTTCTAGAACCGATGTTGGCCGCAAGGACCTTGCTTCTAAGAAGATCCTGTCGACAGTTCTTCAGCTCAGTCAGTCTCTCCCTTACCCTTCTGGTTGTCACCTTCTCACTTCATCTTTAAAGCTCCTCAGAAACCTGTGTGCTGGTGAAATTGCTAATCAGGACGCATTTATTGAACAAAATGGAGTTGATGTTGTTTCCACAGTTTTGAGGTCTGCTGCGACTCTGTCCAATCCAGATTATGGGACTGTGCGAATGGGGTTGCAGGTATTGGCAAATGTATGTTTGGCTGGAGAAGAACATCAGTGTGCTGTTTGGAATTGTTTCTTTCCGGACGACTTTGTCCTCCTCGCGAGAGTCCAAAGCCAAAAGACTTGTGATCCATTGTGTATGGTTCTTTATACTTGTTGCGATGGAAGCACAAGACTGTTCGAGGAGCTTTGTAGTGACTTTGGATTGCCTATTGTGGAAGAAATTGTACGGACGACTTCTGCAGGTAATTTGGGGTTGGATTTTCATCTACATTGTTATTTTTTTGATAAGTTGTTATTTTCATCTTGTTTGTGTTTATTTGTTATCTTTTTAAACTAAATTTCTGTGTTCTTTTTCGTTGGTTTTCTTAACAGTTGGTTTTGGAGAGGATTGGTTGAAGTTGATCCTTTCAAGGATCTGCTTAGAAGAACCCCACTACCCTCGATTGTTCTCCAAATTAAGCCTTGTTGGTGATGCTAATGTTGGCGAAGATACTGAATTTAAAGATGATATTTTCGTGCCAGAACAAGCATTTCTTTCTAGAATTGTATCAGAGATCTTGAATGAACGGCTTGATGAGATTTTTGTCCCTAATGATTTTGTTTTGTTCGTTTTTGAGATATTCAATAGATCTGTTGGATTTACTAATTCTATTTCAAGATGCAAGTCTGGTCTTCCAACAGGCTCTGCTTCAATAGATGTTCTTGGATACTCACTAACCATTTTGAGAGATATTTGTGCCTCCAAAAGTATGGGAGGCTTAAAGGAGGAGGATTCAGTAGATGTAGTTGATATGCTGCTATCCGCTGGACTCATAGAATTGCTTTTATGCTTGCTTGGTGAGCTTGAGCCCCCAGGGATAATAAGGAAATCCCTCAAGCAGGGTAAGGAGCAAGACAGAGCAAGTTCTTATCCATCAAAGCCTTGTCTTTACCAGGGATTTAGGAGAGACATTGTTGGAGTCATTGGCAATTGTGCATATGGGAGGAAACATGTACAAGATGGAATTAGGCATAAGAATGGGATTCCTCTGCTCTTACAACAGTGTGTTACAGATGAAGATAATCCATTCTTGAGGGAATGGGGCATTTGGTGTGTGAGGAATCTATTGGAACAGAATGCAGAAAATCAGCGAGCGGTAGCTGAATTGGAGCTTCAAGGTTCTGTTGATGTGCCCGAATTAACTGGACTTGGTCTCCGAGTGGAGGTGGATCCAAAAACTGGACGTGCAAAGCTTGTAAATGTCCCGCGATGAAGCTTCAAGCTGCAAAAGAGTTTTTAGATGCCTTGTTTTTTCAAGTGAAAGGGTATGCGATAGGACCAGGTTCGAGCTTGTATGTATGCAGATTTCCTTTAAATGTTAGTCTCAAAGGGTATTAGAAGATCTAGTCTATATATTTTTCTGTTTTAAGTAGCTATAAAATCAACTTTTTTGGTGGTTATGGCTGTTATCTCAAGATTCTTTTGATAACATATAATGTTACTGCCATTATCTCATCATTCTTTGTTTCTGGCGGTGTTGCCGCAAAATTTATGCTTGCATTTTACTGCAGTTACTATTGTTCGCTACCCACAAGTGTTTTGCGAATTCAGGGTATTCTGCTAAGGGATTGGACAACAGTCATCCAGATGCTGCATCGCATACCTTCGTGATTCGGTAGGGGCAGAAGACAAATATTAGTCCCAATGCTTCCGCAATGTAACTTTTTCTGCAATTGCAATTTGCAGGCCAAGCTTTTGAATTATTGATCTGTTTCTTGGAGTTCAATGTTTGTGGGTGTGTTGAGATATATCAACCGGTGTCGATGGCGCAAGCTTCCTGCTTTAACGAAATGGAGATTGTAATTCAATGTTAGGTTTTAAAATTCGAAGGGAAATGCTGGTTGGGTTTGGTCCCTCAAATTTTTCATCTCAAATTTAAAATTTTCATCTCATCATCCCAAATTCTTATATAAAATATAATAAATAATTTAATTTTTTCTTAATTTTTTTAAATTTCAAAACAATAATACTATTAAAATATAATATTTAAATATTTTATCTTAAAATTTAAAATTCTCATCTTACTAACAAATTATACCTTGTGGACTGATGATGTGCAGCGATGAAATGTACAGATAGTGACTGCATCTCAACAATCAACACAAATTGATGAGGGGTGGCTCTTCATACTCGATTGAGATTTGGATAAAGCCTCTTAGCCGCCTGGGGTTGACCGTCCAGTTAGACTGTTGGGCGTAAAAAAAAAATTTTTAATTAGTTATTAAGAAAATGATTTTATGTGTATTGGTATATTTTTTTTTTTTACTTAATAATTAAGAAAGTAATTAAAAAAATATGAAATAAAAAATAAAGGAAAAAAAAAAAGATGGGCGTATCGCCCAGCTGTATGAATCGGGCAGGATAATAACCTGACCCTTAATAATTTCTATTTGTTTGGCAGAGTAAAAAAACTCTACCACTGTTATGAAACTAATGAAAAGATAGAGAGCAAAAGAGAGAGAGATGTTTAGAGAACTTTGTTTTCTCTTATTTCTTGGGGTCTTACACAAATGAGGACTCCCTCTATTTATAGGGATTTCTTGGTACAAAGGATGGTTAGGATTGTTACACTTGTCATCAATCCAATGGTAAAGAGTACAAAGGAGGTTAGGTGTACCTAAAATCACTATTGGGGGGTAGGTGTACCTAAGATTACCATTGATGGCTAAATGTGGTCATACAATACAATTTGAACTTGGTTTCTAACACTCCCCCTTTGGATGACCACATATAAAGAATATGCCTCGTTAAAACCTTGTCAAGGAAAAACCCAGTGGGAAAAAACCAATGACGAAGGAAAAAGAGTACAATATTCTGTATATCGTCAAGTGCTTTAAGATTGCCTCATTAAAACCTTGCAAAGGAAAACCCAGTGGGATAAAACCTTAGCGAAGGGAAAAGAGTACAATCAGCACAAATCTTCAAGACATTTACTCCCCCTGAAAAGTGCATGATAATAGGTCTTCAAGTCTTCGCATTCCAATCTTCTGCACAAGTTTCTTAAATGTTGCAGTTGGTAATGCTTTAGTGAATAAATCTGCCAGATTATCACTTGACCGTATCTGCTTGACATTAATTTCACCTTTCTCCTGAAGTTCATGAGTATAAAAGAATTTAGGTGAAATGTGTTTGGTTCTATCACCTTTGATATATCCTCCTCTAATTTGAGTAATACAAGCAGCATTATCTTCGTATAAAATTGTTGGACTATCATTAATCACTGGAAGACCACACTTTTCTTGAATATGTTGAATCACTGATCTTAGCCAAACACATTCTCGACTTGCCTCATGAATTGCAATTATCTCTGAGTGATTTGAAGAGGTAGCAGATATTGTTTGCTTGACAGATCTCCATGATATAGCAGAATTTCCATAAGTAAATACATATCCAGTTTGAGATCTACCTCTGTGTGGATCTGAAAGATAACCTGCATCCGCATATCCAACTAATTGTGGACTTGATCCATGTTGATAAAATAATCCCATATCAACTGTACCTCGGAGATATCGAAGGACATGTTTAATGCCATTCCAATGTCTTCGAGTTGGTGCGGAACTATATCTTGCAAGTAAATTAACTGAAAATGCAATATCAGGCCGAGTGCAATTTGCAAGATACATCAGGGCTCCAATTGCACTGAGATAAGGTACTTCAGGACCAAGAATTTCTTCATCATCTTCACAAGGACGAAATGGATCTTTTTGCACATCAAGTGATCGAACAACCATTGGAGTACTCAGAGGATGAGCATTGTCCATGTAAAAGTGCTTCAAGACTTTCTCTGTATAAGTTTGACTGATGAATGAGAATTCCATTTTGTAAATGCTCGAGCTGCAGGCCGAGACAAAATTTCGTTTTGCCAAGGTCTTTCATTTCAAATTCATTCTTTAAATATGTAGCGGTTCTTCTTATCTCTTCAGGAGTTCCAACAAGATTTAGATCATCAACATAAACCGCAATAATAACAAATCCAGAGTCTGATTTTTTAATGAAAACACATGGGCATATTGGATTATTCTCAAATCCTTCTTTCAATAAATATTCGCTAAGGCGTTTATACCACATGCGTCCGGATTGTTTTAATCCATATAAGGATCTTTGAAGTTTAATAGAGTACATACTTTTAGATGTACTCAAATTAGAAGCTTCAGGCATTCTATATCCTTCAGGGATTTTCATATATATGTCATGATCCAATGATCCATATAAGTATGCAGTAACCACATCCATTAACTGCATATCTAATCCTTTTGTAACTACCAAACCAATCAAAAATCTGAATGTGATTGCATCCATAACAGGAGAGTATGTTTCCTCATAATTAATCCCTGGTTTCTGCAGGAAACCTTGTGCAACAAGTCGTGCTTTATATCGCACAATTTCATTTTTCTCATTACGCTTACGCATAAATACCCATTTATATCCAACAGGCATTACACCCTTTGGTGTTTGTACAATTGGTCCAAAGACCTCTCGCTTTGCTAGCGAGTTTAATTCAGCTTCAATAGCTGATTTCCATTTTGGCCAGTCATTTCTACGTCGACATTCTTCGACAGTTCTTGGCTCAATTTCTTCATTACTTCTGGTAATGTCAAGGGCCATTTTATATGAAAATATGTTGTCCACAACGGTTTTATTTCTATCCAGAATTTCTCCAGTATTCATGAAATGTATCGAGATCTCGTTATTTTCAGGTACCTGTCCCTCTTCAAGGGAAGACATTTCATTAAATACCTCTTCAGGAGGTTCTTTTTCAGGAGATTTATTCTCTTCAGGAGTATCAATTACTCTTATGGCCTGTGTTGTGGGTATGGACTCTTCAGGAGTACCAAATTCATTTTGTATTTTTCTCTTCCGAGGAATTTTATCCTTTGCACCAATAGGCCGTCCACGCTTCAGGCGTATCTTGGACTCACCTGTTGCTGTTTTGGCAATTTGTCCTTCAGGGACTGCAATCCTTGCTGGAATATTAACAGCAGGAATATATGATTTTACCACACCTTTAGTGTCAGTAAATGCATCCGGTAATTGATTTGCAACACTTTGCAAATGAATAATCTTTTGAACCTCTAGTTGACATTCATTTGTACGAGGATCAAATTGGGAAAGAGCTTTATTTTTCCAAGTAATTTCCTGTCGTGCTTCAGGCACCGACTTCTCATTACCCAATGTTGGGAAAATGGATTCGTCAAAATGACAATCCTCAAAACGTGCCTTAAACATATCCCCTGTAAGAGGCTCAAGGTATCTAATAATAGATGGAGAATCAAACCCAATATATATTCCAAGTCTACGTTGAGGACCCATCTTTGTACGTTGTGGAGGTGCAATTGGAACATATACCGCACATCCAAAAATACGAAGATGAGTAATATTTGGTTGTTGACCAAATGCAAGCTGTAATGGAGAATATTTGTGATATGCTGATGGCCTAACACGAATCAATGATGCTGCATGAAGTATAGCATGTCCCCAGGCAGAAATAGGAAGTTTTGATTTCATAAGTAAAGGTCTAGCGATTAACTGAAGCCTTTTAATTAATGATTCAGCTAAACCATTTTGAGTGTGTGTGTGGGCAACTGGATGTTCAACATCTATGCCTATTGACATGCAATAGTTATCAAAAGCTTGAGATGTAAATTCACCTGCATTATCCAATCGAATAGTTTTAATTGGATAATCAGGAAATTGTGCTCTAAGTTTAATTATTTGGGCAAGAAGTTTAGCAAATGCAATATTTCTAGTGGAAAGAAGACAAACATGTGACCATCGACTTGATGCATCAATTAAAACCATAAAGTATCTGAACGGTCCACTTGATGGTTGAATAGGCCCACATATATCCCCATGAATTCTTTGTAAAAAAGACGGAGATTCAAAAACAATTTTTGAGATAGATGGTTTGATAATCAATTTACCCTGAGAACATGCAGAGCATGGATATTCATTGGGTAAGATAATCCTCTGATTCTTTAGGGGATGCCCATACGAATTATCAAGTATTCGTCTCATCATTATTGCTCCCGGATGTCCAAGGCGATCATGCCAAGTCATAAAGACTTTGGGGTCAATGCACTTCTGGTGCATTACCACATGTGATTCGATTGTTTTCATTTCTGTATAATACAATCCAGATGAGAGGGCAGCAGTTTTTCTAATACGAGCTTCTGGCTCGAAATTATTTTAGTAATGAGAAGATGCTCTTTATTGTCTTCGTCGGTGGTTTCAATATGACAACCATTACGACGTATATCCTTAAAACTCAATAAATTTCTTCTTGATCGTGAAGAAAATAGAGCATCATCGATGCAAAATTTGGTGCCATTAGGCAACACAATATAAGCTCTTCCGGAGCCTTCAATTAGATTCGATGAACCAGATATGGTATGAACGTAGGCTCTACTCAATGTTATATTTTGAAAATATTTTTTGTCTTTAAGAATTGTGTGAGTTGTAGCACTGTCAGCCAGACATACATCTCTATTATTCATCTCAAGTTCATCAGTAATACTCATGATTCTACAAAATATATAAAACTTTCATTAAAACATTGCAAAATATAAATAAAGAAAATACATTAATCAAAAAGGAACACTTCCATCACCAATCAAGTGATCTATTCTATCACTAGAATTTTCAAAGAAATCAGAAACATCAAGATTTGTAATATCTTCTCTATCTAAAGCATCTGATGATTCAGCAAAATTTGTTTCAAACTTTTTTGTTTTTTCTTTTATAGAAGTTTGATATAAGTCAACCAAATGCTTAGCTGTACGACAGGTACGAGCCCAATGTCCAGTCATACCACATCTATGGCATCCATCTTCATCTTTCTTTAAAGATTTATTTTGAGGACCTTTGCCCTTCTCTGAGTTGAACCACTTCTGGTGGTACGGTGTATATCTTCTATTATCCCTTTTAGTGTGGTCTCTTCTAGGACCTCCACTTCTGTAATCTTTTCTACCACGTCCTCGTCCTCGGTTTCTTTGAAAATATGCACCATTTGCTTCTGGAAATGGTGTAAATCTAGTATCATTCACTTCAGGGAATGATATAGAACCAGTAGGACGTGACTGATGATTTCTTAATAAAAGCTCATTATTTTGCTCAGCTACAAGAAGACAAGATATAAGTTCAGAATATTTTTTGAACTTTCGCTCTCGATACTGCTGCTGCAGGAGCACATTCGAGGCATGAAAAGTGGTATATGTCTTCTCTAACAAGTCATCATCAGTGACTTTTTCACCACATAATTTTAATACTGAGCTAATTTTAAAGAGTGCAGAGTTATACTCACTAACACTCTTGAAATCTTGCAACCTCAGGTGCATCCAATCATGACGAGCTTTTGGGAGGATCACAGTTTTCTGGTGCTCATATCTCTCCCTTAAATCATTCCACAAAATAAGGGGATTTTTCACCGTGAGATACTCAGTTTTTAATTCTTCATGGAGATGGTGCCTAAGGAAAATCATTGCCTTAGCACGGTCCTGCCGGGACCCTTGATTTCCTTCTTTAATTGTATCTCCCAGGTTCATCGCATCTAGATGGATCTCAGCATCAAGGATCCAAGATAAATAATTTTTCCAGAAATGTCAAGAGCAACGAATTCCAATTTCGTAAGATTTGACATTTTCTACATATATAAATCAGGAACATAAGTATGTTTATATTAAGAAATACATTTACAAAATTATGAGAATAAACATAGAGTTTCATCAAGTAATATAACATTTCATATTCATATTGAGAATTACAAATAATATATTGAAAAACTTACTTGAAGTAGAAGACTACTAGCTTCAAAACCGTCAGAGACTTCGTGCTGATAACGTGTTATGAAACTAATGAAAAGATAGAGAGCAAAAGAGAGAGAGATGTTTAGAGAACTTTGTTTTCTCTTATTTCTTGGGGTCTTACACAAATGAGGACTCCCTCTATTTATAGGGATTTCTTGGTACAAAGGATGGTTAGGATTGTTACACTTGTCATCAATCCAATGGTAAAGAGTACAAAGGAGGTTAGGTGTACCTAAAATCACTATTGGGGGGTAGGTGTACCTAAGATTACCATTGATGGCTAAATGTGGTCATACAATACAATTTGAACTTGGTTTCTAACAACCACAAATTTCTTATTGAATCTACTTATATTCAACTGGGTATAGACACAAATATTATTATTATTATTGATTAAAACAAATAGCTTCTAGTAGTCTTTAAAACATAAAAATTAAAAAAGAAAAAAAGGAAGAAGAAGAAGATTCAACAAATCTTACATTCTATTGGAACTTTCGCGGACGCTATAGGCTAGAGTTGTAGAATAGGTTCAACGTATATCTAATTTTCAACCGGTAGACCGCATGGAATGACCCGGAAAACCGGAAAAGTAGAGCTCGTGGACTCACTACAACCAAGGAGGGACCACAGAGGATACTCACATCCCACCGATCAGGCTTAATTTTTTTATTTTTATTTTTTAACTTTTGTTTTTCAATATTTTTTTAAAGTATTTAAACATTTAAAAAAAATCATAAATTCATTTAATAAAAATTCTTTCAAAAAATAATTAAAAAAATAATAAATAAAAACTTTCGATAGAAAGTTTATGTGGAAATAGTATTTCCCAACCAAGAAGTTATTACAATTTTTAAAAGGGAAAAATCTAGTTACAAACATAATTGTGCACTAATTTGCGCACTAATTTAATGTGATTGGTCAAAAAGTAAATTTTATTGAAAACAGTATTAATTTAAATTTTAAATATGAAAAAAATCAGTATTAATTCGCAGATTAATACGCGACCATGCTGATACGTAGCAAAACTCTTCTAAAAGAATGTCTGGTCGGAGGGTATGCATTGGATTCGCTATCACTCTAGAAGATGCCACGTGGCAAGGTACTACTTGTTGGTTGGTGATCGGCTAATAAAGAAATGCTGCCCTGCTCGCATAAATGGATATAATAAATTAAGGTAATTGATTATTGACAAAGCGCACATTTTACTTAAAAATATGTTTCTTTTAATTAGGTTGAAACATTTGGCATTCAGCCCAAATATTGTTGATTTTGCCATTAAATTCTCAATATTTATAGATTCAATCATTTTCTTCTTGCATGCCCCCATTTTGCTTTTATACATTGCAAATAATAATAAAATGTATTTTCTCACAGAAAAAAATGTAGCCAATCAAATAAAGTCATTTGCCTAACACCAAATGACATATTCGCTAATCGAGCACTGATCGTGCATGCAGGTATTCACAATTCAATGGCGTATTCCTTTTTGTACGTTTTGAAAAGCCAGCTATTCTACTTCAGTTCTGTCCTCTTGATTCATATCCTCCCAGGGAAGACCGTGCCATGCAGGATTTGAAAAACAGTAACCAAGTTCTAGAGACAAAAAAACAGGTCAGGAGTTAGTAAACAAACCTCGAGACTTGTTAGACGGTTTGGGAAGATTTTCAGCTGTTTAAGTTCTTGAGCTTGATCAAAATTTTAAGGTTTAACGCGTAAAGTTAGGCATTTTCTATGCAGAAAGTCATGGTTTTGAATGAGAAATCAATGCAAAAGCTGGGGTTTGATCTTTGAATATCACCTTTACGACTGGCTAGAATCTCATCCTACGATGAAGTTCTAGTATTACTATCTGTTCCTAAAATCTCTACACTATTTTTAAAAATAATAATAATAACTATCGTTAAAATTTTAATTTTTTTTTATATGAATTTTATATTTATTATTTTAAAAAAATATACTACACTTTTATATTGGTTTGCTGTAAATAGCATAGTGGTACTCACACCCAAAAATGGGTACCAAGAGTGCACAATTTTTTTTTCTTTTTTCTTCAAATATTTTTTAAAAAAAATTTAAAAAAATTATTTAAAAACACTTTTTTAACTATTAAATAAAATTAAAATTGAAAAAAGGGTAGAAAAATTCGATAGAAAAATTACAAATTCAGGAGGAGTAGCTTTCTCAATTTCATATTCCGAAGATTACTTATAAAAAAAAAAAAATATATTCCGAAGATTGAATAGGAAGAGCTGGACAAGGATTGAAATTTGAATAGGTTTCTGCACCGAAGGACGGGCCAAGGAAAAAGTCCAACGCGGAGTGGCACGTCTCACATCCATGTCATCCAAATGTCTACCAATTGAACATAAGTGAGTGCCGTCAGACTGGGGAATCCACCAAGAAGTTCCACATGATAATGACACGAGAAGCTAGTTGATCAAATCAGCCGGCAGCCTCCTTCCCGACGGGAATCCCGGTGGCCCATCACAATTTAAAACTACTTGGAGACAAGTAGTGCAGGCCCCATCCCCAAAATAAATGCCACAATATAAATGCTCAAATCTCGGAAAAGTAATCATCTAGAAGGCTGTCCATCCATGACGAAAAAGTCTCTTGAGTTCTTGATCAAATTTTAAGTTTTTAAATGAGAGATATATAGTGTGAATTCTATGGTATTTATTACATACTTAATTTTATAAAAAAAAAAATATTTTGTAAAGGTATATTTTAGGTATGTATTTTTAAAAAAAAAATTATTTACAAATTAATATAGATAATATATTAAATAAAATATTTATATGTCATAATTTAATTTATAAAAAAATTTAAATTTAAATTTTACTAATTAAATCTTATTATTTAAATAGCGATGTAGGGTAGGGATCTATAGCCAAGAAAGAAGAACTCGCGAATTGGTTTTCTCCTGCTTTCAGCGCCTGCTTTTCTAGAAGCCCAATCATAATTTAATAGTACTACTTTATTAGCACCAATTTTCTTTTCATCTGGAAGGCACAAGCACCCACCCCGTCAACCGCCCCGAGGATCTCCTTATGTATATATATGGGTAATTCTCCAGGTCCCCCAATCACCCAACCAGAAGATACTAGACCGATAAGCGATTGGAGCACAAACTGTTCCTCCATTGCTCAGCCTCTTCACTTTCGATCACCCATTTACTTCTTCTGCCACTCTTTCAGTTCCTGCATCATGGCAGTTCAGGAACCTTACCAAGACCCAGTAAATCAAGAAAATACCGACTTGCAAGATTCATATGAACTCTCTTTTTGTGATCTTCCCATCTACAGCGACGCATCCAACTGGGATGATTACTCAAAAGAAGATCAAAGCTTGTCCGATGACAATGACTTCTTCGAGTTCTTAAGCGAGGAGTTCACGGCCTCTACTTGTGCAACAACAGTGAACAAGAACATCGTCTTCTGCGGTAAACTCATCCCCTGCAAAGACCTACCCGAACCCGAAAAAACACACAACCAAGAAAGCACCACCAACACGAAGCGAAATCAAGCGAAGACGGGTTTTCTTCGATGGAAATCACTCTCTTTCAACAAAATAAGGAGCTCCTCAAAATACTCGAAGCTGCCAGAAGATAAAGATTCGAAAAATTTGGCGTTACCTTCATCAAAAGGTTATGTTTACGGTACTAGTAACTGTGATTTTTCAGTAGGGAAGGTGTCGATGCTGGCATCTTCGTCGAAGTCCCGGTGGTATTTGTTTATGTTTGGGATGACGAGGTTTCCAACGAAGATGGAGCTGAGAAATATGAAGATGCGACAGAATCGGATGAGGAGCCAATCATCGATGTTCCGTTCGGTTCAATGCGATGAAATGATCAAAGGCAACGAAAATAGGAGCAGAGGGAAGGGGCTGTGGAGGCTGCTAAGGGTTTTAGGATTGGGGTCAGGCAGGAAGAGCCAGCATTCAAACGTTGTCGTATAGGCTTCCTTCGGTTGCATTCCGCATGTGTGAAAGGGGTTGGTGCTCTCGTACGTGTGCCAGAACAAGCCAGGATGTTTTTCCTATTGTGAATGGCCAAGTCCGAACAAGCCAGGATTGACTTGGTTGTTCTTGTCTGCCGTCGATAGCCCGAGCCCTGAGGCGGACAGGCCCTTGTGATTCTGTGAAGGTCATGGCATCAAAGGGTCTAATTTTGACTACGCTACCCATGTGTTCTACTTTTGTGCGGAATAAAAAAAAATTAATATGTTTTTTAATGCCTCAGCTTCGCCTTCACATTTTTTAAAAATAATTAACGTGACAGACGTTGTCACGTTGATATATCAGCTCAACTAATTTGTTATTAGATAATGCATATGTAAATGATATTTTTAATAAATATAAGATAAATTTAGATTTTAACTATTTTATTTATATAAATTTTTACATTTGAATAACTATTTTTTTATTATATAATAATAAAATAATATGAGATAAATTTGACTTTGACTATTTATATTAAATATCTCTATTGGATTATCTAGTTATTTATTATATGGTAATGAGTAATTAATAATTAAAAAAATATTTAATTTTTTAATTATTAATTTCTTTTATTTTATCATGAGAAAATGGAAAAAAGAATTAGAGGGAAAAAAACAGTGACAATTGCTCTATGTACAGTATATTTCAAATTTAATATTTCTTTTACAAATATTGTAGCTAAAAGCTACAAAATTTGTTAATAGCTAATTCATTACAAGTGAATTTTGTATCTCATAGTTAAAAAGTACACTTACTTTTTAATATAAATAATCCAATAAGAGTGCTCTTAATAATATTATACATACGTTACTCTAAATATAAACATTGACATGGTAACAATTTCATTTTCAAACTTCTAACTAGAAATAATATTTGTAGTCGTAAGTATAGAAATGCCTCACAATTATTTTAAAAATAAGTAAATAAATATGAAATCTACATGAAAATAAAATTAATTTTTTAATAATAAATCTTATCATTTTTCAAAACGATTATATGACGCTTGCATACTTTACGACTATATGTAAGATTATTTGAATATAGGTAATTTGGAAACCAAATAGTATGACATGAGTCATAACTTTTGCTCCAAGTTTTGCAGGACCAAAAGAGAAAGAATGTCTGAAATTCTTGGAGCAAAAGTTAATGACTCTTACAACACTTTGGAGCAAAATTTGAAAACTGAATATAGGTAATTTGGAAACTGAAGTTCTCTCTCTATTATCAATGTGCTGAAGTTCAAAATTTACCTATAATGTGTTTCTAGAGATCCCCGTATCGACACGGAGGGCATTGCTTATTGTTAAATGAAAAATTTAGTTGTAAGCATAATTGTGTATTAATATATATAATAATATAATGTGATTGGTCAAAAATTAGATTTTATTGAAAACAGTGCTAATTTAAATTTTGAATGTAAATGAATCAATATTGGTATATAAATTAATGCGCAAGTTTGCTTGTATATAGCAAAACTCATTGTTAAATCAGGCAATCACCAAAAGAGCATCCGATTCAACAACTATATATCATACCACAATCTTCCAGATAATGTTTAACACAGTCTTGACCACACCTTCATATTTTGCCAGATTTCCAGCAAGTCATAATTCCCAGATAATCAGGCAAGAAACATGCTAAATTTGGTCAGAACCACGAAACAAAGACCAACGTCCCTCAATCCAAGATATTAAAAAAAAATATTGTAATAAAGTAAATTATTTATGTTTATTTTTTCCCCTTACTAATAATTTCATTTTAATAATTTCACTTAGTAAATTCATTTCTTTCTTTAAATTTGGCCGGTCACTATTCATCTCTAAAATTATATTTTACTCTAAAATTATTTCTAATGTGTTTGTTGGATAATTAGGTTGAGAAAAAAATAGTTAAAAAATAATAATTTTAAGTAAAAATTAAATTATTAATTAATATATACAATGTATTTACAAAATATATATAAAAAAAGTTATTATTAAAATATATAATAATATATTATTATTTTAACTTTGATGTGGATAGTCTGATATGGATTAAGAGTATTCACATTCAGTACCGCATATCCCCTTTATCCTTATAATTTAAGGAAAATTTTACGGTTTTGAACGAAAAACACATTTCGTCCCAATCCATAAAATGGGGATGACATTTATGAATGCTACAGAAGTTCCTCATATTTGGAGATTCATTGTACATCCCAAATCTTATTTTTGGTTCCTATCTCACTTTTATTCTCTCTCAATGGTTGGGTACCCTCGTCCGATTGTCCCTTCCTCACAACGCAGCCATCTGCACTACAAATACCTTAGCCACGCCACCGTCACGTCGTCCCTTCTCCACCGTATGAAACTCAGCAAACCCAACAAATTATCATCTATTCCAACCATCCAAAAACAAATCATGCCACCGTATGAACCTCAACAAACCACCAGATCCACCATAAATTGAAGTTGCCATCGTGGGTCAACTCAGATCCGTCGTTGCCAGTCTCGAGTCAATCCAGTTCCGCCACCGACAGCTTTAATTTTCAATGGGTAATGGATGGTTGATGAGGGAGAGAAAATTGAGGCCAATGGACTTGAGGTAGAGGATTTTCTCTCTAAACTGCAAAAGGCGAATGTTGGATTGATGGGGGAAAAAGAAAGAGTTAAGTGGAAGAGAGAATTGCTTGAGAGAAAAAAAATTGGGAAGTGGATGTTTCTTGGACGAGGAAGTGAAGCAAAGACATAGTGGGGAGAATGGAAACAGTATTTCGGATGGAAAGAAGAGAAAGTGAACAAGGAATTGGAGGATAAGTATAAGGATTTTGACACGAAATTTTTTTTTTTTGGAATAGAATGTGATATTTGAAAAGAAAGAGAATAAAGCAAAAAAATTGGTCATCAAATTAGAAAATGCAGATATTAAAAAAAATATTATTTTTATAATAGAATTTCAATTTGAAAAATAATACTGTATTGAGTAGTCAAAATCATATAAATATTTATTAGAAAGTGATATTTGAAAATAAGATAAGAAGACAAAAGAAGGAGTTAGTAATTAATATTGTAAATGGAAGTAAGATAAAAAAAAGTAATAAAAAAAGAATAGATAAATATTATTTAATAGAATAGAGATGAGGACGAGGAATAAGATGTATGAGGTTTTTAGAAAATGAATAAATTTTAGAAATAATTTTGAGAGAATGTGATTTTAAATTAAATTATAAAAAATTTTATGAAGATCCGGATGTGGATGCNATTTTGACACGAAATTTTTTTTTTTTGGAATAGAATGTGATATTTGAAAAGAAAGAGAATAAAGCAAAAAAATTGGTCATCAAATTAGAAAATGCAGATATTAAAAAAAATATTATTTTTATAATATGAATTTCAATTTGAAAAATAATACTGTATTGAGTAGTCAAAATCATATAAATATTTATTAGAAAGTGATATTTGAAAATAAGATAAGAAGACAAAAGAAAGAGTTAGTAATTAATATTGTAAATGGAAGTAAGATAAAAAAAAGTAATAAAAAAAGAATAGATAAATATTATTTAATAGAATAGAGATGAGGACGAGGAATAAGATGTATGAGGTTTTTAGAAAATGAATAAATTTTAGAAATAATTTTGAGAGAATGTGATTTTAAATTAAATTATAAAAAATTTTATGAAGATCCGGATGTGGATGCTCTAATATCTCTATTAATTTTGACTTTCGTCAAAATTTTAACGTTTAGTTAAATTTTAAACTTGACCATTGCCAGAAGCTCCAAACATTACCATGAAGACCAAAGTTTTAAAATCCGTTCCGTTCCGGCCGGAATTGCCGAAATTTTCCGTTCCGGAACAGTAGCCGAAACCGGCAACCTCTGAATTTCGTACCGCTACAAATTCCGGCCGTTTCGCCCTGTTCCGGTATGTTTCGGCCGAATTCCGGTATTCCGGCCGGAATACACTTTCCGGTCCGAAATTGGGGAACCGGTGGCTTTTTTGTAATTAAATTTAATTACATGGTATTTTCGTAATTTAGACTTTTTTTCTTCATTTTTCCTTATAATTTTTTTTTTCCCCGGTTTCTTTTCTTCTTCTCTGGTTCTCCACTTCTCCCCCCTTCCCGTTTCATTTCTCCTCTTTCCTGTAACTGGGTTTTCTCATTTTCGGCTGAGTCGGCTGGGTTTTCTCATTTTCTCATTCTCTGGTTCTCCATTGTACTCCGACGAGTCGACGACGCCACCTCCCCGTCGCAGTCGGCAGCTCTGTCCGTGAGCCCAGCAGCAACGAGTCAACGACGCCGTCGCCCACAGCTGGCTCTTGGCCTCTGTTCTGCCTCGCCGATTCCATCCCAGTCCCACGGCGGCTGCATCTGATTTCGTCCGTCCGATCCTCACTTCCTCAGATCCTCTTCCATTCCGATTCTCCGATTCCCTCATCTTAGATCTACATCCGTAGATTGGCCAGTGCAGGTATACCGTATACCGTATTTCATCATTTTCATGAGATGAGTTTGGGATTTAATTGAGGCTTCCTGGTTTGTGAAATGTGAAATTGTGAATTGATAAGTTGATGGTTCATATCTTGACAATTTAAATTATGAAATGCTCATCATCTATTTGTAACTTTGTGCAAATGAATTATCTTAGATTCTTAATTGTTGTTGTTATTAGTTGATAAACATTTAAAAATAAAAAAGATATGATCTTTTATGGATTCAATATATTTTGGATCATGATGATTGTAATTTAAATTTTACACTGATATATAAACTATAAAGCCACTCACGGTTCCTTATGTAAATGAGGTGTGTTTTGATTCTTGAATCAATATGAAACTTAAAATTAACTATTTTGGTGCTCTGTCCAATTAACTATTTTGGTGTTCTGTCCAATTAACTATTTTGGTGCTGTGTTTTGAATCAATATGAACTTAAAATTATTTTATGTTATTATTTCAGATGTTGTTAATTAGTGATTTTAGAAATTTAGAGTCAAGAACTCATAAAATAATACTATTAACCAATTTTTCAGCTATGAGTTGATTCTTTTTGTTTTTCATAATGTAGGAGTATATAAATTATAAATGTCTAGTTGTCAATCAAATAGTGCTACCTCTACGGCAGTTGCTCCTGCTAGATCAGAGGATCCAGCATGGTCCCATGCACGTGTAGTGCCAGGGGCAAGAAATAGTACTCAATGTCTCTATTGTAGCAAAATAATTAGAGGTGGTGGAGTCACGAGGTTGAAGCATCATCTAGGTGGGATTTCAGGTGATGTCGAAGCATGTAAAAAAGTCCCTGATGATATAAAATGGCAAATGAAGGAGTTGGTCAATGAAATGAAAAAAAACAAAGAGAAGAAAAGAAAACTAAGCTTAGAGATTGGATGTGGAAGTCCTATAGATTTAACATATAATGATGTTGATGTTGGTGATGATGAGTATGAGGGAGGGAGTCAAGGACACATTCATGATTCAAAGGGGAAGGGAAAGGGGAAGGAGAAAGTAGGTGGAAAGTCAACAAAGGCAATTGGCAGATGTTTTGCTCCAAGAACAATTCCTGGCTCTCAACCTTCTATTAAGAGTGCTATGTGTTCAAAGGAAATGATTGACAAAGCAAAAATGGCTATAGCAAATTGGTGGTATGATGCTAATTTACCTTTCAATGCATCTCAATCCAAGTTTTATCAACCAGCTATAGATGCTATAGCTGCCATCGGGCCAGGATTCAAGGGTCCTTCTTTACATGAGTTGAGAGGAAATTTGTTGAAGAATTCTGTGACTGAGGTTCAGAATTATCTCTTAGATATTAAAACATCTTGGAGGGATAGTGGTTGTTCACTAATGGCAGATGGTTGGACAAACCAGAGGCAACAACCAATAATTAACTTTTTGGTTTATTGCCCAAAAGGTACAATGTTTTTGAAGTCTATTGATACATCAGGCCTTAGAAAAGATGCTGAAACATTATTTAACATTTTTGATGAAGTTGTTCAAGAAGTTGGGGTGGAGAATGTTGTGCAATTCATAACGGACAATGATGCGAGTTATAAGGCTGCAGGAAAAAAGTTACAGCAGAAGTATGGCTCTTTCTTTTGGTCCCCTTGTGCAGCTCATTGTATAGATTTGATGTTAGAGAATTTTTGTGATCCCAGGCATTTTCCTATTATTGATGAAACTATAAAGAAGGCAAGGAAGATAACGAAATTCATTTATAACCATGCTTGGGTTTTGGCTTTGATGAGAAAAGACTTTACCAAAGGTCATGATTTATGTCGCCCTGCAGTCACAAGGTTTGCTACAAATTTTTTAAGTATCCAATGCTTACTTTTGTTTAAGAAAGAGATTCGACAAATGTTTACTTGTGATAAGTGGATTGTATCAAGTTATTCTAAAAGCAACATAGGGAAGGAAATAGCCGAGATTGTTCTAGAAGATAGAGAGTTTTGGACTCAATGTCAGTTTATTGTAACAATCAGTGAGCCTTTGGTTCGAGTACTACGACTTGTCGATGGGGATGAGAAGCCTGCAATGGGATACTTGTATGATGCAATGGAGAAAGCCAAAGAGAATATAAAAGCAAGATTGAAGAACAAAGTTTCTGCATTTATGCCATTCATCAGGGTTATTGATGCTAGGTGGGATAAGCAGCTTCATAGTCCATTACATGCAGCAGGTTGTCTTCTTAATCCTGGAATTTACTTTAACCCTTGCTTTAAAAGTAAAAATGATGTTTCTAGAGGGTTTATGACGTGCGTTGTAAAGATGGAACTTGATATTGATAAGCAAGATGAGATCATTCAACAAATTGACTTGTATAAAAATGCACACGGTGATTTTGGACAACCTATAGCAATACGCCAGCGTGAAAAAAGTAATCCAGGTAACCTCTATATCCTTTGTTAAATAGTGTGAATCTATATTTTAATTCTTTTATTTAATTTTAAGTAATGATTTATAATTGCACTTTTGTTATAGTTGCGTGGTGGGGTACTTTTGGAAATGAGGTTCCAGCTCTTCAAACGTTTGCAATCCGCATATTAAGTCAATGTTGTAGTGCAACTGGCTGTGAAAGAAATTGGAGCACATTTGAATTTATTCATTCAAAGAAGAGGAATAGATTAGAGCATAAACGTTTGAATGATCTAGTATTCGTTCGTTATAACTTGAAGCTTCGTGAGAGGTAAACTTTTTCAAAAATAATATTTTTAATTGTTGAAAAATATGTAACATTTTCACTTACATGTGACTTTTATTTTGGCAGAAACATAAAGAGGGGAAGAGATGCTTTGGATCCAATCAATCTTGAGAATATTGACTTGATGGAGGAATGGGTAGGTGAAGAATCAGAACTTATTGATGGAGAAGACTTGGATTGGGGAAGTATTGAAGAGCCATTAGTCTCACAAAATTTGGAAGAGGGTGTTAATGTTGGTCTTGATATTGATAATGATGGTGGTGACAATGACATTGAAGAAAATATTTTGAGTAACTTTGCTAATGTTGATCCTTTTAGTCTTATTGATGAAAATGAATGATTATTTATTTTAAACAGTTGGATTGAGAACTTATGATATTTAATGTAGTTTTATAAATGTGTATTTAAGACTTGTATTCTCTTTTGAGAAATATTATTAAGTTAATCAGGTATGTATGTTTTTAAGAATTGTATTGATTTTATTTTGGAATATAGTTATTATATATAATTTATCCATATAATGTCTATCCCGAAACGGTACACCGAAACGTACCGGTACCGAAATATTTCGTTCCAGTGCCTCAACCGAAACGGTCACCGGAACGGATTTCAAAACTTTGATGAAGACCCAAGACATCGAGGGCGAGCAAAATGGTGCCAAAATGTGCATAGCACGACTATGGGATTGTGGGACAGCATCGAAATACGATATAATAAAGAGGGATTGGAGATTAAATTGAGCAGCCTAAGCCCGTGGCCTGACTGGCAGGCATGTATGTGTATAATAAATATCTGATAAGATTTAGAACATTATTGCTTAAGAAAATGAATGCCGTTGGAACACTGTATTTCATGTAAAGTATGTGAGTGTGGATTAGAATTGAAAGTTGTTGAGATAAAAAATTTGTTGCGATGTATTTTGTATTAAAAATTGTGAAAGTAGTGTTTTTTTTTTCTTTTTGGTTTCAGTGCTGCGTTTATTTGTTTTAAAATGACTGTTTGAACTCCTACTTCACTAATCTTATATCATTATAACTGCTTGGTTTGTCTATGAAATGTTTTGCTTGTTGATTTTTTTTTCTCTATAGAAAAATGACCGGATTATAAAAATGGAGAGATGTAGTTTCTTTTTCAGAATTAAAAAGATGTCAATTTAAAATAATTTCTTAAAAAGGAAAATGCAAATCCTAAACATGAATTCAATTATCGCAACTCTGATTTTCTTGATAAAAAATGGATAAATAGATAAAATATACAAAAGTATTTTTTATATTATATTTTATTCTTACTAAATTAAACTTTTTATTGTACTAATGATCCATATACTATATATTTAATAAAATAAAAAATAAAAGATTATATATAATATGTAGTATAGAAATAGTGCATATAATTTTTCCACAAAAAATATCATTTAGAACCGATTTGAATTTGTAAAGTATTTCATCTTAACTCATCCCATAATTACAATTTTTCAAATTTCTATATAAACTATAACAAATAATTTAATTTTTTCAAATCTTAATTTAATTTTTTTAAATTTTAAAATAATAATAATATTTTATTTAACTTTTATTTTCCAATAAACTCATCTCTGTCTTATTATCTCATAATTCCTTGTACTCTCGGGCTCTTAGAAAAGGCTCTCAGCTTTCAAAACGGTCACGTGGGCGTCCGGTACAACTTTTTTTTCTTTTCTGCTTTTTACTTTTTCCGGACATTTTCCCAGCCCTCTCTTTCGGTAATTGGTTTGAGGCAATGAGCAAAGGAGGTAACACGTGAATCATGTGATGTAGACAAAGCAGCCACCAAACACATGCCCTTCTAATCTAGGAAATATTAGTAATCTTGGTGCTTTATCGAATTGGATTTTGTGTTATCGATAACATTTGATTTAAAAATGAAATTATAAATTTTGTATTTTATAAATTTAATTTTATTATTTAAGTGATATAGATTATGTATTATATTATCAATAATTAAGAATATAAAAATTTTAAAAATATATACTAAACCACCTTTGTCATTGTGTTTCATCATTGGTCCAGCTGAGCCCACCTTTGTCAGGATGTTCCATGCTATGCCTTATCCCATACCTGTGGTCTGTGCCCGTGAGTGAGATCGTCACTCTAATTCCGAGCATACCGTTATCGATCGGTCTTTGCGAAAACGCACACGGTTTTATATAAATAGACTCGTCCAAGGTACTTACGTAGCTGAAACGAGAAACTCCTCCTATTGGATGTGTAATTGAAACGGGACCACCATTATCCTCGAATAACCCACTCCTTGACCTCGTAGGCTTGGACTTTGTTATTGGAGACTGTAAACCAAAAGAAATAAAAGCAAAGACAGCAAAAGGCCGTTTTGTTGTTGCAGTTGAAGTTGCTGTGGTTGCCGTTGTTAAGAATCTTAAAAATAGAAATCACAACCTGTAGCCGTAGCCCCCACCTTCACCAACCTCTCCCACGCTGTTGTTACTGTTCCGATATCCCACAATTGAAGCTTTCTTCGGGAAGATTTTGTCCCTTCTTTCCATTCTCTCTCTCTCTCTCTCTCTCTCTCTTGCTTTGGTCACAGAAGACTCGTGTTCATCATCAAGTCCTCTGGATATTTTTGTTCTTTCGCGAAGAGAGAGAGAGAGAGACAAAGAGAGTTTCTTTTTTTTTTTTGAAATGTCAAAGAGAGTTTCTTAATCCTCAGAGATCTGGGAGTTCCATGCAGAGGTACTAGGATGTTTTGTACTGATTCCTTTTTGTTAACGTTATTTGTCCTTTTGTCCTTATTTATGTGGGTTCTGCGTATGTGTCTCTCTTTAAGTATGCGTGTCCGAAGAATTACCTAAATAAATTGCAAATTTTGAAATGAATTGGTTGTTTTCTGCGAAAATCTTGCTACTCCGGCATTTGGGTCTTGCGCCATTTGTTGGGTTGGATGTGTCTTAGACTCTTAATTCTAATTAGTCCTTTGTTTTTATCTCTTTCACATCAATGGCTTTTTAATAGGGTTGATTGATCGTGTGTGTGTGTGTGTTATAGATCTGTATCCGAAGTTTTGAAGGCTACATATCTATGAGTCGTGGCTGTTTCCCTGTACAAGTTGATGCATCAACTTTTTTATTTTCTTTCTTTTACATGTCTCACATAGGTTCATGTGATCGTAGTAGGCATTGGAAATTATGTTAATTTGCACTCATGAGGGGCTGAAACTATGCTTTCATTTGATTTTCCAGAGGTGAATGAATTGAGAATGGAGAAGAAAGGGGTCTGGTTTTCCGTACTGAAGAAAGCTCTCTGTTTTAAACTCGAGGAAAAGGAAGAGAAGGTTTGGTCCCTTTTTTATGGTTTTTACTTTTTATCCATTCTTATTATCTCAGGTCGCAGAACAAACATTATGGTTTTGATTTCTGCAATTAGATTTGGTTCCAATTATTTCAGCAAATATTAGATTACAATTAAAACTATCTTATATCTGTTTAGCAGAAAACCCGCAAACCAAGGAAAGGTTGTTTTGGGAAGCTCACTAAACGGGCTGCAGTTTCTTCATCCAAAGAAACTGCGTTGGCTATTTCTTCCCCTCCCCCTGCTCCTGCCATTCCTGATCCTCTCCCTTCCATTGAAGATGTGAAGTTGACCGAAACCGAGAATGAACAGAACAAGCATGCCTTTTCGGTGGCAATCGCCTCTGCTGTGGCTGCAGAAGCGGCTGCTGCAGCTGTTCAGGCTGCTGCAACTGCTCAGGCTGCTGCGGAAGTTGTTCGTCTCTCTACTTTGACACGTTCTTCTGGAAAATCGGAAGAGGAAATTGCAGCTGTCATGATTCAGACTGCATTCCGAGGATACTTGGTACGGGTTCTTCTCAGATAGTCCACAATGATTTGTTTAGATCGTTTCCCATTTTATTGACGAGGCTTAAATTAAGATTATCTATTAGCTTTAGCAAATATGGAGCATTTAAGTGCACTTATTTGCGTGATATCTGATTGTTAAAGTTGTTTGTGTTCTGCCATTGTTGGAAGCAAATAAGCAATGGCTTGGTTGAGAATCGATTTCCTTTTATGGGAAAAGCTGTACAGCTTGTGGCATTGGCTGACAGCATTTTTGTCAACTTGTACTACAAATTCGAGTGTTTGCAGCATTTAGAGCAAAAAGGCCGAAGGGGGCATTCTTATTATCTTTTCTATTAATGGAGCCAGTATCTAGTGATTTGCGGCTAACTGCAACCACGTGTCCTCTAAAATCACGCAATTATTATAAATCTGCCGTGTATATGTAATGATTTTTCCTCTCTTAGGCAAGGAGGGCATTGCGGGCTTTAAGGGGATTGGTGAGATTGAAATCATTTATACAAGGACAATCTGTCAACCGCCAAGCGGCCTCAACATTAGAATACATGCAGACTCTATCTCGTGTGCAGTCTCAGATTCGTGCAAGGAAAAATCAAATGTTAGAGGAGAACCAGGCTCTCCAGCAGCAGCTCCAACAGAAACGTGATAAAGAGCTTCAGAAGTCGAGAAATTCTGTAAGTGTTTTCCCTATGTAACTATAGAGCGGAATCGAGGTCTTACTGAATGCATAACTCAATTGTTCTTTGGCCACATAAACTTTGCCTGATGCCATTTTTATTGTTCCATTATTTTACTTGTGAATATTAAGTGAGTACGTGTTTTGTTTTCTGCTTTGGCTTGTATCTGAATTGATTAAATTGTTTGTGATTTTGCTCAAAGTTGGGAGTACAATTATGCCTTTCTACATATTAAATTGCATGGGTTCTTTTCCCCTGCCCCTAAAAGAAAAGACTTGTGTTACAACCAGAAATATAAAAGTATAATAAATGCAACAAAAAAAACTTATATTTGATGTATTTTTTTCACGGTATTCCTCTGCCATAAGTGAGGGTTTGATTAATAAAGTTGGAAGGAGTCACTATTGGACACGTGACTTCTTGCTCTTTTTCAAAAAAAAAAAAGCAACAAAAACAATAACAATTAACAAGTGCAGATGTTACAGACTGCTAAATGACAAGCCTTTTTTGTTATGATTATTTGGCCAGTCTGTGTTCTTTTGGTCTCAGGCTCCCAGCTGATTAATAAGAAATTTCCAATCCTTGGCTGCTGTTGTTGGTCCCCCCTCCCCCCCAAGATGTTTTGGATAGTGGGAATGTTTCGTCAGGCAATACCTGGTATTGATTTGATAAAAAAACTCAATATGGTGGAACAATGTAGTTAAGGCTTTTCTTTTGATTTATATTTAAAAGGAACTTCTCAATTGTGATTTTATACTGTACTGCTTGAAGCCTTGAAGTGTTAACACTTCTGCAACAGATGTCAGGTGACTGGGATGATAGCACACAATCTAAGGAGCAAGTTGAAGCAAAACTACAGAGCAGGCAAGAAGCTACAATGCGAAGAGAAAGGGCATTGGCTTATGCATTCTCCCATCAGGTATAGACTCTTCCTCTTATCCTACGAAAACTTTAAAAATCTAATCTGAACTTTGATGACCAGTAAGGGTCACGGGTGATTTGGATTCCATTACTAGAGTGGATATGTATCAATTTATTCTTCTTAGTATCTGAACTTTGATGACCAGTAAGGGTCACGGGTGAATTAACTTTGAGTGATTTTCTTTAATGGAAGATTTGCATGCTTCTACAAACTCTGATGGTCAAGGAACTTTTCCGAGTCTTGAACCCAACATCAGCATGAGTGATGTTGATTTTGTATTAACTTCTTGAACGATCAGAACCACCATTGTCCGTGAACTCTCAAGTGTTCTGGTGATATTGATATATCCGGGCCTTCTATTAAATAGAATTTCTCACTCATCCATGGCCATGGTGATCCGATTTTCTCTGAGTATATTTGAAGGGTGAAACTCGTTTGAACAATTGTCTTAAGTGCTTGTATCTATCTAATCCATGGCCATACTTGCTGAAGTGATACACTAGGCCTTCTATTCTTTTACACTCACGCATACAAAAAATATTATGAAATTTAATGCAAATTCAGACATGGAATCTAAACTGCATGTTAATTTTTCCAACAGCGAATGTGGAAGATTTCTTCGAAATCCGCAAACTCAACGTTTATGGATCCGGAAAATCCTCACTGGGGTTGGAGTTGGTTAGAGCGATGGATGGCAGCCCGTCCATGGGAGAACCGAAGTGTGATGGATCACAGTGACCGTGTATCTGTAAAAAGCAATGCAAGCCGTGCCATTTCTGTTGGAGAAATCACCAAAGCTTATTCTCGTCGTGATCTTAACCAGTATAATAAGCCTTTCCCTAATGGTAAAAAACCAAGCCGACCTCCTAGCCGCCAATCCCCTTCGACTCCCCCTTCAAAGGCACCATCTTCATCATCAGTAACCGGGAGACGAAAGACACAGAGTCCCAAGGGGAGCGGCTGGAGTGGGGATGATGACTTGAGGAGCTTGCTCAGTGCCCAATCAGATCGCTGCCGGCGGCATAGCATCGGAGGTTCATCTGTGAGGGATGACGAGAGCCTTGCTAGCTCACCTGCGGTTCCAAGTTACATGGCACCAACACAATCGGCAAAGGCCAGGTCCCGCCTGCCAAGTCCATTAGGACCAGCCAAAAAGGGTACACCGGAGAAGGGATCGGCCGGTTCTGTAAAGAAACGTCTCTCATTCTCTGCCTCCCCTGCTGGATCGAGAAGGCATTCCAGCCCTACTAAGGTGGACTCTACCTCCAACAAGGACATTGGAGCGGATACATGGAATAATGCCGATACTGCTGTGACCAGGTAGTTGGGGGAAGACAAAACAAACTGTGGTTTTAGGCCGAGTGTACATGAAAAAATTGGGCATAACATGGGTTGCGATTTTGATCTTCATTTTCATCCTGTTATTTTCCAGAATCTGCTTCTGTTAGAGATGCCATGGAAGAGGAAGATACAATCTCTATGGCAACGATTCCTGATATGCATAGATGTGATGTTGTGGGGATTTATTTTCTTTAATCATTTTGCTCGTCTCGTTTTATATAGTGGGGTTCTTGATACTCCAACTAATAATTCTCAAAGAGGAGTTTTGCTAAGTAATAGCAAAATTGCTAATTAATCTGCATATCAATATTGATTTATTCATATTTAAAATTTAAATTAATACTGTTTTCAATAAAATTTAATTTTCGACCAATCACATTAGATTATTGCACATATTAATACGCAGTTATGTTTATAACTTGATTTTTTCGTAAAGAGTCCAGAAACTATTATTTTAACAACATGGATTTCCATTAAATATATGGCATTAAAATCTAATGGGTTTAGTTTTTGAGTAATACTATATACCATTTCTAATTCTTGCGCAAATCTTTTATAAAAATGTAGGCTCTACTAGAATAAAGTAATTTTTTTTATGGCGAAGTCTAGTTTTTTACAAAGAACCTTCACTATATTTGTATATTTGAGACTTATGCAATTCATTACTACTTAATAATTGCTTGTTTCTCAAAAGATGGATAGGTTTGGAGCCTCATATGAGACACAAAATTTTTATCCGATCTCATTTTATTTCATTATATTTTATTTTTAAATATAATTCAAATACAAAATTTTCAAACTAAACATTATACATTTTTCAAACTAACCATTACAATTTTTTCAAACATTCAAATAAAAATTAAAAAATAATTCCAAACTTTTTCAAATCTCTAAATAAAAATTATATTTTTATAATATTTTAACTTTATAATATTTTTTATTTAAAATTTTCTCTCTCATATCTTAAAATCTAAAAAATACTCAACTTAAACCATCTAGCTGCTATTAACAAATTATCTTATTACTATTCACAAAATTTTAATCTCATCTCACTCCTCAAAACAACCCATGATGTTCTTTATTTTAAACAGTTAACGCATGAAGTCATGTTAATAAACTTGATTGGGGATAATAATTTAAATTTATCAAATTCTAATTATAAAGGGTCCAGGTTTTTTTTTCATCATATATTATTTTTGGAAAATTCTTAATTATTTTTCCACTATTTTATAGGCCCAAGAGGTGAGCAGGCACATGGTCCATGATCGTGAAATGGACTTGAACCCTTGAAGGGCTGAACCTACTCCTTATTGGTCACCGGACCGAACCTGACGAATAAAACAAGCTCATCGCTCATTTTCCGAATAAATTATAAAAAAAGAGAGAGAGAAAAAGAAACGAACCAAGCTGGGCAGCTCCTTCCAAAGCACAGAAGCAAACGCTAAGCCGGATGAGAGCGAAGCCTTCGCTTCAAGCTCCTATATTTCAGAGTCATGGTAAGCAAGCAAATATCATACCCCTCCTCCATTGCTTTCTTTTACCTTACAAACTATGTCCTAAAAACGAAATTTCGCACTTTGTTGTAATGTTTCTTAATTTGTTCTAAATTCGACATGATTGAATCTTTTGACTAAATTAAAGCTTTGTTTAGAGCTTTGCATCTGTGTGTATGTGTATTTTATCTTTTTGTTTGAAACCTAATTTGCGCATCCAACACTCACTTGAGCTGGAGACCCATATGTTTGATTCCAATGAGAAGACTGCTAGCTCGAAATAGAGTGCTTCATAGTTCGAAATACCGAACTTTTTTGGGTTGTTAAATTTGAACTTTGCAATAGTTTTACACGTCTCGTTGACCAGTTGAGGAGAATTTTACTTTACTACTTTGGCTCATGATTTGGGTGAAGTCCCATTAGTTACTTGGATTCATCCAAGAAAAAATGTTACCTTGCTTATTCTCCTTTATAAAAATCTGAATGTGAAAAGCTAGCCGTTTAACAAGATTCATGTATTAGTAAACTAAGAGAATGCAGTTCCCTGTTTGAGTAAAGAGAATCACAGAAAGTGATGAATACTGTAAATTGTTGAAGTGCGAGAAATATTTGCTAATAATTCATGCTGGCAGTTCTAAAGGGTCATTTTTTAGGTTTTCTTTTGGCTAGTATGTATGTAATTTGAAGATCCTGGTAATTATAGAGCACAGCGGTCTAATAAAGCCGGAGTGTTAATATTTGCATTTCACAGACTGGCACATGGTGGAGCTTTTAGAAAGCCAGTTACTTTTTGCAATTCATACATAATAATACCTTTCTCAGTGAAATGCTCCTTTGGGAGCACTGTATTTGGATGAACTGGAGCATTTCTAAGTCAGAAGGAGTTGAACTTGGACCTTTTTAATTGTATTTGAGTCATGTAAAATTGTTCAACCAGTTGAAAATTAGGTTTTTGTGTTGCTATATTTGAGAACTGAATCATTACTTGACATGCATCAGGCTACGCCATTTCTAGCTGGCCTTGCAGTAGCTACTGCTGCTCTTGCTGGTAGATATGGGATCCAGGCCTGGCAAGCATTCAAGGCACGTCCTCCAAGACCCAGAATGCGCAAATTCTATGAAGGTGGTTTCCAGCCAACAATGACGAAAAGGGAAGCGGCTCTTATTCTTGATATTAGGTAATGATCGCTTCGTTCCTGAAAATAGATAAGAATCCTATATTACCCATCTATGCTTAGAGCCATGAGACTGCAACTGTTGCGCTCTGGATCATGTACTATCATGGTGTTTATTACAACCGAAATATTAAGGACTAAACTGATCCATAGGCTGAATAAACTAAACATACACTGTAGAATTTACCAATTTAGTTGATGAATATCCCTCAAAGTACCATTTAAAATTTCATTCTTGGTCTCCCTGGCCATGTTTTGTTTACCATGGTTGACCTTCCACCTTTTTTGTGTGATTGATTAAGCTAGGTTCAACAAGGCAACTAATATTTGAGACTAAGAAGGAAGAAAAAATGTTATGTGGATCATGTTTGTTCTTTAAAGGAAGGGTTGTTAGAGAATTTCATAAGTGGTTGAGAGACATAACATTGTAAATTTTACATTCTAAAGTGACTAGGGAACTCCAAGAAAAGTGGTTACTTGATCAAGTGAATGCATAGAAAGGGAGAGTTCAAGTTGTGTAGGGGTAAAGTAACTGTGATGTGTTAAGTTTGTAATTTTGCAAGCTTAATGAGGCTGCAATGATGTTACAAACTTAATGAGGTTATCATGTCATTTCTTTTATGATCTGGGGCATCTAAAGTTAGAAAGTTCCAAAAATTATATACATTAGAAAAATTTCAAGACTTTGCCTCAAAAACTAGAAGAGATAGTAACAGGTTTGGGCAGTTTCAAGGATCTAATTATGTAAGGAGATATGCTACTATGTCATCTAAGTTATACTGCTCACTTTGTCCCATTGACGGGGCACCACCACATAGTTTATTAAAAAAACTAGAAACACAAACATAAAAGGGGTAGAGGGAACTTAGGGTTTCAATCTTCATTATTTGTGTGTTTTCGGTTGCCATTTTGTTTTGAATAGATTTTTTTAATGAACCACATGGCACCAAGTAATGAGACAAAGTGAGCGATATAACTGGTGCGGCATTGTAGTATTTCTCTTATGCAAGTGGTTCTATATCTAAGTGCTGGAGTTTAATGTGAACTGGTTTCAAGCAATACAAAAATGACTTTTGTATTTGATTGTTATGGAAGGTTGCTTTTATGACTCAGGCTAAGCAATGTTCCAATCTTATGCTGATGATTTTAGGTAATGTGTGAGTTTGTTTTCCCTGTGGGTTATGGACTTGGATTGGCTATTTTTTCACGACCCAGTTGAATCTACCCATCCAGTTATGCACTTGCTTTATCTTGCACCCTTTTTACTGGAGGAAAAGTACAAATCTTTCACATGGTTTTAACAGGGAGACTGCAACTCCGGACAAGGTCAAAGAAGCACATAGAAGAGTAATGGTTGCAAACCATCCTGATGCAGGTGGTAGCCATTACCTTGCTTCTAAAATTAATGAAGCTAAAGATATGATGCTTGGAAAGGGGAAAGGTGGTGGCTCTGCATTCTAAAACAGTGGGAAGATTTTGGATTATTGTTTTCTCATACGTTATGTTACATTTTAAAGCTAGAAAACTCATACTAAACCATGACCTATGTGCCTGTCCTGAAGTTGGAGAATTGGAATCTCGTAGCGCTGCTATTTGTCATTCATTTTACCTTCTTAACAGCAGGGTTAGTCAAACAACTTTGACTTGTCCCTAATTAAACAGCGTACCCTAATCCACAACTGGCCATGAATATATATATATATATATGCTTGTACGATGATCAGGAGATTGGTTATTTATGTTCTGGGGAATAATATAAGAGGACTGATACACCAACCCCACTCCCTTCACAATTTGTTTACAACTTCATCATAAAATAATATTATTTTGAAATTCAAATCCAACAAATAAAAATAAAAATCAATATTTTATTAGATAGTTGTCAAATATTTTATGAAATACTGATCAATTTATCATTTCTCATTATATAAAACTTTACACGTATACTCTTGCTTGTAACGGAAGTCGACCGTATGCGTGGAAAGTGTGTTGTTGGGGCCTCAGAGAACTTTCCAGAAGAAAAAAAAGAGGGGAGCGACAAAAACGTTCAACTGCTGTTTACACGTGTAAGTAGCGCGGGCTGCATGAATGAATCCAAAGAGCTGTTTGCTCGCAAGGTAGCTAGTCATATCCTCGGCCTTTTTCCGTCTGTCTGTCTGTCGTTTGGTAATGCCTTCTTTGTAACAGACGATTTATGGTTCTTTCTTTTGTTGGTTCTATGACCATCTGTTGGGCTTCTTGATTGGCAGCTCCAGCCACGAGGACATTAATATATAACTGGATAAACACTGCTTTTTTTATTTTTCAATTTCGATGAAAAATATGTAAGAGGAGTATATACATAAAAAAACCCTAATAAAAATATCTTATTATTTTCAGATTTTTTTTTAATTATTATTACAAGAGAACCAAGCCTTTGTTACTTTTTTAATAATTTTTCGTAGCACATGCTCTCCATCAACACATATAAATTCTTACGCACGATCACTTTTACCTATTAATTTTTTGTTAAATTTATAAAAACAATTTATTAAATTCCCAATTGGGCTGAAATTTTCGTTTTGGATAGTCCTATTTCGGTCGAATAATATTATTAACTTCGCTTTTATTTTTTTTGAACACTGTAGGTTCTGCTTGGGAAGTGGATGAAAATTTTGAGTTTAAGATAAAATATTAAAATATTATATTTTAATATTATTATTGTTTTAAAATTTGAAAAAATTTAAATTATTTATTATATTTCATATGAAAATTTTAAAAAATTATAATAATAAAATAAAAATTTTAAATTTGAGATAAAATTATTTTTATTACGAAACCGAACCTAATAGATTTTTGTACTATTTCCTTATATTGTCGTTTTTAATTATATGCAATATCATTATTTGAAAAAAAAAACCATAATGGTATACTTGAGTCCCTACCCTGCAACCCAAGGGGCCAAGTGTCCTTCCCAAGTGCAGCTCCTACGTCAGCTTTTATCCATTTTTAGCAGTCATTATCCAAAAAAATGTTTTATTTTTTATTGTTATCTTTTGTATTTTTCTTTTCGGCTGGCTCCTACTTCTTCTTCTTGCTTTGCCACCCATATTTCTCTCGGTCTGGAATCAACAGAGTCTCACACACACACACAGAGTCCAAAACCACCGCTAAATTAACTACTCTCAACCCTATCCAACTTTCCAAAAATCTTCCTCTAAGCAAAGCCCACACTCCGCACGCTGTAATAAGAACTCTCTCTCTCTCTCTCTCTCTCTCTCTCTCTCTCTCTCTCGTTTTCAATCTCTTCTTTGGCACAGATACATACGTACATGCTTCTTTTTTTTTTCTTTTTTTTTTTTTCATTTGAGCCCAGCAAATGTACAGTTTCCCTTCAATTTCCAGTCCATGCAGTTAGGGTTTCGCGGTCCTACATTCATTTTCACTGGATCTCACCAGCTCGCTCCTTCTTCAAAATGTTCTGGTTCGGTTCAATAACCCTATTTATCCCTTGTTATTGAAATTTTTATATTTTACTGAGGAGCCTTTTAAATTGTAAGGAAGAAATTTGTAACTTTTGTGGTCCCTTTAAACTCATACCCATATTTTGCGTTAATTGATATATAGACAAATAAATATATTTTGATATATACAAATTATAATTTATATTGGAGGGGAAATCTTCGGGTTGGTGAGTAATGGAATCTGCCAATGACCCCATCGAATCGTTTTTCAATTCGGTTCAAGTTGTAAAAGAAGCGCTTTTGCCTCTCGAATTGGGCATTCGGAAAGCGGCGAAAGATCTAGAACATTGCTGGGGGGGAGGCCAAGTGAGCGGTGGTGATAGGAATGGCAAGGTTCATATCTGTGGCGTGAAGAAGAAGGATGGCCAATGTGTTGTTGGTGATGAGAGGAAGAAGGGTTTGTCGATTAAGGTTCCGATCAAGGCCTTCCTGGGAATGTTTTCGTCGAATTCGGGAAATGGGCATCGGGCTGAGTTGCCTGACAGGGGTTTGAAAGAGATGGATTTGGGTAAGGAGGATGTTGGTTCTTGTATGAATTGCTTGCAGTTTGCAGTCACATGGTCTTTGTTGCTGAACAGTTTCCTTCAGGCGTTTCCCAGCCCGTTCAAAACGGGTAAGAAGCGGTTTCAGAAACCCGGGGATGAGGAAAAATTGTGTACTTCTATAAAACCAAAGGTTTCATGGGAAGCGAAACAAAAGGATTCCGAGGGACCAATTAGAACATTTCAGAATCAAGAAAAACATGTATCGCTTGATTGCCTTATTGGTTTTGTTTTGGATCAGTTAACTCAGAACCTTCAGAAGTTTGATCAGGGTGTGCAAGAACATGGTTATAAGAGTTCTGACACTTCTCTGCCGAACTCTTCATCTTCTTCCGATCATTTGAGCGCACTCACTAGTATCTTAGAAGGTCGAAAAGCAGATGTAAATGGGCTTTTAGGAAATTTAAGGTTTGCTAGAGTGGGAGGTGTGCCTTCGAGTGTAGTTGACGTGGCTTCTTCGGTTAATGAAGACGGTTATGATGGTGCTGCCGCTGGGAACAGTGAAGAAACCGGAGGCAATATACCGCAGAAGCTGGCCGGTGGTATCCTTAGTATTCCTCTATCAAATGTGGAGCGCTTGAGATCCACATTGTCCACTGTTTCGTTGACGGAACTAATTGAGCTCGTACCACAGTTGGGGCGTACTTCTAAAGATTATCCTGATAAGAAGAAACTATTCTCTGTTCAGGATTTCTTTAGATACACTGAAGCAGAAGGTATGGTATTTCGGGTATCCTAATAACAAAAATGAAGGTTGCTTCAAATTTGGTTTCAATTTTTTCTTTTTCTTTTTTATCTTTTTATTTTTTGTCTATTTGATATAAATTATCGACACAAGTTTTTTTCATTCTGGTGGATGGGGCATCTTGTCCTTGTAATTGTAAAACACTAAAGCTATGTTATTGAAGAGTCTACTTAATGTGTGCCGAGCACTGTTATGTCTAGTCATTATCATTGCCACCTGGGGAAAAAAACTGGTGGTGCCAGTTTGCTCATTTTTTGGAAAGATGAAGAAAAAGTTATTTTGAATTGTAAGAACGTTAGTATTTGGGTTATTTTGGAATAAGATCTCTGGGATCTTATTTCCTTCCTCTAAATGAAGCCTTCAACTTGAACTGCAGTTTTAGAGCACAACCTTGTTGACAGAGTAAAACTCCTTGCATGCTGCATTTGTCCTATAACCTACTCATCTAAATGATATTGTTATATAGATGTGGCCATGAAAAAATACGTTCCAATGTCAACACCTACATTATAATTTTGTATCAATTTGTTGTTGACTCTGGGCTATTCTGGTCAGAACTGGAAATAGGATCTAAAAGTTCTTTCAATCAATATAATGCTAGAAACATCACATAATTCCATAATTTACACACAAAATTTCGATAAAGTTTCTCTATTAATTTGAGGATCAGCTGAATTCATATGATCTAGTTGTCATAACATACACCATGATGAATTTGGATTTTCGTTGGCTGTGTGGGACCTTGTTTCTGAAATGCATTTCTGACCTTGAATTTTATATATACTTAAATATTGACGTATGTTTAGTGCTAAACTGCTGACAATGGTAACTCACATTTCTATCCTCTTTTCTGGCCAATGAGATTTGGAGTTTTGTGAGGTCAAAAGTTGGTGAGATATAAGAGGTATTTTTATGCGAAACTACATGGTACAAACAAAAAAATGATATAGAAAAGCTGCTCAGAAGTACTAATGTGGGTAAAAATAGGGGGTCACTAATTAACTGTCTCTTTGGAGGTTAAAAAAAAAAACTCAATCTTGTTACTTTATTAATCCTTTTTTTTATTAGTAAGTAGTAAGAGATTTTATTTAAGCAAGTAAATAGGCATAGCCCAAGTACACATGGAGTATACAAGCAGAAACACCTAGATACAAGCTAGAGACTAGGAGCTAGGAAATGCTAAAAGAAAATCATTAATGTCCTGTTTGGGTGCTAAGGTGATCTCAAATCATCTAAGATAGTTTTGTACGGATGGATATACCCTCCATTCAAACATACAACTTATTTCCTCTGAAATAACCTTGTTTTAACTCAACATTGTTCATTGATGGGACTTTTATTATTATTCCATTACTACAACAATAAACCAATCATTGATGGGATCTATTACTTTTTGAACTTCCCATAAAAAAATTAAAACATATCTCAACCTACTTCGTACATCCAAACACATCTCAATGGGACCTACAAAATCCATTCAAACATAATAATTCACTACTATTCACAGATAAACTCATATTATCTTAGATACTCTTAGCATCCAAACGGAGCCTAAGGTTATCCCCATTCAATACAAGAACTTTCGCCCTAAGACAGTTCGAAAGAACAACTCTAAATTCCCCCAACAAGTGTTCTCTTTCATCAAAACACCGCCCATTCCTTTCCATAGGCACCACATCAAACATAAAAGAATCATCTTCTAGATATCAGCAATGCGATGACTACCCATAAATCCTTTCCAACAAGCCAAGAGATCCACCACCCTCTTGGGCATCACCCAGGCAATACCTGACCTGCTGAAAATCTCATCCCAAAAAGTCTTTGCAACTTCACAGTGCAGAAACAAGTGATCCGATTCACCATCTTTCTTGCACAAATAACACCAGTATAAGCAGATTATACCGTGCTTTCTCAAATTATCCGTTGTCAATATCTTCCCTAGAGACACCAACCAGCAGAAAAAGCAACTTTACTAGGCACCTTGGCTCTCCAAATACCCTTCCAAGGGAATTGATTGTTTGGCAAGTCAGCGTGTTATAATAAGAGCTGACTGTAAAAATGTAATCTTCAGCTTGTTGCCACAACAATCTGTCCTCCATTCCCTGCACAATTTTCATATCATACAGCCTACTAAAAAAGACTAGAACAACCGGCACTTTATTAATTCTTCATTAACTCCACCAAGGGTGGTGGCTCAATGGTCATTGGTTTACTTCTAAGTGATTTGCTGTGTACTAGGTCCTGGGTTCGAATCCGAATAGGGATTCATTTGAGACTATTGGTATTAGCTGCCTGAGGATTTATTGAACTCCCTAGTGGGGCTGGGTCCTAAGCTATGGCTCAAACCCGACTTGAGAGAGTGCCTGCAGCTTTCCACCATCTAGGACTCTCTTGTCCCGTTGGGTAGGGTGCTATTATGGTCACACCAAGATAGGGAAGCCACCTCCAGCTGCCCCCCCTCTTACCCTTTTATTCAGAATTTTACGGTTCTTTTTTTTTTTTTGGGTGGTGTGTATATCTTGGCTCTACATTCTGCAATCTAATTAAAGAAGAATACTTCACTGATTGGGAAATATCAGCTGCTCCCTTTAAGATGATTAAAGATTCCCAAGAACCTCTGTCCATGAACTTTAATCACCCAAGCATAATCATTTGATTCGCAGAATCGTAAAATTCCAGCATAAAATTTCATAATATCACAAACTAGAATACTTATAAAAAAAAATAAAGTCATTGACAAGAATGAAACATGACGGTCATAAACTTAGTATAAACATAAACATAACAGTCCGAGTGATTACTGCTTATCCTCTCTATCACTAGGTCAAGTCTTCTCTACTGCCCTTAACCTGCTGACTCGTCCTTATTAATAGCTGAGAAATTTTAAATCTAAAAACAAAAAATGAGTCCAATAGTCAGTAAATAGTACATCATACAATAAAGTGTTTTTTGTAGGTAGTTTCTTTAAAATCTCCTTTAAGTAGGTTTCTGGTGCTTTTACCCCTAGTTCTTGATGAAAATTTCAAAGAAATAGGATGTGTAGAAGGGGTGGCAGTCTGTGCTAAAGGGGCAGATTTAATGTAGAAGTGACTAGTTTTTGTGGATCTAAAACTCACGTAGGTCACAGGTGTACACGTTTTCTTGGCTGGTGGCAGATTGGAAGTGGACTTTAGGCTCTAGGAATTTGGGTGTAGAAAACCCTAGGCTGACAGCTGCTTAAGGGTTTTCTCTAAAGCCTCTTGGCTCTTTTATAAGAGATGAAAGCCTAGAGGAACAGGGCAAATCAGGAAATTAGGCTCCCTAGAGCTTCAAACTTTCCCTAACAGCTCCTGATATTTTCCCTAAAGTATCTATATAGATCTCATCTATATTTGGCAGCCTCTCCATTTCCCTTGAGACTAAATCTTAATCAAACTGCATTTTCTTTTAAAACCAACTTCTTTCCATTTTTTTTACCAGTAACTTTTTTTCCATTTTAAAACAACTTCTAATTTAAAACAAAACCATTGTACAGCTACACACACACACACACACAGAGGAACCTGTCTTATTGTTATTTAACAAATTTCTGCATGCTAAAAAATTAATATCGAGTATGGCAGTAAACCGGGGAAGGAAAATGCCAGGTGGCGAAGATATGTTTGCTTTGATTGCACAACTAGCTGGTTTTTAATAGCAAGATGCTTGATGTTTAAGTTCTAAAAACATCTAAGAAAATTATATATGCTTTTGAGTGATGACAAAATGAAAGTAATTATGATGTTTCTATATAAGTGGAGTAAATTATCTAGAAAGTTGATACTATTTGTACCTTTGAGTCACGACATTCAGCTAGTTTAATTGACACCGGTAACAATGGATGTTGTTTGCTGGTAATATGTTTGTGGATATTAAGGCTGTGTTTGGTTTGTAGGATAAGGCTTAGAGTAGGATTTATGTGGATTGGCAATTGGTACACATTTCAGGCTTCAATAAATAATTCCTCGCCCTAGAAAGAAGAAGAGAAAAATGCGGGGGGAGGGTTTATTATCTTATGAGAAGATGCGGGAACCATTGTCTGTTGTCTGTCCTCTGTTTTTAATTGTTGAGTGTAATATCCAGTAATATTTAGGTTTATATTGTGTTTCAAAAAAGGCCAGATAAGGAATAGATACAGGGAAAACATTTATGCTGCCTTAACCATGCTATGTATTACAGGGAGACACTTACACATGAGTGGGCATTGGTTACCATAGCTAAATGATGGGCATTGACGCTTGGTCAATGACTAGATGGTTGACGAAGAAATATGCAATTTTAGGATATTGAGAGTTTTGAAAGGGGAAAAGGGAAAAGAGTTGTCATCTTGGCTAATACATTTTTCCTACGCAGGTTCTTCTGCATATACAATATCTGAAAAGAAACTTTTTTACCCATTTTAACCCGCACTTTCTCACAGGAAGAAGGTTCTTTGAGGAGTTGGATAGGGATGGTGATGGTCAAGTAACTTTGGAAGATCTTGAAGTTGCATTTCGAAAGAGAAAATTACCTCGAAGATATGCTCAGGAGTTTATGCACCGCACTAGAAGTCACTTGTTTTCAAAATCAATTGGTTGGAAACAGTTTTTGTCCTTGATGGAACAGAAGGAACCCACCATTCTTCGTGCTTATACTTCTCTCTGCCTGAGCAAGTCTGGGACACTGCAAAAGAGTGAAATATTGGCATCGCTGAAAAATGCAGGGCTTCCTGCAAATGAAGACAATGCTGTCGCTATGATGCGATTTCTGAAAGCAGACACGGAAGGACCTATTTCTTATGGACATTTCCGAAACTTTATGCTGCTTCTCCCTTCTGATCGGCTTCAAGATGATCCTCGGTAAGAAAGTTTTCAGAATGTGTTCATGCACCTTTTTTTGTTGAATTTCCTTTGGTTCAATCAGAAGTATGAACGTGTTCCCAAACCTGTAGTTTGAGTCTTGATAGCTGAATAGCTTGTTTGGTTCAGTTACTCATTAATTTTCTCGTGTATACTTTTTTCTTTGTTTGGTGCCTTGAAATGGTAACGGTTCTATTTTTTTTCTTGCTGGTTAATGCGTAGTTTCTGGAGACTGAAACTTTGGAATGAGACTAGAGAATGCAGAAACAATTAAGCAGTCCTCTAATATACCCTTTTGATTATTCTGTCTGCTGATAGGACTAGTATTCACAAATTACTAATTTCTTGCTGATAGTAACCTCTTTTTGTAATATGTACAGGAGCATCTGGTTTGAAGCAGCAACTGTTGTTGCTGTTGCACCACCTGTGGAAATACCAGCTGGAAGTGTTCTAAGATCTGCATTAGCAGGAGGCCTTTCTTGCGCCCTTTCATGTTCTTTAATGCACCCTGTCGATACGATAAAGGCAAATTCTTTTGCTTGGTTTTCTGGTCATGCATTGGCACTTCTAGTAATTGTGCTGTCATGAACAGTGTATATAATTTTTAAGGACCAATCTTAATGCACTTTCATTTCCTAGATTTCTATGGTTGGAGATATTATTGGTACAGATTCATTTCTTAAAGTGATTGGATTTTTTGGGTTTGTCAGACTCGTGTACAAGCATCAACACTGACCTTCCCTGAAATCATTTCAAAGCTTCCACAGATTGGAGTTCAGGGGTTGTATAGGGGTTCAATCCCTGCAATTCTTGGACAGTTTTCAAGGTTATTGTTATTTTTTCTTCTCTCATTTGTCAGTCAATTCTTGTTCTTTTGGCTGATGTTTTCACTGGGCATTGCAGCCATGGTCTGCGAACTGGGATATTTGAAGCAAGTAAACTTGTTTTAATAAATGTTGCTCCAGCACTCTCAGACATCCAGGTAATGGTTATTTAGCTGTGTTTATTACAGAATTTTACACCACTCTCCAATTTTTTCACGTTTTTGTCCTGTATCTTCCTTGGATTCTGTTTGAAAGAGTAAATTTTGAGAATTATGTACTATCTGATGTTTGGAATTAGCAACAATTGCCTATTTTCTCTTGAAAATGTCAGAGATAGGTTTTCCTAAGCATGAGATATCCAGTCTGTCCTGTCTTTCAGACTGTAGTTCCCATTTAAGAGCCTTACTGGGATGTTGACTAACTTATTTTAGTTTACGTTTGTCATCAATTTGTTGTTCTGTACCTTTTGAAACATCACAAGAAGGCATTAAATATAGAAATTTTTGGCTCAGTTATATGTCCTTCATAAGCTGCCTGGTTTGTCACATAAGCATAGGTCCCGCATGCATCTTCAACATAGTGGGTGTTATTCTTGGCGTCTAAGTTATATGCTTATATAAAGTCAAGGAGCTCTTTCATACTAGTTTCAAAATAGATAATAGCATAAATCAAATTAATGACCTGTAGAGTATACTGTAGAAGTGAAGTACCACTAGAGTAACTCCAACCAGCTAGCTTTGATGTCCTGTATTTGCATTTTTGTGGCTACTAGAAGCTGTGTGTGCGTGTGTGTGCGTGTGTGTGTGTGTATGCACATGCACACGCGCACTTGAAGAGCATAAACAATAATGGGATTTGGGATATGATAGGACTCTTTGTTGCCTAATATGCCTTTGGAAGAGGAATTCAGATATTTGCGAAAGGCGATGGATTTAATCATGATAGAAAAAACGAAAAATAGTCTTAAGACTCTTAGTTGCTAATTATGTTCGAACTGATAAAGAAAAAAAGTCACTATATTTGCTCGTGTAGGTCCAATCGCTATCATCGTTCTGTAGTACATTTTTGGGGACAGCAGTGCGGATCCCTTGTGAGGTATTAAAACAGCGGTTGCAGGCTGGCATTTTTGACAATGTGGGGGAGGCTATTGTTGGGACTTGGCAACAAGATGGTCTTAAAGGTTTCTTTCGAGGGACTGGTGCCACTCTTTGTCGTGAGGTTCCATTCTATGTTGCTGGCATGGGGCTTTATGCTGAGTCCAAAAAGGTGTGGAACTCTAATCATAGCTGTTCTTCTTATTCAGATGCACAGTTGCCAGGATTGTCTTTCGTTCGTAGGGTTTGTTGATTGTAATCTTCTTATTGTACCGGTGAATGAAAGAATTCATTGATCCCAAAGTAACCAAATTTTATTTACATTGATATTGTAGAAGAGTAATGATAGACAACCATTTTCGGTATCATGTTTTGAATTCGGAGTATTTTTGTAAAATGATGATACTTTTATAAATGTTTTATAAGTTACTTTACAAACTTGCCCTTCATTTAAAACATGTTTTTGAAAAGTAAAATTCTATACACCACATTCACATCCCACTATGATGAGGTGGCATTGCCCATCAATATTAATATTTCTTCTTTAAAAAAATAAAGGATCATCCAGGGTGATAAAAGTGCGACATTTTACATAGTGGGATGAAAGTGTGATGGGAGTATGGTATATAGCATTACTCGAAAAGGGTTGTGAAAAAAGTTGTATCATTTTCCATTGTAGGATGATTTAAGGGTTGGACAAGAGAATGAAGCCAACAGAAAACATGGCAAATGGAAATTTAAGAAGTAATATCCTCACAAATGTCCAATGTAGGTCCCCCTTATATATAAAAAAATTAAGAACTCATTCAAGGTTTCGGACACCAGAATTCTGTGGAGAGAGAAAAGTCTGCACTATGGGCATAAATGTCTCTTGCTGATGATAGATTAGATGGGAGAAATGATCTAGCAGGCCCTGAGCTGATACAATATAAAATATGTTTGGTGTAATTGGTGTTCTGTTTTGTCTGTTAATTGTTATTTGTTAGATTGAGTTTGACATGTGCTTAGGTGGGACCCATGTGAAAGTCAATTGGTTAAATACTATCATGTTGATCTTCATGTGCTGTTTTGAAGGCTGTGCAGCAACTTCTGGGACGGGACCTGGAACCCTGGGAAACAATTGCTGTTGGAGCTTTATCTGGTGGGCTGGCTGCTGTTGTCACTACACCCTTTGATGTGATGAAGACTAGAATGATGACTGCACAAGGTCGATCTATACCAATGTCAATGGTAGCCATCTCCATCCTCCGCCGTGAAGGACCCCTTGGCTTATTTAAAGGTGCAGTACCCAGGTTCTTCTGGATTGCTCCCCTAGGGGCTATGAACTTTGCAGGCTACGAGCTTGCAAGGAAGGCCATGGACAAAAATAAGGAGATAGCAGGCGAGTAACTGTCTCAGGAAATGGTGGCAACTTCCAGCTAAAGTTTTGAAGCAGCAACACTAGAATGCATCTTTTGGTTTTTCACGTGATGATGGCAAGTTAATGCTGCTGAAAAAAATTTTTGAGCTTTTTCCGAGCTTAGTATTAGCATTTTTTACCCGAATTTTCCGTTGGCAAACGTCACTTGCCTTTTTTTTTTCAGTTTCTTTACCTGTTTCGTACTTTTTGGGCCGCTTGATGGCGGCACAAACATGTTTATTCTATCTTGTATCTCGCGCAGTTAATCCATTCCCAACTTTGTTTTTCTCTATAGTTCATGAAAAAAAGAAGAGGACTTTGTTTTCTCTTTGTTTTTGACTTTCAGTTATATTCATGATTAAAATGTACATATATATCTTTTCTTGAGCTCTTATGACATGACCATTCTACGTATCCAATGATGATTAAGTTTAAATATTTGAAAGATTACCCTGATCTGCGATGATGGTTTTATTGATCAGAACATAAACTCAGAAATGCAGTTGTTGCCGTTTTGTCTCTTGAAAAAGGTGGTTTTAAAATGCCGATGCCGCAACATCAGGCCCTCAATATAATTAGTTGCATGGTGGTTGACGGATCGTTATTAAGCGTATCCACAGGCAGCAAATGGCGACCACAAAACTGCTTTGAGAATTTCGAATGGTCAGATGAGATGGAAAACACATCCAGATCCAAGAAATATTCTGTAATCATATTATATGAATGGGAAACATGATACTTGGTAATGCTCGCAGTTTCAAATCCTGCTTTTATATAAATCAAGAGGGAGATCTGTGTCAGCCGAACAAATAAAATCCTATTTTCACATTGTTTGGCTGAAGCTCAAATCCTCCAACCAAAAGTAACCAGATTACAAACAAGAGAAAATGGTTATTTATTACCCAACAAACATGGGACATGAGAATTTTGAGAGATTCAGCTGAAATGAGACAAGTTGGGAGAATCAGAAGACGTAATCAATAACCCCAGTAATCATTACGGATTTCATCATCAAACTTCTTCTTCAACTCGGGATGCTTCTCAAAGTACTCATTTGCGGTCATGGTGCTAATCTTTTTCTGTCAATATAAATGAAAAGCTGTGAGAAGTGAAAAATTTTGGGAGACCGAAGATGTAAAGAGCAGTTGTTTTCTATCACCTTCATCTCTTGTACTTCGACAATTTCCTTTTCCAAACGCTCAGAGTCCTTTAAGGATTTCTCTTCTGCTTCTTTCAATTCCACCAACTTTATGTAAAGTCAACATACAAACATATCAGATGCTAATATCAAGATAGAGGGAGGATGGGAGAGGGCATAAAGCAATTGATCTTGAGTAAGTTCTCACCAGTGCATCGAATTTTGGCTTGTACTGAGGAGTGACTGTGTCTACATACTTGGGGATTTGTATGCCTGCAAGTTACAAACAATTGACAAGGGGAAAACATGGATAAGCATAAAATCTAGAAAAGTGAAAACCAAGTAAAAAGAGGACAAAAAAAGTGATTCCAAACAGAGAAATGGACTAGTTGGAAAAAGCACTAAAATTCATTATCCTGTGATTGGCATTTGAAACCATATATAAAGAATTGTACAAGTTAGTAATCAAATTCCTGCTGCCTACAATATGTTCACAGGTAAACATGCTCCACATCCAGCAAATCCCTCAAGAAAAAACTTGTCAAATGGTAAACCTAGAATTCCCTCGAGTGTTTCACACCGATAATGGTTTACTTGGCACCAAGGTGTGATAATGAATTATACTAGTTGATCCCGCTAATCAAAATTTCAATTGTGTTCAAGGGTTCTTGGCTAATCTGGCAACATAATTAAGCATTAGAACAGATTTCCCGATCAAAAAGTATTAGAACATATTTCCTAAATTATCCTTTCCATACACAAGCATAAGCTGATTTTAGAGTTAGTTTGAGCTCGGAATACAAGAATTCTCATTTACTTTCCTTTCTTACCCTTTTCTTTCTCTTCCTTTTGTTTTCCTCCCTGGTGCAGCTCATGAAGGAATTAAGCAAGTGCAGTCAAGCAACAAGTAAATAGCACAAGGACATTGAGTGAGAGCATGCTACCTAGAATAAATGGTGTTGAGATATGCTAACCGAATGAAAGGTTAATAAACAAAAATAAATTAAAGAAATGGTTAGGTACCGAATAGACTACTAGGTACCAGAATTGGCAACTTAAATGTACCATCTAATGACATAAGAGCATAAAGTAGAATCCTCTGACCACAAAGATGCAGAAATCGTGAGCAAAGAGCTAGACCAACGTAGAAATCAACACATAAAACACAATGATTGTACAAGGACCCTAAGGATGATGCAGCTATAATAACATGAAGTAACCACACAAAACTAATATATATTGCCGGCGCATTCACCAGTGAGTTAGAAAACATACCGTCATAAGCCTCTTTGTACATATCCACCAAGCGAGACCCAATTCCTTTTCTGTAATATTCCCAATCTATGGGCTCTGGTTCCTGCACAAAGATAAATCATTCATTCAAGATCAACAGCTAGTAAGGTCCAAAGGCAATCTAATAAATTACAACTCATTATCGATCTCCACGAAGCCACTTTATGTTATCTAAAGCCACACATAAAACGCTCCTTTGACCTCCTACATGTCATACTCTCCAGCATGCTACTCATTTGAAACATGGAGCATTAGAAGGATCAAATCATGGTATATATTTTTATGATATCACCTATCAAAAAAATATATATATATTTTTATGATATCCTTGGGTGTTCGGTTGCACGCACCTCGACTAATCCCACGGGGCCCTGAAGTTAACGGTCAGGTAAACTTCTAGTAGCCCTGAGAAGACTCAAACTAATGACCATTGGGGAGCAAACCCAAGGTCTGACCAATTGAGCTATCCCTCAGGGTTTAGTATATTATTGTAGCTCCTAGCTAAATAAAACAAGTGCATTAGGGTAAAGCTAATATTTTCGTTTTCTTTGATATCAAACAACAGCAAAAAAATTTTGTTCCAAATACAATCATTCCTTTCTGAACCTTTTTGATATGTAATTCCTTTCTTAACCTACATTCCTAACGAACCAAAGAGAAATAGAAAAAAAAAAAATTGAAAACATTAGCCAACGAACCAAAGAGAACATTTTTAGCTCTATTTTCCCGAACTAAATTTCACAAAACAGTAGCCAATGAAAGATTATCCCTCTTTCATTCTCTACCACAAACCACTGATAGCAACAGAAGTAATTAAAATACAGAAGAGACCCGTCCAAAAAAAAATCAGCGAACCAAAACCCAACTGACGAAAATCCAAGTCTTTCAACACGACAATTCTGAGAAAGCTCCGATGCATAAAAAATAATAAAAAATTAAAATAAAAAAGAAATCAATTTAGAAATGGAAAAGATCCAACAAAATTACAGAGGCACCCGTAAAAGATATATAAGAGGGGGTCGGTGGTGGTGTTGTTTGGACCTGGCTGAACTTGGTCTGTAGGGTGGAGTTGACCTCATCAAAGGCGCGGCGAAGAGTTGCGAACTCTTTCCGAGCCTCATCGGTGACCAGAAGCCTCGCCATCCCTTCCCAGTCTATGGTTCTCGACGCCTTCAGTGCCACATCGGCAACTTTCTTTCCCGCTCCGCTCATTTTCCCGGAAAACCTCTGTTCTCAAGAGATCGAATGTGCTGCCAGGTGCCTAATCGCTCATGGTGACGCCCTTTTCGTGGTGGCGGTGGTGCGATGGTTGTGCTCTATTTTGAGTTGGTCTAAGAATGTGGGTCTTGGCCCATTTTGGATCGAGTCCGGTCCAATATATTTGGGCTTCTTTTATAAGGAGGAAATAAATACCCATATCAGAGGTTTGAATTAAGGGCGGCCCAACGTTGAACTTCTGGTCGTTAAATGAATGCGAGGATCCAGCGCAGATAGCACTGGGACTTGGGCCCGTGACTACTGGCTGAACTCTCTTCCCTACATGGGCTCGCGTAATAAACTATTGCACTTTACGTATAAAAATAGAGGAAATTATAAAATTGAAAAGTATTAAAATCTTCAATAGTTTTAGTATAAAACGATAAATTAGGATGTAAATTAATGGTTTTTTGTATTTTAACGTATAAATTAAATAAATTTTAATATATAAGCCGGTTAGAGGCTTATGTTCTAAAAGTAATTCATTTGCATTTCTATTTATTTTAAGAATTCTGTTACATACAGTTAGTTTTGCATATTTTTTTATGCATTTCACTGATATGATTGGCTAAAGCAGTTATTTTCTATTAAAAAAAAGTGACGCAGCCAATTACATAATTAGAGTGCATAAGGAGTATATAAAAGTGATTGCACATAGAATTTTTGTTCTTTTAACACTCAATGCAGTGCTAACTTAAAAAAATGTACATATCAGTTAGCATAAACAAAGTACTGATATTTTAATATTTTTATAACCATAATGAGTCTTACAACAAGTAGTCCGCTGATGATACACTTAACTTATTATATATATATATAGACACACACACATAAAATAAAAGGCCTTTGTTATTGAATGTAGAAAATTAATAAAAAATTATTGCATACATGAGGCATTTGCTGAAGAGTTATGCTATATATAGTTACTTTTGCGTATTACTTGCGTACTTTAATGATGTGATTGGTAAAAATAATTATTTTATATTAAAAAAATGACGTAACCAATCATATTAGTAGAATGCACAAAGGAGTACGTAAAAATGACTACAAATAGAATTTTTGTTTGATGCTAAATTGAGTTAGTTGACCGCTTTCTAAACGAATCCCAACCTAATAGAACAGTGACCCAACAGCTTCATAATTATATTAGTTGACATCTCCACCTATAAAAACATTATGTGGGACATTAATAGTGTTACATTTGCACCAAAGATGCTAAACTATAACTAACAAGAAAAAAGGCCTAGAAATTAAAATGATTGCCAATATTTAGCCTAAATCATTCCGACCATACAAAAGTCAAGCCCCTCAGAAGCTACCTACCAGAACGCGATTGGCTTCTCAACCTTTAATTATGGGCCAAATATATGCATTCTATTAATCACAAGATCAACCTAGCTAGCACATGCAAAAGATAGTCGCAAAAGATAGCACATGCAAAACATGCAAAAGATCAAGCTAGCCGTCACCATATATAACTTCAAGAATCGAGTGTTATTCTCTCAAAAAGAATAACGTCGTACATCGTTCTTCTCTAGTCTCTAGCAGCTTGAATAATCTAGCTCGTCTTAAAGCCGACAACCCAAAAGACTCTTTCTTATTAAACAAACCCAAAGACTTGCCCACCATTAATGTAGACGTCCACATGACACGCGACAAGCCGGCATGTGTTTCACAATATATCTAGCTATTATTTTTTCTGGGTAATCCATACTTAGACAGCTGCAAAAACTATTCTTTTGTCGTCATCGTGGAGAATCTTATACAGAGTCGAGCAAGAGTCATGAGCCGCACTATCGCAGCAAACGCTAAAAATTTTGTAGGCTTGACTAACTAGCTAGTTTTCGTTCAAACACGGTGTATGGAGGCCAGATTATGACGTCGTTGTTGGAAAACGGTACGTTATGATCTCAAGATCAGAGAATTAATTAATCATGCATTCTTAGATCTTATGAAATCGCTTCAATGATCTGGAACTGCATGCTTTTAGCAGTACTGTTTGGAAGCCTGAATTAAAGTTCAAATCATGTGTATTTACAATGGCGGTTTTTAAAATAACCTAGTACGTAGTACTGTACGTCGCTGGTTTCGTCGTGATCAATAATTAACAATTGCTGTTCTAACGTCAGGTATCCAGATGCGACATATATAGTAAGGTGCATAACCTTATGGTGATCTTCCTTTTATTTTAATTTTCCGTCAATCCATTTGGCCCAGTTACTGCATGCAGCCTCTTTAATATTGTTCATGAATCATGGCTACGCAGGTTCGAGAAAAAGTTGAAAACTTGATGTAATTATCATTGCTTGGCAAAACAATAGAACTACTTGATCTGATCTCCGACTCCGACAACTGTGGGTCAAGTAATCGGTAATGCATGCGACCGGCCGACAGCAATCCTTGCATGCATGCGTTGTTGCGAATAACATGCAGAAGCTACCAATAGATCAGACCCTAGCTAGCTAGCACCTAATTCATTCATCATGACTACTATATAAATAAATATATCTATATTTATATCATATCTATATTTATATCGGCTTTCGATCTTATTATTCGCATGAGTACTCACAGTAATCATGAAGTTGGTTAATTCACTCAATGATCACAAACGATCGATAATCAATTAATTCCTTTCCTCATGTATCCATGAAATACCCGTATCAAATTTATTACCAACTTCTTATACACGTAATTTTATGTATTGTCTAAATTAAAGCTATATATATTCATGCACCTGGCCGGTGAACTGATGTTAGACAAAATAGAGATTATTATGTAAGAATAGGTAATTCATAGGGAATAAAGATAAGAGAATCACTCAAAATATAGGGAAAATGGCTCTGATGTTTAATTCAAAATTATCAAAATACAAGAATGTCGAAATCAACCCATTAGTCGAGCTGTAAATAGCTGAAAATCGACAATATAGGAATATTACCAAATATAGCAAAATCTCAATAATCACACTAAAAGGAAATATGTAATTAAAGAAGTAATCTGCCAAAAATATGATCCAAATCAGATTTAGAATCACTTCCAAAGTAATAAATAAAATATTACCATAAAAGGTAAAAAATAACTAAAAATTGGGATTTAGAGGGTTAAAGAGTGGATTTTGGTATTGCAAGACATGGGCGCCAAAAGGAGATTTCTAAATTGGGGTCATGTGCGTGATTTTGATACTTGTAGTCAAAGTTATGGACAAAATATAGAAAAATACCCAAAATTGCCACAATCAAGAAAATATCACAATTTTCTGCCATCTTTACGCTGATCTGCCACCCCAAGGTATTTCAGTGCTATCAAAGTACAATTTGACAACTCAGCATCATCTAACTCGAATTCTTTGCATCCTGAACATTTTGGCTTTTGTCATTATTTTGATAGCTGAAGGACCTGAGATTCGTGGTGTTATAATTTCAAGAAGTTTAAAAGGGAGGAGAAAATATATTTGGAGAAGAGTCCGTCAATCATCCTTGTTTTAAAAGTTTAAATTGATAGGAAGATATAGATTTAATTATTTTTATTATATTCCTAATACTCTCTCCCTTACGTATGGGCTAAACATTTTCTCAATGAGTAGGCAAACACAGGAAATATTTAATTAAATATGATTGAATGTAAAGTTAGAATTTAAACGTCCAATGACCTCTGCTCTAGTATTACGAGAATCACCACTTATCTCACAAGCCTTAACACAAATAGATTTAAATTTAATTATTTGAATTAATATATTCAGAATCCATAGAATAAATCTTTAAAAGAATTATTTTGTCAATAAACGTAATAGAGAAATCGATCGGCCTGGTTGATCGAGCACGTCAAAAGACGAAATTAAAGTACGTGGACCCACAAGCTATATAGCTAGATATATAGGTTTGTTTGCAAAAGTATAATTTACTTGAGAAAACACTCCATCATATAATATAAGTCCATTCATTAAACTTTTGCAAAAAGGTAAGATTTACTGTCGAAAACTGACTTTGGGCAAAAATAGAAACTGTGGAAAGAAAATAATTAATGATTAGTCGACGTTTGAAATCGACATTCGATGACATATATGAATCATGATGTGAATGCAACCGAACTAGCCATTTTATATATATATATATATATATATATATTTATATATAAGCCGTGCGTAAAAATATAAAAGTTAACTCAAATATCCTTATATGCATGCATGACCTTAGACAAGTTTTTGCGACGTACTGTACTATATAATTATTAATGATCAATCACTTCATTTCTAAAGCTCCAAATTAATACTTACACGCTTTCTCTGTAAATCACTAATTTTTTTTTTTTTTTTTATATTGAAGAATTTGGAGAGGGAATCAAACCCAAAACCTCACTTATGGAAGCTAGGTCTATGATCCCTATATATATTACCATATAAACTAAAGTTTAATAGTTGGAGATGCATGAGGATCAAGCTTCATAAAAAGGTAGGGGAGCCCAGTGGAGAGTGGGGCCGGGGGAATATATAGATGATTAATTTCATAGATCACATTATATTACAAAAACGGATTTTTGCGATCAAAATTTTGTAATAAAAAAGACTATTTCCGATGAAAACATACTCACTTTTATCGGAAATAATCATTTTGGTTGCAAAATTTTGGTCTAAAAAATCTGTTTATCTTGTAGTGAATTAATTAATTATTATTTCATTTTCAATTCACTTTTTATTTAATAATAATAATAAGTATACCATATGGGATGAAATTTAGATGAGAGTGATGTGCATGGTAACTAAAATTTTCCTAAATAGATGGGGTGTTTACCAATTTACCATTTGACCTTGACATTTCAATGTCACAACTCTATTTTTGGCGGATATGATGAGGGTTAATTTGTGTTATCAATTATCCTGTCTTTAGCTGCGTGGCTTTGGATAGAACAGTCTTTATTTTTTCCTAATATATATCAATCCTGCAATTTTTCCTTTGCATGGTTACGGCCTTATGCTCGGATGTGTATATATATATGGTATATATATATATATATATATAATGTACGCATGTACGTACGCGCGCTTTGTTGCTCACAAATGTACATGAAGTATTCTCAGGACAATATTCTAGAAGAAATATTCAGTTCTCAAGATGATCTGGTTCAACAAGGAACTCATAAGTACTAATTTCCTAAGATAAAATTAGGTTTTTGACTCAAGAATTAGCACAGATATCACTAGGATCATTAGGATATGATGTCCTAAATTCCTAATTATTTCCTTCAAGTTTTGCTCTATTCTTTCTCTCTCTCTCTCTCGAGTACTCCTTAATTTTCATTGTAATAGAGATACTACTGGTAGGTAATTAAAGGTTTCCCTTGTCAATAATGACGACAGGTCTAGTGCAGAAACAACATCATGACTCCTATCTACCATAACAAATTACTTTATTGCAAATATTCTCTAATTCATATGTTCGATCCTGATGATCACGATAGCATCCCGGCCGCCGGCCCCCCACACCTGCTGGCAAGTTGACTGAAAATTTTCATTCAGCTGTTGATGCATGATCGAAGATGATCATGTCCAAAGAGGTTCCCAAGCCAAGGCCAAATTATTATCCTCTAAAAGACTTCCTGTATCAACAGATGGTATAACTTGTAATTGATCATTAACGCTGTTGTAGTACTCCTGAGATTTTGTCATTTCCATGCAAATCAAAGCAACCAAATTGGCTTGCTGGTATTGCATGTTGACGAGCTCAGCTTGCGACTTTGCCAATTGTGCTTGAAGCTCGCTAACTTGTTTTTGAAGTTGACAAATTGCACCTGCACAACCGTAGACTGGGTCTCGAATCCTGGCATTTGCTTCATAAACCATGCTGCTCACTGCATCTGCTCTCTGGGACTCCGGAATTTCCTGAAAATTTTTGTTTGTGAGATGGGAGATCGAATTAATTCCCATGCATGGAAGCTCGGTGGCCGTAATATTGCAAGATGTCACAATATTAAGTACTTACTGAGAACAATAGCAAAAATTTATAACAAAAACCGAGAGATCAGTATGAATTATGCATGAGATATCAATAGATTATATATACCATATAACTCAGCTAATTATTTTGGTTGTATTTTTTGTACGTACTCAGTGATATTGATGGGACGAGAATGGGCACATGAGTTTTTTCTTTTTTTTGGAGTGAATTTTACAATGATTGTCTTCATTTGCAGTAGGATGCAAGCATGTCCCACTCGGGTGGACTTTGAAACGTTTGAGCCCATGTGCAGCTTACGAGTAGAACGGGTTCAATATGATTGTACGTCTAAAATAGCATAAAAATCATAGCTCTATTACCTAACTTTGACCGCCCTCCTAAAGTTATATCGTTGTTTAATTGTGACGACCGATTCTAACTTTTGAACCTTAATCATATCTCTGTGTGTGTGTATGTATGTGAAACTCTCCAATATGCCATTACCGGCCGATAGCCAATATATATTAAGGATATATAAATTAATTAATTGGATCCAAGTTAGAAGTACCGGACCAGTTGCATGAGATTGTCCCAAATTCCCAATTCTAAAGGGTTCTAAATTTAAATCTATTAATTAAGTTTATTTCCATGATTTCATGACTTCATGATCGTTTTAAGATATATATAAAGCATGTATGATGACGTATAAAAGAAACACTGGGTAGTTTGCTTAATTTATTTGGAGAAGACCCACTAGGAGATTTGAAAAAGAGCCATATACATAAATAAATACACACACACATATATATGTACATACATACACATATATTTTTATTTATATTAGATATAAAGGAATTGTATATTCTATGCACATCAGTTGACCCTACTTTATGGTTAAGAGAAGGCGATTTAATATTTTTAAGATAGGAAGTTATGATAAAATATGATTAGAGAGATTTTTGGTTTTTATCCCCCCCCCCCCCCCCCAACAAAAAAAAAAAAAAAAAGAGAGAGAAATAATAACAAAACCTGCAAAAACTTGATGATGTTGCTCGCTCCAAAGACCCTGTGAGCAATGGTGAACTTAAGTGGATGAGTTGGAGGAAAGTATGGAGCTAAAACACATTTCTCCCCGCAGCGGCGGCGAAGGATCTTGCAGGCGGCACATGGGCTGAGAATAACAGGGGGAGGAGAGGGAGGAATTTCAGCATTAGGAGAAGAAAAGTACTGTACTGAAGATGATGGAAAAACCGGAGAAGATTTAGAAGGTGGAGAGAACCTTGGAGAGGATTGGGGAGGTGAGAGAGAAGAAGATGGAGAGCTAGAGAATGGAGGGGGGACAGTTATTGGTGTTGGTTGTGGTGTCATAGCTTTGCCCTTGGATTCCATGTTTTCGGGAGAGAGAGAAGGGGGAGAGTTTTTTGCGTTATATAGCAGAAAGCACCGAGTTATATATAGATGGTGGAAGGCCGGGCTCAGGAAAAAAGAGTGGTGTCAATCCAAGTTCATGTGTCAAGCATCATATGACATTCACTTTCATACATTTCTGCGGCGAATATTTTTAAATTCTATTTTATTTTTTTTTGAATATTTTCTTATCTAGAAATTATATTCTCAAGCCAATGGATTAATAAAATATTTATATGACATAATTTAATTTAAAAGATAAATTTTAAAATTTGAATCTTAATTACAAATTAATTAAATATTACCATTTAAGTAGTCATGATGTGGATATTTTCTATACACCAGTTTGAGAATAAAATAAAATTTTCTTAATATTCCAAAAACTATTCATCTTTATTCAAAACAATAAAATAAATTGACCAAGTGATGTTATTCTAAAAATTAATACTACTCTACAGTGAGGATTGAAAAATCAAAATGGAGTAATGACCGATTCAATTAATTGAAAGATTCAACAAATTGAATTGGGTGACATGACAAATCACAATTTTGAATCGGTTATTTCAATATTGATAAAAAGTATTAAAAAATATATAATGCAATTCAAGCATTTTATATCGTGTAAAAAAAAGTATAATATCATGACTAGTTTTAATAAAGATATGATTTGAATCTAAGTAGTTTCTATAAATATGTAATTTATGCATTTAACCTCAATTGTCCACATTTTTTGCCTCATATATGAAGAAGATAAAGAAAATTAAGTTATACGCACATGACTAATATAGTATTTTATGCACAACCAAAAATTTAATATAAAATACTCATTCATCTCTTAATTTTTTTGTTCAACTAAAGAAAATAAAGAACTACATGTTTTATCTTTTAATTTTTCTGAAATTCTTAGTTAATACAATGATAAAAAAAAAAAAAAAGTTAATATATGTTTAGTTCTATCATATTTTTGTACGAGGAAAAAAAAAACTCAATCATTAAATAACATAAAAATAAATATAGTTTTGAGAAATCGATTCAAATTAGTCTAACTCGATCAATTGAAACGGTTCAATGAATAATTCAAAAAATTCACTTAAACGGGTTCAACTTGTCACCGTTTCAATATAAATCAGTTGAATCGGCATTAATGGAACCGTTTTTTCAAGGCTTGCTGTATTGCTTCTATATCTGTTTAATTATTAAATATATATATATCCTAATTAAGCATGATCTCTGCCCAATCCTAAAAGAAAAAGAACAAGGCTTTTGTCTTCCACTTAACGTTAAAAATGACATAGATGAATGATTCTATAATTGGTCTATAATTGGTCTGATGCATCCGTTTGAGAATATAAGCTATGAAATATATAAAATCCATATTCTTCACTTCAAATATGTACAAATTTCGCACAAGTTATTTATAAAAAATTAGATTTCACTGTGGAAACGTGTAAAAAGCTCCCTACTTTTTTTAAGGAGCCTACATTTTTATAAAAAAAACTTGTGCAAGGCTTATATATTTGAAACTTATACATAACATTACTCATATATAATATATCTCAGTTTGGGACACACATACACATATGTATCTGATCATATGCATGTCTTGTAAAATGAAAAGAAAAATATTACATATAGTCGTAGAGTGAGTAAATATTACGCGATCATTAAAAAAAAAAAAGTAAAGTTCATTATTAAAAAAATCAAAAATTAATTTTTTTATGTTAGTTTTGTATTTATTTTATTTTTTTTAAGATTTATGCGATGCTTATACATTTTACTACTGTAAAAATCATTTTTCAAATGAAAAACCATCTGTATTCTTCTTTCATGTTGCTCAAGATCATCAAAACCCACGGTGCATGCATCATGCATGGAAAATATTTCATATTCTGGCCATTAATATATATACAGCACGTAGCTTTTTATCATTGGCTATCATTCAAATTCCTAAGTATAATTAATTGCCTCAACTTACTCTACTCATCAAGTGTGTCGTCATTGCCAAGCCATCCATCCCAGCAGTACATGATATTGCGTACATGCTGGTCATACGCCGCCTAATTAATTAATTATGTAATTAAAAATTTTATACGTAATTATTTTACGTATTTTTTGTATATTTTATTAATGTTATTATTTTTATTATTTTTTTAATATAAAATAATTACTTTGATCAATCAAATCAATATAATGTGTAAAAAATACATAAAAATAATTGTACATTATAGCTTATGTACCTATATAATGGCTCTGTTTGGCGGACAAAGAATATAAAATCGATACTATTCATCAGCCTAACTCCAAGATGTACAATCGATACTTGGCTCGAAAGGGACCTAGCTAATTTGGTTGCTTAATTTCAACCCATCAATCAAATTAATTAAGACGAGATCAACGGTAGTACTAATTTCTTTATTACTTTTTATCTTATCATTTTCGTTTGAAATAATTTCACAAATCAACTTTTATATATATATAAATTATAAAAAGTCATATTATAATATATAAAACACCTGGCTATCTTTAGTTGTTCTAACTTCTAGAAGATCAATGGCGCCACGGCCAATTGTCCATGGCTAACTTAATATATTTTCATTAAATATATATTTATATTTATATAATTGGATGCCGACACATATATTCTTTCTTATTTTGGATCAGTTTTGTGTATATGCCACCTCAAATGCGACAGCCTATATATATCTTGTAGTTATTAATTAATATTTATAATCGGCCACCATATTTTTACTATTAATTAATAAAGGGATGCAACGACTAGTTTGGTAGCAAGCTAGCTGAGTGGGGCACCAGTTCGGTGAGAGACGGCTAGGCTCGTGGATGGCAAGAATACGAGAGAGGTTGCCATTGTGCTAAAAGTCCCGAAGAAGGCGACATCTAAAAGAGACTTTTGGACGTTCTTTCCTCAACTTGGAAAAACTGATAGATCCTTTCAACACGGCTTCATTTGGTGGAATAATTAGTCGGAGTACTGCATGCCCCATATACTTGCATGCCAGCATATATACATACATACGTGCTTACATACATTATGTGTGTCAGTGTGTGTATATACATAAATAAATCAGTTTGAAAAAATAAAAATCGATCCTATCTTAAAGTGGTCTGATATATTCAACATGCATTATCTGCAGCATGTATGTATGTGTGTCCGTTTGCACTTTTCATGCATGTATATATGTATATATGCGTAGATTGAAATGAGGAGTCTCTAGAATTGCAATATTTTAGATCGAAGTATATATGTGGGCGAAAACGTATCATGCATGCATGCATGTATATATATGAATTATATGATCTACAGTTTAAAAGGAAATAAATTTGCCTTGGAGTACTGTTCGTAAGCACGTACGTAACAATGACGTTGCGTCCGTATTTCGCTGAAATCCGAATTATGCCATTAATTTGTTGGAGTACATGATGACACAAATATTTCTTAATTTGCGCTCTTAATTAGTTTTAACATTTGTAAATTCATTCATACATGCGTATCGATTCTAGCTAGCTAGCTAGCTGCCATTGCTTCATGACGATTGCTTCATGACGAGTCATGAAGCTGGCTGCCGGAGTCTTTTGCGTGTGGACTTAACTAACATGTTGGAAGAAATTAATTAGGCATGCAAGAAAAAGTGAACACCACTGATTATTTAGCTTAAAAAGTGGGTTAATGCGATAATTCTATCGCAGAAGTGACGAGTGACATGACAGCATCTTACATCCATCCAAGAAATTTATATTAATTTAATCGAAGTTCATACTACTCATGATCGATCGATTTACTCGATCATCTGAATCGGCCAGCTTCCACTACTAACTTCGACACTTTGTTTGACTTTTGATCGATCTAATTGAGGATGGAATTAAAAGAGTAGTTATATATTTATAAAATGAAGATCATAACTCAATGACGCACCCGGCCTGATCAGAAAAATTAAACATCAGTATACATGACATGATCAGTACGTTCTGTTAGACAAAATTATAAGGCATCATTAAATATTGTACGTGTCCAATGTCGACCATGACTAGCTAGGAAGCCTTCTAAACTTATAAATTCGTAAAATTAATTAAGACTCTTAAGTCAGATTCTTCTTAATAATTCCACCCAAATAATTTTATTTGCAAAGACAAATAGGCCGAAAGATGTATATAATTGTAATTCCACACTGTTTGACTTCTTCTACGCGATCGACAGTACGGCCCATATGATTAAAATATTATGCCACACAACCAGCTTGGCAGTACGCATTCTTAATTTCCCTTAACAAAACAAGGACGCTTGAGTTATTGCTTAAAAATCCCAAATTCTAAAAAACTCTTGCATTCTTTAATCGTTGTAAGGTACGTATATAGTTTCATGCGGATAATGTTTTAAAAACTTTAACCATAATATTTTTTATATTAAACAGTTGATCAGATTCTGTCAGTTGATCAAGATTTTCCATGTTCAGAAAGTTCTTGTTTTTCTTAATTTATTACATACGATATTATTTATTAAAAAAAATCCATATTTAGAGATTTCTTTAAAAACCTAGACAAATTTAAATTATTAAAATTGAATGTGATCATGATGATAAGATTTAAAGGATTAATGGAATCTCTATAAATTAAAATAAAGAACAAGAAGATCTTCCCAACTGGTCCTCATGTAGTACTTTTTGATTAACATTAATTAAATGGTACTAGTCTGTGCACCCAATAATTAAAATAGGTGCTTATACGAAAAGTTTCAACATGATCACGTATACCATGTGCTGATCATGACTTGTTAGGAAATTAGATGACCAGCTATCTGCAGACACATTAATTCCACTGTACAATTTATATGCTTTAGATAAAAAAGTAATACCCTCAAAAGATCATTGCGCATGTACCAATTTAATTAGCACAACTAGTGGGATATAAAATAGAAAAATTGATAGGTGCAATCGTGATTGTGTAAGTACCGTTCAATCATTTTAAAAAAATGAATAAATGCGAGACTCACATGAAAAAAAAAATTTAAATAATAGATTTCACTTTTTTTTAAAATGATTACTTAACACTTATGCACTCCATAATTATATATAATATTACTCTGTAAAATATAATCCAAAATGATTTGTATATTATCAGATGATCATGGATTAATTAAAAAGATAAATTAAAATAAAGATCTTCGATCGTGCAGTTATGCAAAGTCCGTACCACTGGCCTCCATTAATTAAGTATATATTTGACATGCATGGCACAGCTAGGGACTACACGTCATTACTTAGTTAGACTTGTACGTTTTACGAGCAGCTGGTTTCCCACTGCACGTACGGTTTCTTTCTTCTTTTTCATTCCTGATCGATCGCACAGTACTTATGATCTTAAGCATAAAGGGAAATGCAAATGGGAAGCACGAGCTGCCAATGGCCGCATGACATCTAATTTCCTGCTGCACGCAACTTTTTGAAATGTGGAATATTGTCTGTGAAAATGCATATCTGGTCGTAAAGTTTGGCTTGAATTTGAGACAAGTTTATCCAAACCTATAGTGCTGGAGTCAAATAAAGAAAAAGAAAATTGATTTCAGAAATTCTTAGCTTCTAGAGAAAATTTAGGTATGTATTTAATTTGGATATTTCATAAAAACAAACATGGTTATAAGAGAAAATAATGATAATTATAACAATAACAATAATAATAGTAATAAAATTAAGAAAATGATTTATATAGTGTTAAAGGGTGTAAATCGTGTCTACTCATTTTTAAAAAAATTTAATTTTTAATAATATATCTTATTATTTTTTAAAATAAATGTGTAAAACTTGTACACTTAAAATTATATCTAATATAATTTTAATAATAATTATAACAATTAAATTAGACCAATTAATTAAACAAGCAGCTGGCTGGCCTTGAAAGAGGCAAACCCGGACAAGGCTGCATCCGGCCAAAAGCTGGTAAATGGTTCAACGCGTCCCTCTCATTAGTCAGCCTAAGCTAGATTTTCTTTCCGTTCGAAACACGAGTTGTTTTCTTTCTTTGCTGGCTCACTTCATTAATTAGCTCATTTGGTAGCGCGCCCTCCTTTCGGTGAATATTATGACCGAGTCGATCGTGTTTAGCATGGATTATAATTAGTCAAAAAAACAAGCTTTTGTTCTAATTAGCTCATAGCCCCATTAATTGTTATGAACACTGAGACCAAAAGAAGTGTTGCATATTGGATGGATGCAGATCTAGAATGAAGCCAAATTGTCAATGAACATTATTCCAAAACGCGCGAAGAAAAACGCCATGTGTTTATACCGTTGATCTTCATAGAATCTAGACGCCTCCTTCACATACATATATATATATATATATATGATGCTATATATTTTTTCAAAAAAAATATACAAAGTCTGTACTAAAAATTGTGAATGTGAATGTCATGAGCACTAGTATTGGTTTAGTCAAATGCCAGTTCATATTAAAATTTTGAAAAAATATAGACGAAATGATCTGTTTTTGTCTATATTTGAGTAGTCAAATAGTGATGGAAACTTCGAATACGAGCTACAGTATTTTCAAGTCTTTTTTCATATTTGAAGTTGCATGGTTCATATTCAAAAGTGATGTTTTATTCTAAAATATATATCAGACCACTCTTTGTTCATACCGTTGATCGATTCTGGCATTCACCAGCCAAGTCTTTTTATAGACTTTCTTTTCCTTTTTTTATTTTCTCCATTTCTCTTTGGGAAACAACGTGTACATGTGAAACAAAAAGTATGTTTGTTGAATAATAAGATTGAGGGAAAAAATTAGTTGAAAAATAATAATTTAAGTAAAAATTAAATTATTAATTAACATATAGTTAGTATAGTTGCAAAATATTAAAAAAAATAAAAATATTATTATTAAAAAATAAATATTATATTACTATTTTGATTAATCCAATGTAATTTTGGATTTATGAAAAATATGTACTTTTAACTAAATTTTGAAGTTAATTTTAATGAAAACTTTGATAAAATCAATGCCAGGTGCCCTAATAAAAAATAAATAAAATGGAGATCAAACAACATCCTCTCGGCTTCTGCATGCTGCTAGGGATTTCGGTGCTTGTGGGCTTCAAGAAAGCCTCTGATTCGAACACCAGCCCTTTTAGTTTATATATATTAAATCAAATTATGTTATGCTAACAGTGTGCTGGAGAGTGTGAATTTCACGTTAACTAGAAAAGCACATTTTTTTCATATATAAATGACAAATTATTGACTATTAGATCAGAAGACTAAGAATAATGTGGATTGTGGGTCCTAAGCCCATCCCTTTTTTCCTAGATATTAGGTGAAGTGAGAATGAAATATAAGAATTTTTATCTGCATGCCCGAAATAGACGTAACGGGTCTCACAGCCATCTTTTCAGTTTAGAAGAAGACACTCAAAATTTTCTTCCTCGGCGAAATAGTCATGAGGTCCTCAAGTTTTGCTTCCATAAAACATGGCGAGTACTTTAGGACTTATAACTTAAGTAATAAATTATACTATTAAAAAGTTATTTACTGTTTAGTAATCATATATTTAAAATATTTTTAAACATGTTACGTTTATTTGGAAATAAATTAAAAAAATACTTTCTAAGGTAGAAATGATGATTATTTGAATTTTTAAAAATTATGATCATATCCTTGAAAGTTTGAAAGTTATAATTATTTTAAAGTTGTATGGATATTTTTATCCATTGACAGTCTTTTTAAAATTCGAATTACGTTTCGCATTATCCAGAAAAGCACTTTTGAGAAAAAGTATCAAAATGATGATTTTTCTCAAACGTACTTTTTAGTTTATTTAAGATTAAAAGTATTTTAATATGTAACACTCAAAAGATCTAATTTTTTCATTAAAGAGCTTATAACAAATATTTAACTACTTTTTAAGACTCCTAACGCAATCTCAAACAGGCCCTAAGCCAGTAACAAAAAGTAAGCCCAATCTTTAAACCTGATAATTCTACAAAAATATTAGTACCCATACCAAGATAACAAGAAAAACCATTAATAGTGAAAAAATTATGAGACTAAAGGATGCCCCCACAATCTGCAGGTCCATATTACCCTCAGAAACATCATCAATCTTGAACTTAAGGGACCCTCTAGGAGGGGGCAACCAATTGACAAGTAAATATCTCTTGGTTCGGATGAAGGAAAGGGGAATGCGAAAAACTAGCAATGACAAAAGTATTGGGAAAGGAAGTAGGAGTTTAAGGCTTGATGATGGAGTTAAGGCCTTTATGCCATTATTGATCTTATGGATGTCTGTGAACGGACGAGTATAAGAGTCATCAAAACGAACTCTGTTTTCCAATCGTGAGAGGTAATATGGGTGAAGCCAAAAATATTAGAAAAATGATGTCAAACCTCTTTACAAAGAGTATAATTAGAGAAAACGTGATCAGAATTTTCCACATGACCATCTAGACAATTATGATACTTAGAAACCATATGAATATCACAATGCCGCATCCTATAGATCTATAGAAGAAGCTAAGAAGATACAATCTAGAGAAGAAGCTAAGAAGAAACAAGAAGCATATAGATCATTCTTGAAACTCAATATTTGATCCACTCTTCATCTGCATCAGAACCATTAAAGTTTGTGAAGGATGAAGAATGCATGAGAATAAACATTTTAAAGGAGATATGACATCTTTCCATAAACGAGTTGCCTTTGTGTCAGGAACATACAATAAGATGGAATAAGTACTTTAAGGCAATCAGTTATCAGATAATGATAATGCATTAATAAAAGAGTAATGTTACATACAGTCGTAGAATATGTATACATATATAAAATTAAGCTTTTCAACAACATTTTTTTCTTGAAACAATTGTAATAAAATATAGGCTCTTAGATTGTAAATAAAAATGCTTTTCAACATTAGTTTTGTCTTGAAAAAAAATTGATAACATATAGGTTTTGTTAGGAGCGTTGTTTTGAAGATAGAGAATGCTTGCTGAGGGGCATTAGAGATTTTTTCTGCGGTACTTATTTCTCTCCTCATCTTCATGCTACAATCATTTTTATAATCATTTATATAACTATATTTTTATAAAATAACTTACAAAAATAACATCATTTTACCTAAATATATTCATTTTAAAAGCATAATTAAAAAAATTTATTTATCGTTATTTTTAAATTTTTAGAATAATGCAAGTTTAGGTAATTTTATATTTAAAATTACAAAAATATTTCTCTTAAAATAATATTTTTTTTATTTAATAAAAGACGGATACATGCAATCCCTACTTGAAAATTACAAATAAAATTTCTATATTTTAAAAATTAAACAAAAAAAAAAAACTTCTATATCAACTGACAAAATAAACTTCGAAACTAATAAAGTATTTTTCTTTCGCAAAAAGATTTACAAGTATACAATCCAAACGGACCTCTATCTACGATATAATACAGCACACCACCAAATCTCTGGCTAGGGTTTCACTTTCACCAGCCGGCACTTCCCATCCGCTTCCAGCTCCTGATCCCTTTGCTACAGTCGATTAACCTCTTGCTCATCGACCATGGGGTAAGTTTTTTTCCCTTACTTTCAGTAATTCTTGTCGTCGAAGCTATCAATAATCTGTCAGATATGACCTGTTTTTTCCTGGGACAAGTTTTTAGGGTGCTTATGTCGTTTAGGTTTTATATAATTCAGTGAATTGAAATATGGATTATGTCGCTTTTGATTTTCGTTCAATGTAACGGGAAGATTCTTTAGAAGTTTCATCTCTGTTTTATTTATTTTTTAATTGAACATTGCATGTTTCGTTGCTTCGTATGCTTAGTTTCTCGAATATACCAGATATTCGTGTCAGGCTTTTGATTGGGGTCGAACTTATTCACGATAGATTTTGAAGTACTATAGGTTTCTAGTTAATCCTTGAAAGTTTCTCTTATTTTCATTTTTGAATGATTCTATAGGGCCTGTATTAAATTAGATACCCATATCTTAATTTAGTCATTGAAATGCTTGGCTCAGCAAGAGGAACATTATAAATTGGGTTTAGTGTAATTTAAAGCAAGATAAAGAAATGAATGAAGGCTTTAAGCTTATGTGCCCAGGGTAGGGAGAAAGTAACAGTAAGATCTAGAGGCATATTAAGAGTAACAGTTGAAAATTCTGAATTTGGATTTGTGCTTCTTATGTTGATGTAGTGTTTTGATGATCAATGAATTTCTGATTTTAGCAAAAAAATGTGTTTGTTTACACAGGAAGACTCGTGGAATGGGAGCTGGTCGTAAGCTCAAGTCCCACCGTAGAAGGCAGAGGTGGGCTGACAAGTCATATAAGAAGTCCCACCTGGGAAATGAGTGGAAAAAACCATTTGCTGGATCCTCCCATGCAAAGGGCATTGTTCTAGAAAAGATGTGAGATTACCTTTTCTGCATTTTTCTTGTTTTATGAAAAGGGTCTAACATATAATGATTGCTGGATGCAGTGGCATTGAGGCTAAGCAGCCAAACTCTGCTATTAGAAAATGTGCCCGTGTTCAGCTGATAAAAAATGGGAAGAAGATCGCTGCTTTTGTACCTAATGATGGTTGCTTAAACTATATTGAGGAGAACGTAAGTATGAGAAGTTGCAGAGACACACCTGTTCCTAGGTTGAAATAACTTTTGACGCTTAAAAGTAACAAAAAACAATTAGTTTGTGCTGACATTTTTCTTGTTGACATCATGGACTTCACAAAGACGTGCACATCAAGGGTTTAGAAAGTGTGTTTTCTGCAAAAAAAAAAAATTCTGTTTGTGTTTTCTGCAAAATTAAGGATGGAATGTTGTTACTCTCGCTTTTCTGTATGCTTGGCCTTGATAAATTGCCGGTGTGGTTGGTGCAGGACGAGGTGTTGATTGCAGGATTTGGGCGGAAGGGACATGCTGTGGGCGATATCCCTGGAGTCAGATTCAAGGTTGTGAAGGTATCTGGTGTGTCTCTGCTGGCTCTCTTCAAGGAGAAAAAGGAAAAGCCAAGGTCTTAGGTTCTGTGTCCTTCCGTCTGCTCCCATTTATTTTATTTCATACTTTTGTTTTATGCTGCCTTTTATTTAGAGGATACTTGTAGCAACTATTGGGTGAGAGCGAACATTCTACGCGAATTCTTATCAAGCTTTAGTGCATGTTTCTGTCAAAAGAAATTTGATAATTTTGGAAATTGTGCGTTGAATATTTATTACTAGGCTCTTTATTCGGTTACGTGCGGTTAACTTGGGATGATTTGTCATCTAGTTTTTTTCCTTATTATGGCATTATAATGACCAAATGCCTGCTGCCCATAATCATTGTAACGACTCTTGTTTAGAACCTAGAGAGAGAGAGAGAGAGGGGGGGGGGGAGAACTTACGTTGTGTAAAAGCAGCAGATGCACGCACATAACAATTAACGTTGGTTTCAAACTTCAATGCTCTTACCCCTTGGATATCAGTGGGGGTGGAAAAAAATACAAAATATAAGAGGTTGGCGTGATCATTGGTGTTCGTCTATCATAAACATCTAAGCCCATTGAGGAGGCTCTTTAGGAAGAGAATTAAGACGGCGAAAAGTGGTTGAGGCATGAATCATCTATCCAACTCCACCAGAGGACATACAAAATGACACTAAAATGATGTATGTGGTTAAGGGAGATGAGTCTCATGGCCTGTATATAGGCTCAAAAGCTTNAAAAATTATTTAACCACAAAGAAATCTCATAAATACATTTATGAAAATTAACGTAACTTGATGGAATACGTTGAATTGTAAAATTATTTTTATCATAAAATATATATTTAACGTATCATATAAAATTAATCGATATCAATTTTTATGTTTATATATATATGGAATTTTTTTATAGTTATAGCACTTCTCGTGTGCATCGATTCATTTGAAGGGGATTTCCAGCCTATTTTCCTTCGGCATCCTAAAATTGAAATGCTGAATTTAAGCCTTCCCCCCCCCTGGCCTGTATATAGGCTCAAAAGCTTGCCCTGTATATCAATGGAACAATTCTCTTATCGCCACGAGATGAGTCTCATGGCGTGTATATAAGCTCAAAAGCTCGCCCTATATATCAATGGAGGAATTCCCTTATCGCCACGAGATTCAAAATCATTTTCGGACGCATGGAGAATGGGGGTGTACGTGAAACAACGAGCTCCATTTGATACCCTTTAACGAAACGAAATGAAGGTTTCTGCTTCATTTTAACGGAATGTGCAGTGAAGAAGGTTCCCCTTCGATCTCAGTAGGAACCTTGGTATTGAGGCCGCTGTGGTATGATTGTCGTCGTGGGCTTTTCATTATTAGGTCTCAAGCTCTCTTATTTGCCAGCAGCCCACAAGCTATCTCATGGAACTGAAAATATAATTCACTTTTGTAATAGCAGCAATGAATAACATTAAAAAGACAACTAGAAAGCATCACTTTCAGTGTGACCCCCATGCTTCATTTATCCGAAAGCAATGCCGACGCTTGAAAGGCCGTTGAGAGCAGGTGAAAAAATCGTATCTCCTCTATGATGGTTTCTTTGACGATAGAAATTGTTGTTTTCAGTAGTGAAATGTGTACCTGAATGAAAATAAGACAACATGAACCATACCCAAATCTTACAGCCGCTGGGTATAACCACTTTTTTTTTTTTTTTTTNGGGGGGGGGGGGGGGGGGGGGAGAAAAGGTCAGCTAAATTACTGTACATGGACTAAGCGAATCATGCAAAGATTACAGAACAAAGCAAAATTACCCATCTTGGAAAAAACCAAACAAAAAGAACCTGAACAGAATACTTAACAGATAACCCGATGACTTGACAGTCTGATAACCTTCTACAGCAGTCCATCCATATAATAACGGGCTACATTGTTGTCATCATCGCATCTGCTTCTTTTCAGGCATCTGCTCTCCCCTATGATAAAACATGTTTAACTAAGTATGAAAGTATATATAACGCGACATACAAAAGGTGTAAAAAAAATTTAAAAAAAAAAAAAAAAGGTGTTAATGTGCACCACGGCAAGCCCCCGCCCAAAATAAAACGGTAGGAAGATACTGGACAAGCCAGTTCAAACACAAAACACTTTCAGGATGCTTCCACCAATGCCCACCTAAGAGACCCCTAATTAATTTTGCTACCATTACTAGTTGGAAACATGAAATGCATTATCCTTCTTTTCCTTTATTTTTTTTAATTTTTACTTTTTAATGCATACTCTGACATACATGTCTATCATTCACAAAACTGAGTGTGTTGATTTGTTTAGCAATGATATTAAGGAAAATACAGTCCTAGAGGTATGGTAGAGTATGCATAAAGACACTGCACAGGCTTTCACATCCTAGGATTGTATAAAGCATTACTCAAATATTAATTGAAAAAATCTACTCGTCATCTACTTTCTCATCATCACATGACGTAGTATTAAATGATAAGTTCACAAATGAAATATAATAAATAGTCTCTAATCATCTAATGACACATTATGAGATGAAAAGGGGATGATGAGAATTGGGATAATGAATAGCATTACTCATATTAATTATGAGTATCAACTCCTTCCCCATGTAAATGCCAACAAGTGGTAATTAAGCAATCGTTGCCTTCTAGTTCCAGAACATGATTAATAGTAAAATCTGATCCAGGTGTAAATATATACCTGAAACTTTCAAACTAGATTAACTTCAAGAGCAGCAAGATCAAATTGCATCTCATGGTCCTGGGCTGTGTCCATTGGGGAAGCTTTAAACAGAGCAGAGGGAGTATAGTTAATCTGATAATTTACCAGTGTTGGCCCAAAAATGTTGAACCTTCCAGCACTACTGAAAGCAACTTCTGCATCGGAAGAATGCTTATAAACCACTCTAGCACGGCTAGTATCGCGATCAACTTCTGTTTCAGATTCCTTCAAAGGACCAAAACGCCTAAACATCTTGTTCAGGTTTGTTTCTGATGGAACAGAATTCACCTCAGCGAAGTTCATTACAATTTCGGCCGGTGAGTTCTCATCCACGTAGCCAGCAGGTTTCTCAGCTGCCACAGCATCATTGCCATCTGAATATCGCTTCCTTGAGTATGGCCTACGGCCCACTTGAGGGGTGTCTAGTACAACAGGGACAACTTGATACTCTCTCTTTTTGTTTCTACGTGAAGTTTTATCTTCCGAACCATTTTGGACAACCCTGTCAGTCCAGTAAGTGTCACTCATATCCTCAAATTCATATGTTTCCGGTGACCCAACAACAGAATGGGACGATTTTTTTCTTTTACCACCACCAACTTTGTCCATAGCCAAGAGCTCTCTCCTAGAATGTTGGCCCACTATTACTGAATTCCTAAAATCAGAGAAGAAGCTGACAATAGTATCAGACAAATCATATGCTTTCAGCGGATCCTGTGCTGCTATCTGAAGTTGCAATAACAAATCATCTAGTGATGAATACTCTGTCGGAATGCCCACCCTTCCTCTCTGTGTGTCAGATTCCAGGAAGGAAGCATCAGCTTCATTCCCAGCAGGTACGTCATGGCTGCCATCTATCTTCTGGAGCCTCTCACTATTCCACTTCAGGATAGAAGGAGACCCAGTCAGTTGGCTTGCAGCTCTCCGGATACAATCCCCAATTTTAAATGATGGCTTGGGGGAAGAAGGTGGAATGGTACTAGAAACTTTAGCGAAGGAAATAGTTTTCCTCCCATCTTGTGGCCCATGGTCATCATGGTAATCAACAGCCTTTCGTTTCTTGCCGGAGGATGTTGTCTTTCCATCTAACCAATCATCACCATCTGGAGAATCCATCGTATCACCCATTAACTCTGACAAGCTTCTTTCTTTCTTTTTGTAAAATACATCATCTTTAAAATCTTGTTTATGTTTATTAGAAAAGCTGTTCTGGTTTTTTGATATCTCCTGCTCAAAGGAAGTTAGCTCATCATCGACATGCTCAAACACTTTAATTGAATGCATTCTGTCCTCAGAAACTAAAGTATCCATATCACTCTCCAACAACTGTCCACAAAATTGGAATTCAGGCAAACTACTGTAACCTTTTAAACGACAGAAAGCCAGCAACTGAGCCTTAGCTATCACAACCTCCAACCGATCACTATCACCAGAAGGGTACCGTGCCAAGGCTTGCACGTATTTGATTAATTTATCAGGTTCAAAGGAACTAGCACTAGCAGATCTGTCCACTCTGTCTCTCGTGATTGATTCTTGCCGAATTCCAGTGTTCTCAACCTCCTGGAATTTAATTCTGTCAAAAGCATCTTTTGGTATGCAGGAGCATGCAAGTCCAAACTCCACTCGTCTTGAGACTTCTTCCAGAGCACAATCAACAGCGTTCTGAAATGCTTCTGAATTGCTCTGCTTCTCAATGTGGGAGAAATGCGTCCGAAAGGCCTTTAACTGAGATGCTTCATTCCATGCAAAAGTTCGATCCCCAAAATATGCCACCAAAAAACAGTCCTTTCTATGATGTTTTATTGCCTTCTCAGATGAGTCTGCAGGATCAAATATCTGCCCAGGCCACCATGGATGGCTCCTCACTTTCCCCCAAACTAAATCCGATACTGTGAACTCACCTTCATTTTCTGATGGCAGCTGATAACTAGCTTGATGCACTTCAACCATGCTTCCAGCATTCAGATTTGCCTGTTCAAGGAACTTCTCTTCATCAGCTTTTGACTTTTCAGTATCAGCGATGTCTTCTTCAAGCTCCATTCCCTGTTCTTCTTGGAAACCAACCTGTTCAGCTTTTGTCTCTTGTTTTTCAACTCCAACCTGAAACTCACTTCTTGAATCAATCTGAGCAGAATCACCAGCCATGCTTCTCCTTAGGCACTCTTCAAACTCCTCAGTTCCTGGTACATCCACATTGGAATTTAAAATTTCCTCAGCATCCATGGGAGCAATTTCCTCTGTGCCAATGACTTGGGTGTCTGTTTCAACATTCGAGTTTAGAAGATCACTTCCATCAACAGTTGCCACTTCACCTTCAACAACTACTTGAATTGGCTGGTTAGACAACATGGCATCTTCACACTCGATCTGAAGTAGATCACCACCCACATCCTTTTCTAAGTACTCTTCAGACTCCAATGGCTTGTCTTTCTTGGTGGGCACTGAAACTTCACTAATTGAATCTAGAACAGCTTCACATTCCATCAAAGAAGATTCCATCCTGTTGGTAATACGAACCTCTGTTTGTGTGATCCCGCACATTCTCTCTCCTTTTAAGTTCTGATCATTTACTGAGTAAGACAACATCCCATCCCTATAAACAGTTTCTGTAACCTCAACATTTGAATCTGAAAGAACCTTGTCATACTTGGCTGCAGCTTCCCCAACAGTAACTACAAGATCTGAAGTTGAGTTTGCACATTTATGCCCATGACTTGCAGTGCTCAAACAAAATGTCTCAATGTCTACCAACTGCTCTTCAATAACTTGTTTGTCAACTTCCATCTCTTGCACGACAGTTGAATTTAACAGAGAAGAAACCTTGCCATCAATTACTGTATCAACATCTCCAACAGCAGCTTGATTTGGTAGACATGAGGATACTGAAGTGGGAGATACATCTCTTTGATTTTCGGAGCTCTCACCTACTTGCTCAATGTTTCCCTGTTGCTCTTCCTTTGAACAAGTAGCATTTTCATCAATAGCATCAATTTTCATTCCTTCCACATTGGAACACAAAGTATCCCCTTTAGCAGCAACTTTGTTTTTTTCATCCAATGATTTGGGATCTCCATCACCATTTTTTGTTCCTCCAGAAGAAGTGTCCTCCATCAGTTTCCTTTCTGAACTAGAAACAACCCCATCCAAAGCACTACTGCCAGAAGTAAGAACCTTTCTCTGCTCGTTGAATATCACTGAAGCTTTTTCTGGAAAAGCATCGGTCCGTAAACTTGAATTTTCCGCACTTGACGTAGCACACACAACCACAGAACTGATTCCAGGATTCCAAACATCATCGTCCACGACACTAGCTTTTTGTGGCATCAAGTTATAGGCTACATTCAATCCACCATCAGCCAATCCCCCACCAGGCTGGTCACCCTCAACAACCAATCCTCTCTCTAAATGTTCCACATTTTCAAATATGGCATCTTCTTTAACAACAAGACTTTCCACACCTACGGAACCGACAACCGCAGAGGAATCACCTTCCCCATTTTCATTTCTAGTAACACTTGCTTTCTCATCCAAAGCACCAACTTCCTTCGATTCCCTATCCTCAATTGCATCAACCACACAATCCATCACTTGCCCACCTCTATCTGCATCCACCTCAACCATTTCTTTCTCCAAAACAGCTTCCCTGGCAACCATGACAACCTCCTCCACATGGACAACTTGTGCTCCTCCATGTGTGGAATCCAAAACCACCAAAGAACCACCATCCTCAGTTCCAACCTCTGTATTCTGAGCTTCAATATCTAAAACTGTGGCATCCTGTTCTGTCATGTCACCAGTTCCACTACCACTAGCAACTACTTCTCTCCCTGTCTCCCCCTTGACCGCTCCTCCCTCTATATTCTCCTCCTCTCCCACCATAACCTCACACTCCTCAACGACAACAGCTTCAGTTTGTTCACCCCGTGACTCCACAATCCCCAAAGAACCCTCAACTCCAGTCTCGGTTCCATGTTTTGATGCATCAACACTTGAACCCCCAAGTCCCCGTAAACCTGCTTCACTAAGTGCAGTGACTCCACCCAAAGATTTAACATCTTCCTCCAAAGAATGACCATCTCCCACCGCACCTATCTCATTCTCGACTGCCACACTTCGCCTTGCCTCCCCGTGGGTACAAACACCATCAAAATACATATTAGAACCCAAAACTTCCACCATGATATCATCCCCATTACAAGACACGCCATCCTTTACTCTCTCAACGCCCTCCGAGTGTGGCCCCTCAACTTGGGCTTCACCAGCTACATGCTCACTAACAACCAGGGTAGTAGACTCAGAAATACTCCCCAAACAAACATCCTTGCCCTTTTTCTCATCCATAGAAACAGTATCTACGTATATTGCAAGATCGTCAAAACAGCTTATATAACAAGAAAATAAAAACAAAAAATAAAAAAACGCACAAACTGATAAACCCTAAAAACAGAACCAAACAAGCCTAATTGTACGATCGAGAAAGATGATAGACCGCATGCAGCACAACATAAAGGAAATAGAAAAGAAATGGAAAAAGAAAGTGAATGGGTTAAGATTATTTGGTTACCTTGTTAGATCTTCTGGAAACGAAAGCTGTAAGGGCTTTGGCCCTTGGGTTTAAACTTTAGAGGGAGGAAGAGCTACAGAGAAAAGAGGTGGGCAAACGGTAGATGTCCATTCCGATGCGAGAGAGAGAGAGAGAGAGAGGGAGATCTAACTCAACTCTACTATGGCCGAATAAAATGCGTACTCTGTCCTTCTCACTTTTTACAGTGATTGGTCACTGGTCAGCACTTAGAGCTGGTTGAATTTTCTTGGCAACTTTGGAGGGACTTTGCTGTTTTGCAAAAGAACGGTGACAGTCAAATAGATTTGTGCCACGTTTGGGCGGGCTACATTAATACTTGAAAATGTGGCTTGGTGACATGGCGTCATAGAATTACTGCTATTTCAGGGCACTAACCTTTAATGATTCTTAGAAAGTCTTTTTTTACTCAAAAATCCTCTCTTTAATCAAATCCTCTTTTACACCAACATAATTTTCATCAAAATATATTACCTTTATTTTTATAATATATTAAAATAAAATTAAAATCTAAACATTCTCAAGAAAATTTATTTCCAGATATAATTTCAATTGATCCTATCACTTTTTTAAACCCAGTAAAATTATATCTGAAAAAAATAATGCAATCTCAGTTGTTTAAAGAATAAAAAATAAAAACTACACATTCAAACATATATAGTCCCAAACTATGTTTAATGTTGAATGAATCTAGTTGATCAAAATAAAGAGATTCGTAGGCTATTTTTTTTTTATAGCTTATTAATTCAAGTTTATAACATTAAGAGTAATATTATATATAGTCACTTTTACGTATTTTTTATGCATTTTATTGATTTAATTGATTGCATTAATTTTTTAATACTAAATCAATCACATAAATAAAATGTATAAAAAAATACATAAAAATGATCAGATATAAAATTTTTATTTTATTAATTGCTACTTTGTGGTTTGCATTCCTCTAAGAGCATTCACATTGGCTTCATCAAAGCCATCTTCAAAATTTGATGAAAAGTACAAGTTTTCCATAAATCTAAAACCTTCTTATCCATAATTCCACATTGGATTAGCTATTGAATTCATCAAAATAATAATATAATATTATTTTTTTAATAATAATATTTTTTTTTCATTTTTAGCAATTAAACTAACTATATATACATTAATAATTTAATTTTATACTTGGAGCTGACCATAAATCTAAAACTGAAATGAAACTAAGGTTATAGGAAAAAAAATGAGAGAGGGAAAATAAAATAAAGCAATTGGGAATTAAAATGTAATAAGATAATTTGTTGATGAGTGTATAGTAACCTTCAAATTTGAAGGAAATTATAGATTTACTGTAGCTAAAAGCTTCCCATTTCTTGTTTGATGAATCCAATGCAGCTTTAATTTACACATATTCATCATTTTATACATTTTACTTGACTTTTGATAAAGCTAATGCCAATGCTCTACATATATTGGGAAGAAAATCAGCAAAAGTGATCAATCACTGTTCCTGAACAATGTTTACGCATGGGAGGGGTCCGTATAAGTCCGTACACAGCGCCCGTGAGTAGAAGTACTCATTCCATCTCGGCTTTAAGAGCCTTTATCCCATCATCAAATGGAGAAGATATATAGCTTTATTTTATAATACGAGAAATGATATTTTCAACCACTACTCTCTAATATTTGTTGTGTAATTGCTATTTTTGTGTGCCATGATTCAAGAAGGTTGTTTGACCACTTCACTCTCATCTCATGGGTTTTAGTGGATGGGGGAGATTATTAATTCAAATTATATTTGTGATCTTATGGGATTGGAATCAGACCTAAATAAGTCATGATGTTCTAGTATGTGCGAAATCATGCCATTTTTAAATACTTTGCTAGAAGATAACTTAAAGAGTTATGTTACACATTAGTCGGTGTGTGCTAACACACTTATAAGGAGACCTATTATAATTATAAAAAATAAAAAATAATCAAAACACCAATAAATTTTTAATATAGCTAATGTGGAAAGTTTCACATCAACAGTGTGTTGTGTACATAAAAAAATAAAGATTATAAATAGATTTTCTCTAATTAAACAAATGATGATAGACTAAAAAGTACTAATTCTAATGCTACCACGCACGTACACTTCAATCTGATCATTTAATCATTCTTATAGGCAACAGAGTCAGAGATACATGATCTGTAAGAGAATTGAGGACCTTTTAGAGTACTACACGAGTATATTATAATAAGTTATCTCATGTAAAGTTATTTTTATTTATTATTTATACATTCTACTACCGTGATTGATTAAATAGTTATTTTATATTAAAAAAAGTGATATAACTAATTAAATTAATAGACACAAAAAATACACAAAAATAAATACACATATAGTTTTTATTATATTCGGTATCAGGACTTTCATAACAGTTTTTGAAGTACATGGGGTGCCAATATACAAGGGTTCAAACCTGGTAGTAATTGGGAGGGGAAGATGCAGATCAAGGCCTTGAAGTTGTGAAAGTCGTCATGAATAATCATCTGTGCTTCTGCTTTGGTGATTGTTATAGAGCAGATCAGGGAGTTATAGAAGAGATCGAGGACAGTTTAATTAAACTAAAGCGGTTGTTGGAATTGGTTGATCTGAATTAATTAAAGTTAAAATATAAATAATTGCGAGAGTTAGAATATTGTAAATGATATTGTTGAACTCAAGATTTCAAATTTTGTGTAATTATATATCTACACATGGATTTTGATGATAACAAATGAATTCAAAAAATAAATGAGTCTCAAGTTCAAGTTATCTACATAATAGAGTCAAGCATATCAAGAAACCAAGCATAAGTAAGAAGGGAATAAATTCACATTAAAGTCATAAAGTAATGTTGTAAATCTCTTAAAAATTCAAAATTAGGATTAAGGATCAAAATTAATATTTTATCATAAAGCATTAAAATACATTTTCCACATGTGCATGAATATTTTGAAAATTTTGAAAGATGATTGATTGTTATCTTTCACATGTGCATAATATGATTAAAGTTTTGAACTTCGAAAATATTAAAGATGATTGATTGTCATCTTTCACATGTGCATGCTTTATTTGAATATTTTCAAAAGTGATTAATGCTCTTTTTGACTTATGCAAAAAGTAAATTATTTTGTTTGAAATTTTTGAAAAGTAAAGTATGCCCCTTTTGTCATATGCAAAAAGTAAAAAGATTATATTTGAAATTTTTGAAAAGTAAATGATATTGTATTTGACAAATGAAAAAGAAGAAACTTTTATTTGGATTTTTTGAAAAAGTGAATAATGTTGTATTTGACATGTGAATCTTTTTAAATTTGAATATGAAATCTCATATGCCTATAAATAGATCATTTGAGAACTTCATATTTACAACACCAAGAGCATACAACATTCATTCAAAACTTTCATTCTCTCTTCTCAAAGTATTGAGCCTTAAACCTTATTCATTTTGAAAGAGATATAGTTTGTGCTGTATTGTTCTTATTTCACTCATTGAGTAGTGTTTTCTGATAATCTACCCATTATCAGCTCTTATATCAGTAAAATGATGTATATACCCCTTGTGCGTGTAAAAAGTGTTCTAAACAGGGAATAGTTGAATCACCATGTGTAAAGTGATTGTAAGTGTAGATGGTGTTTTACATGGATCCTTTGTAGTGGTGTTGTTCAAATGTGTAATAGGTTTCTACCTCCACCTGAATGAGGTTGAATGGTGAATTTGGGGATCCTCAATGGATAGCTTGAGGCGATGACGTAGTCAGTGGGGCTGAACCTCGTTAACATACAGAGTTTGCTTCTCTCTTACCTTTACTCTTTATATTTATTACTGCTTTATATTTTATTTATATTTTATATTGTGTACTTGATTTATAATTGTTAATTTTTTAAATATAACTCAATTTATCCCCTTTTGTATTAGTCATCTGGACAATAGATATATTATTTATTACCGAACCAGATCAAGTTACAATATTCATGAACGTTATAATCTCTTTTCGTTTTTTTTTATTTTTTTTATTTTTGTGGGTGGTAGTTTTCGGACTAACTAAGAGCTAGGTTGTAATTTTCATTTCATCGAGGAGGCCAGCTGCATCATTTAATGTAATATCATCATTTCACCATCTTCAATTCTAATTTGATATTAAATAACTGACGGACAAATATAAAGTTATAAAACTTTCTAAATATTGCTTAACGTGACGTCAATAGATTAGGATAAATAGTAGGGCTGTACAACAGTTGGTCAAGACCGGGAAAACTGACCGGTTCGGTCCAGTGTGGACCGGACCGAGAACATAGATGACCGGTTTCGATCTTGCCCCTGTGCTAAAATCGATCTTCAATCCGGTCCACGGTCCAAGCTTCCTTGGACCGAATTGGACCGGACCGACCGAATTATTATTATTATTATTATTTTTTAAAATTTATATATTTATTTTATATAATTAATATGTCATTTTCATCTAACCTATTAGCCTATTACCATTTACAATATAAAATTTTAAATATATAATTACAAATTAATATTATAATATATTAATATTATTATCAATTAACTTATCACCAATTCACAATTAACTAATTAATATTACTAACATCTACATCTATATCTAATTAAAGTGTATAGATTAATTTTTTGTGAATTACATAAGTTGCAAGTAAATATAATGCAATTGGCAAATTGTAAATTAATTAACCTAATGGCCAATACCAATTTTCCATTAACTAATTAGTAACATGATAACATCTACTATTCTACATCTATGACCTAAGTTGCAAGTAAATATTAAGCATGTATGTATAATTAAATTATTTATGCTTATTACTTCCTAGTTCCTATACAAAATGTAAATATATAGCTCATTCCTCATTAACTTAGAAGTTAGAACTATCATAATACATTGATAATTTGATATCCTATAGTTGGTAACAAAGTAACAATTAACATCATCAATATAATATTAATTATATATTTTTTTAATGAGTTAATTAAATAATTATATTGAATAGTTTACTTAATTTAAATTTTACTAATTCAAATAAAATTTTTTTATTAATTTATGTGTTAAAAACAAGTTAAAAAATGAGAATTAGTATTACTAAGGAAAGAACGGCGTCATTTAGTGCAAAAAGGGACTTAAACGGCGCCTGTGTAATTTTTTTTTTGCCCTTTCCTATGTTAAAACGCCGCCATTTAAGATTGAGAATTTGAGATCAATCCAAACGACGTCGTTCTGTGAAGCCCTAATCGACTAATCCCTCCCTCAGCCCTCCCCCAGTCCCCCGATCCCTCAATCAGTTTATGCATTTGCCTCTCAAGTCTCAAGTTCTCAAATCTCTCTCGTTCAGACCCTCTCTATCCGATCTCTCTCGTTCTCCTCTAGCCCCCCCATTCCCTGAAGGGCCGAAGGCTGAGTCCGTGGACACTGGAGTGGGACCGATGGACCGCTAAGCTAGAGTGTGCGTGCATGAGAGAGAGAGAGAGATGTAATTATTTGAAGATGAAGGCTTCACATATATATATATATATAGCAAAGTTCAACGAAGCTAGCCATGATGAAAAACCCATGTACAAGATTATATGGGCAAAATTACGGATACGCATGGACTTTGGTTATATTTTTTTTAATGGTTTACAGCTCAATCTGAGTTGTTAGATAGAAACTGAGAATAAAAGAATCTCATCAAGCACCTAATTACAAGAATAACAAAAATTTTAAAAATTAAAACGAAAGATTGGAAAGAAGAACAGCCACAACAGATCAGATAGATCGTATACTGTTGTTCTTATCAGCAGCCACCACCTTAATTCGATCCCTTTGTTATTGCAGGCCAACTACGTACACATAATTGTCTCTTAGACAACCTTTTTAAAGCTCTCACCTTCGCCAACTGTACCTATTCCACAGCCAAGCAAACTGTCTCTGTAATATCAGTAATTTACATTAATTATATAACATTATTGCCTGAAAGTAGAGCTTCGATCTATGAATTTATCACAAAAAACTAACCAAAACACAGCAACATGTTCACGTGAAACGTCTACATATATGATATCTTGTTCTTTTCGAAACACATTTATAGAGTATTAGCACGTGAGGCAATTACAGCATAAATCAACGTGTCTGTCTACCTGTGACGTTAGGACCAATTGCTGCTGGTTTAGACATGATGGCCGGGACAGCACCGTTCATGGGGCCCGCCGCTGATGCAGTGAAGATATGGGCATTAGTTAGGCCCATTGTTTGTGATTGGTGGTAGTTGTAAAATGGGTACATAGGCATCAATGCGTTGCCACCCACAACAGGTTGAGCAGGATACACATGGCCGGGAAAACGCCCATTCATGATATAGTTCCCGCCGGCGTAGCTCAGCTTCTGCGTCAATGTAATAAACAGAATAAAAACATAAACGACCTTTTAATAATTAAACTTGTTATCCTAAACGCTGGATCTTAAACTTATGTCTTGCTTGATTAAACCAGGAGAAAAGGAAAAAAGAAACCAAAGAATAAAGATTCGGAGACTGTCACAAAATTTGTAGGTGGCGGCCGTTTAAATATATACTTTCATATATATTGAATTTAAGAAGTTGTAAATGAGATCATCCACTCACATGATTGTAATTGATATCTGTAGCAATATAGCTGGGAGAGTACCTGAAAATAAGGCAATTAATTAGGAAAATTATAGCCATTTATATGGTATAAGAGCTGCTACTCCATATTACCCTAAAATGTAACGTTAGTACCCATAGAAAGGAACGGCCGGTCGATGATGATGATGATGTTGAAAGGGTGACGGCGGTGTCCCCGCTGGGTAATACCACTGAACCTGATAATTTGCTGGTGCAGGCGTTGCTCCACCGTTGTATCCTACATTAATATATATTTATATGTACAATATCACATGCCGTTAAGACCCCCATTCCGATCAATCCCAGTTAACATAAAATTCCATTAAATTTGACTATATTTTCAACATCGTTAATAGATAATATATATTACTAATGAGTATACCTTGAGGAGGAGGAGTGGTGGAAGTCGACCTTGGGCGCCGACCTCCGAGCGAAGCCAGGTTGCAGTTAGCTCGGCGTCCGCTGATGATGGGCGTGGCGTCCTCGCAAGCCTTCTTAGCTGCTTCAGCCTCCTTGAACGTCACCTACGATATACAACCAATGACCACCACACTGATCACATTTTGGCACGAGAAAAACAAAGAAGAAGAAGAAGAAATTTACGTTCTTCGATCTTTGAGTACAAGATCCATCGATATGGTGATCTGAAAGTAAACTTACGAATCCATAGCCCTTGGATCTGCCGGTGACCTTATCGGAGATGATCACAGCCTCCAATATCTCACCGTACTTATCAAAGTGCTCTCTCATGGCCTCCTTCGGTGTCTCCCATGCTAGCCCTCCGACAAACACCTTTGTTAGTGTCGTATCCCCAAATTGCCCAATGTTGTTGCTCATCGTCATCGCTATGATCTAGTTGTTCCCCAGAACACCCAATAAGGGTTAATAAAAAATCCGATAAGAAATCTATACAACTCGACTGAACCTTAAACTGAGCAAGTAAGTGCCTAACTTGACAGTGTTAGGTCTCTAAATATTTATGTTGGAGAGAGAGAGAGAGAGAGAGAGAGAGAGAGAGGAGGCCAGGGTTTTGTGGGAAGTGGAGAGGGAAGGATTATATATAAGGGGAAGAGGAGGACAGATAGAATGCACAAGGTACAGTAAGTTTATCTTTTCTTAAAAAAGAAAGAAAGGGACAGAGCGGCAGACAGATCACAGATGGACTTTGGCTTTAAGGCCATGAGCATTACCAACGTGATCATGATTCACACACACCTCCTCCTCGTCTCATCTGTTCGAGCATTTTGTCTCTGGATTCATTCTGTTTCTTTCTTATTTTAAATTTTTTTTTAAAGTTATAATTAATCAATCAAATGTACGAACCTTTAAGTTTAGAATCATTTACGTATGCAACAATGTAGTACTACTTAAATAAAATCATCAAAAGATAACTTTTTTATTACTTTTTAAACAAAAGATTTTCTTTTTCCAATCTTACATTTCTACCGTAATGCTTACTACTGGATGGAAAACCGAGACATTGGCCTGGTTCAATCTTCTGATGGTCCATGGAGTTAATCCTTTCCGACTTCCGAGCCCTTTTTTTTGTCGTGTAATTATCGGCCAGTTACGATAATTAGTTATTTGCGTGAAGGGATTCTGCATGTTATGGACTTCAACGTATATATATTTAAAGAGCAAGAGTTTAGTTTATCTTTAAAAGGCTAGGCCAAGAGCGTGGTTTTTTACGTGCTTCAAAATCAAATTAAGATGCGTTAAGGGAGTGAGAAACGGGGGAGTCGGGGACTCAGGGTGGTGACAGCTCAAAGCCGTACGTACAAGTGGGGGTCCCTAAAAATTATCGAATTTAACGTACGTACTCCACGTGCTGTTTTGTTAGGAGTTTTAAGCTTTGAATGTTGGGTTCGCACCCCACCTCTGGCCAGTAGTGCATGCTAATCATAGCCATCAAGATTCGTAATTATCTGTATGTTGGCTTCGAATCGGAGTAAATCCGTTCATTGACGAGGTAGGAGTTTGGAATTTTAAGGTTTGATTATACGGCATAGTGTTAATATATATGGATATTATGTGAATATTATTGTAGATAGTAACAATTACTTTATTATTATTTTGAATTAGATTTATAATTATTAAATTAATTAATTTAATTTTTTTAATTATCAAATCTAGATATTTGATTTTCATTATAAGAAAAATGTTTACTTAATTATCTTATCTTCATATAATATGGATCAATATTTTGTATTCAATCACGTACAATTAAGACTAGTAAAGATGACCTTTCAAAAAAAAAAAAAAAGACTAGTAAAGATGTATAATCACTTTAAGTATTTTTTTAATGCTTCTCTCTTCTCTATTTCAATTTTTATTATATATATTTTTTTTATCAAATATCAAATATATATATAGAAGCAACTCATTTGATTTGACTATATACGATAAGGCCGGGTTCAAATGATTAAAATTCGTTTTTGCACTATAGAAGTGGAAATAAATTTAGAAATGAAGTCCTCCAATATCTATTTTCGTCTATGACTGTGATTAACAAGTCGACACGATATCATGTTACTCATGCATCGGAGTTCTACTGGACACTCCATCCCATCTTTTCATTTCATTATATTGCAGGTTATTCGTGCGATTGGTGATGTAAAACATGTTCTTAACAACAATAATAATAATAATAATATCAACAATAATATTATTATTTATTTAATTTTCGAGAACACTGGGACATTTTGTGATCAGTAGAGAAGGTTGGCCGGACAAGATATACTACAAGAAAAATGGACTTTTACGACCAATTTAATACTCTTTTTCGTTTCTATTAATTAGTCATAAAAGTCCATTTTTCTTATAAATATATATATATATAATTATAAGGGTGAAACTTAGAAGTGCACGGCACGATGACAATTAAATTGGTTGTTAATATTTTTTTTCGTTGTTATTAATTGATCGTAAAAATTTGTTTTTTCAAAAAATATATATATATAATTATAAGGGTGAAACTTGGAAGTGCACGGCACGATGACAATTGCTATATTTAGGTGGAGATGCTTCCACACATGATTGTATGATTGGACGCACGTCATTCTAAATATAGGCTAATATCATCGCCTTTGTTTCAGTTGCTTGTTTTTTCTTCGAGATTAAGAAAAATTCTGGCGTGGATTAAGGAGATCGGGATATTATTCTTTTCGTAATTAAGACAGCATGCATGCAATTAGCTAGGAGACTTGAAAAAAATTGCTTTCCAACATTTCGTCCGGCGAAAATATAGCTAAACTCTTGTGGAATAATAAGAGTGACCGAAAGTCAATTATCTTTCTGCGTCAGTTTGAAAACCAGAAATGTTACAAACCATTATCGTCGACACCAACTCATATATATATATTCCACCCCAAAATAAAAAAGACTATTAATACAAGAACCAGATTTTGAAGAATATATATATTATATATCAGAAGTGAGTAATTTTACTCACTATTTTAATTCTCATCATTTCATGATGTGATATTAAATAATTAGAAATTATTTATTATATTTTATTTGAGAATTTATTATCTAATGTCACATTAAATGATAATGAGAAAATGATGAATAAATTTTTTTATCAAAAGTTTTGTTATTTATAAATAATTGATATCACTTATATGAAATTTATTATAATTTAATATATATCGCATATATATAATTTATAAAGGGACTTGTAAATATATATATGTAAACACACATGCAGACACGGTACGAAGGCGTCAATCAAAATTAACAGCCAGGGCATGGAGCTGATGCCTTTGTATTTCGGTCTCGTTGGACAGTGCAATGAAGTGCAGATCAACTTCTCGTTGAACGAACATCAGGATAGCCCACGTGAGGATTGCCAGATGGTACTGAATGAATCTCTTTTCTGTCGCAGACTCGCAGTAGTGGCAGCTTCTCCCCAATTCCTCTTCTCTTTTTCTGGGTTTATAACGTGGCCAGCTGTATACCAACAGCGGCTAACTTTGGTGAACATAGAGAAGTAGGAGTGCCTAGTCAAAGTTGGGTTAAAATTTGATTAATAAATTCATTTTTATTAAAATATTGATTATCTAATCCATTTCTAATATATATATATATATATATATATGATCTTCCAAACTTTAAAATTTTAACTAAAAAAATCTCAACATAGAGCCAACTTAAAAAGTGAAAGAGAGTATAGGAAAAGAAAAACTATAAAACTTGCTTAGTCTAATTTTAAGATTTAAAAAAATTAGAAAATGTTTATTAATTTATTGAAATGTTAAAATGAAATCATTCAATCAAAGGAATTTGATGTGACAATGAACATTAAGTAGCATAAGCTTATTATAAAAAGAACAGGGGTCCTTGAAAAAAGAATCAAAAAAACTTTGAAAAACTGCTACATGTTATAAACCAAGTTCAAATTGTATTGTATGACCACATTTAGCCATTAATGGTGTTTTTAGGTACACTTACCCCCTAATGGTGATTTTAGGTACACTTACCCCCCAATGGTGATTTTAGGTACACCTAACCTCCTTTGTACTCTTTACCATTGGATTGATGACAAGTGTAACAATCATAACCATTCTTTGTACCAAGAGATCCCTATAAATAGAGGGAGTCCTCATTTGTATAAGACACAAAAGAAATAAGAGAAAACAAAATTCTCTAAACATTTCTCTCATATTCAAGATCTCTCTATCTTTTGCTCTCTCTCTTTTCATTAGTTTCATAACACGTTATCAGCACGAAGGTTCTGACGATCTTGAAGCTAGTAGGCTTATACTTCAAGTAAGTGTTTCAATATATTATTTGTAGTTTCCAAATGAATATGAAATGTTATATTCATTATTATTACTTGATTAAATTTTATGTTTATTCACATATTTTTCATACAAGTTTTATTTATTTTTATATACTTGTTATGAATTATTGATGATAAGATCTATCTTGGAATAGAAATTGAGCATCCCTGAAGGATCGATTTAAATCAATAATTTTATTGAGTATCTCATAATAAAGGATCTATTGATTCTGTGAGATAATTTAAGTGAGCAATATGTGTACCAAAAGGCTCATTATGATTTATGCACCTGAAGTTGCATAATTGAAAGTGTGTTGAGAAAAACCACTAAAGAATATATGTTTAAAATGAACGCCTCGAATGTGCTCCTGAAGTAGCAATATCGAGTGTAAAAGTTCATAATATATTCTAAATTTATATCTGATTTTGTAGTGGCTAAGCAAAATAATGAGATTTTGATAAGAAATCATGAGCCACGTCCTACTAGTTTCACATCATTCCCTGAAGTGAATGAAATTGGATTTATATCATTCCCAGAAGAGAATGACGAATTGTTTTCAAAGAATCCAAAAGATTGGACGTGGTGATGAATATATTTATAGTACTTCAATGATTTCGAGCCAGAAGCTCCTATTAAAAATATTATCAGTTTTCTCTTTGAGATGATATTATGTTGATGAATCAAAAGTGATATGATTCAAAATATTTGTATCTTTTCATGATTATCTTGATCATCCAAAATCAATTATGATAAGTCGAATGATTTTCATATGGACGTCCATAAAAGAACCAGAAGATTCTTTTACTATAAAGCTTTACCACCAGAAGTGGAAAGAAAGTTTTACCACCAGAAGTGGAAAGAAAAATTTGCTAGAAGCAAATAAGATGAAATAATTCGACGTTATCATGATTATCATAGGTGAACTGGAAGTTCATATGATAATTAATGTATGGATGCAATAAGATAAAAGGTCTCATATTCTAGCTGCTAAAATCCCAGTGAGGATTGAAGTCCCTGCAGGGCAATTAAGAAATTTAGCAGTCTAATGAACATAAGACATGTATGAAAGCATGTGAGACCTATTGATACAAATGATAAAGCATCTCGGAAAGAGAAAAGCATAAAGAAAAGAATTTGGTGCTCCTGAAGAGGCCATACCCACAAAACAAGCAATAAAGTCCATCTAAAATTCTCTCATAATGAAAACTCCTGAAGAGTATAATACTCCTGAAGAGTACCTCCTGAAGAGGTTTTCATGAAATGTCTTCCCTTGAAGAGGGACAGGTACCTGAAAATAATGAGATCTCGATATTACATTTCATGAGTAAATGAGAAATTATGGAGAGAAATAAAACCGTTATCGACAACGTATTTTCATATAAGATGACATTTGATATTACTAGAAGTAATAAAGAAAGTGAGCTCAGAACCGTCGAAGAATACCGACGTAAAATATTGGCCAAAATAGAAATAAACAATTCCTGCAGAATTGTTATCATGTGATGCATATGGACTTGAAATCCAAACACCTATGAGGTGATGCTTGTTGAATATCAGTGGGTATTTGTATAAAGGAAATGAAAATGTGATATATAAATCACGAATATATTTCCTGCAGAAATAATATTGATATATTTCTGAAGTTAAAAAGATCATATTGAGATTTGTATTAACTTGATAGTTACCAAGAATTTGGGTATGCAAGAAGCATATAGTCCTGAAGTACATATTCTATCAAGTCTTAAAATCCTTATATGATCTAATGCAAGCTAAACGTATGTGGAACATACTATTTTCATATATTTTCAGTATTTATATTATATTTTATTGCAGTTTATATAGATAATTTAAATGTCATTGAGGCTCCAGAAGAGCTCATGAAAACTGCAGAAAGCAGGAATTGATTATGAGGCTCCAGAAGAGCTCATAAAAACTATAGAAATCAGGGATTGATTATGAGGCTCCAGAAGAGCTCATGAAAACTGCAGAAATCAGGGATTGATTATGAGGAAAAATAATCTCCTGTTATGGATGCAATCACATTCAGATTTTTGACTAATTTGGTAGTTACAAAAATATTGGATATGCAGTTAATGGATGTGGTCACTGCATATTGATATGGGTCATTAGACCAATGCATATATATGAAAATCCCTGAAGGATATAGAATGCCTGAAGCTTCTAATCTGAATACATCCAGAAATATATATGAAAATCCCTGAAGGATATAAAAATGCTTTAAGCTTGTTATCTGGTTACATCCAGAAAACAATCCGGATACATGTGGTATAAATGCATTAGTGAATATTTATTGAAAGAAAGATTTGAAAGTAATCCAATATACCCATGTGTTTTTATTAAGAGATTCCGGATTTGTTATTATTGCGGTTGATGATTTAAATCTTCTTGAAACTCCTGAAGAGTTCAGAAGAACTGCACATATTTGAAATATAAAACCCTTTCGGTTTCAAGGGGGAGATAAATGTGCATGAGAAATAAAATAAAGCATCCAGAATATCTACCAGAAGATAGATACACAAATATGAATATTTGTGAAATTTTATTATCTTGAAGCAAAAATTACAGAAATTTGAGACATTTCGCCTCATTCTTTAAACGCTCTTGTTCTTCAAGAATCTGCATGGCATCTCTGTCTAAAGGAGTAGGCAATCTAAAAGAAGATTTAAGCAGAGATTTTAATTTCCTATTCTCTTGCTTTATTGATTCTATCTTCACGTTAGACTCCTGAAGAAGTCGCTGAAGGATAAAAATTTTCTCATGGAGTTTGTCCAAATCATAAGGTTTGGATTGTAGTCGCTGAGAAAATGCATAAATAGTTGAAGAGTAATGGGCACCGAGATTTACAAGCTCATAGATAGCTTCAACATCTGACTTATTAGTCAGATTAGCACCTGTGGTAGAAGCAGGAACAGCTGATGAGCTAGGTGCATAATACCTTATATATTGGCCATGAGAAGATTGCTGAGCCATTGCAGAAAAAGAATGCAGAAAGAGATTGCAGAATAAAAATGCAGAAAGAAATTGCAGAGTAAGAATGCAGTATGATTACAGAAAAGTGAAGAAGATGAGATGCGAATGAAGATGATCTGAACATCTCTTTTATAGAGAAAAACTAAGCACCTCTATTGATTCACGGCATCCCTCGTGAAGCATCTCTCTACAAGAGACGAGGCGTAGCATCATAGCCCTGCGGCGCCTGATAGCAGATGTAGCATTATAGCCTTTCGGCGCCTGACAGGTACATAAGAACTGTAAAATCCCGCGATGCTTGTCTGGCCTAAAAAGATGGCCACCGTTTTTGAATATAGAGGTTTGCGGCTTAATTTTGATAACTCCTCTAGTAATTATGTTATTTACAAGAACTCCAGAAGAGTAGTGAATTCAATGATCTCGGATCAATATGGTGAATTTCACTATAAAGTCCTGATTACTCCAATGGTTGCTCGATAATTTGATGAGCAGAAAAATCCATTTCGTCCTGAAGACGATGGAGAAATTTTTGGTCCTGAAGTACCTTATCTCCAGTTCAATTGAAGCCCTGAATATGTAATTATTTGGATCAAGTCCACAATTAGATGGATATACAGATGCGAGTTATCTATCAGATCCACACAAGAAGATCATTGCAATTCATGAGAAGAAAGTTGAAATTGATGTCAAGAAGATACGGTCAAGAAATAATCTGGTAGATTTATTCACTAAAGCATTACCAACTGCAACATTGGAATGCGGAGAATTGAAGACATATTATCATGTACTTTTCAGGGGAGTAAAGTCTTAAAAACTTGTGCTGATTGTACTCTTTTTCCTTCGCTAAGGTTTTATCCCACTGGGTTTTCCTTTGCAAGGTTTTAATGAGGCAATCTTAAAGCACTTGGCGATATACAGAATATTGTACTCTTTTTCCTTCGTCATTGGTTTTTTTTCCCACTGGGTTTTTCCATGAGAAGGTTTTAACGAGGCATATTCTTTATATGTGGTCATCCAAAGGGGGAGTGTTATAAACCAAGTTCAAATTGTATTGTATGACCACATTTAGCCATTAATGGTGTTTTTAGGTACACTTACCCCCTAATGGTGATTTTAGGTACACTTACCCCCCAATGGTGATTTTAGGTACACCTAACCTCCTTTGTACTCTTTACCATTGGATTGATGACAAGTGTAACAATCATAACCATTCTTTGTACCAAGAGATCCCTATAAATAGAGGGAGTCCTCATTTGTATAAGACACAAAAGAAATAAGAGAAAACAAAATTCTCTAAACATTTCTCTCATATTCAAGATCTCTCTATCTTTTGCTCTCTCTCTTTTCATTAGTTTCATAACACTACAACAATAGTTGATGTTTTGTTTCTCAAAATGTGACGCACAATGAAGACATAAGCAAGAAGATTATTTTATGGCTAAAATATTATTTAGCTAGCAGTTTGGGTTGGATATATTTGGCCACTGAAAGGAGGATGACTAAAATTAAAGTAGAATTCATGATAAGTACACCAAGAAGTTTTTAAGCAACTTAACTATAATTTAGCCAAAATTGAACTTTGGCTAAGCTACTACTAATGCTCGTAGAAAAACTAGGAGAGAAATCGTGATTTTGACCCAAGATTTTGAGCAGGGTGGGAGTTTGGGTGTATTGGTACAATTTGGATAATGAGATGAGATGTGATGATTTTAAATAAAAGTTAAAAATTAAATAAAATATTATTAGAATATTATTTTTTAATATTATTATTATTTTAAAATTTAAATAAATTAAATTATTTATTATATTTTATATAAAAATTTTAAAAATAATTATAATAATAAAATGAGATAAAACAATTTTACCATTCAAAAGGCCACAGAGGTGATGTGACTGAGGTCCGTCTCAAACCAGCCAGAATGCGTTGTGAAAGTTGAGGCATGTGGTGGGGGTGAGCTGGACCGTCTCAGGTATAATGAGTTGGCCGAACAAATTAATTCAACATAATTCCTTGCCCCTCCAAAACTGATCCATGGCGTGTATCGAATCGGCATGCTTTTGACAATACGTGCATATGCACGATATAATCAATATATATATAAATAATCGATCTTCCTAGTCTTCTCTGCTGGATTTGCTGTTTATGTCTATAAAAAGTGGACAGACTTGGATATACAAATTGCTCTCTGTTATGAAACTTATGAATTTCATTAAAGGTTACAGCGATATATATAGGAGTACAAAAGCTACTATGCGTTTGACGACTAGCACTATGCATTTGACGGTTAGTTAAAAGTGGTCATACAATACAATTTGAATTTGTTTTCTAACACTCTCTTATTTGTAGTGCTTGCACATTTTGTGGGCAACGCCTACTTTTAAAAGTTAGCTACATAATGTTCTACACTCGATTAAGACATAGCCCATGTGGGCCATCCAGATGTTCGTTGTTGTTGTGTAGCATTTCTCCAATTTAATGGGATATTTTTTGGAGAAAGAAAGAGCAAGAGGAAAGAGCCTTAAATTAGCCTTGTTGAGATGGTGCTCGGCATGGTGTTTAAGGTGCCAATAAAGGATTCGAAAACTATTTTATCAAATGGTAGAGGGAGAGTGAGTTGTTGAGGGTTGAGAACTTGCTAGACCTATCAGGTAAGAAATGATGGTCACGTCCTGGGAACAATGGGGGGAGAGAAGGACGGCCGGGGGCATTGGAAAATCGCAAAATTTTCAACGACAAATTCCAAATCTAAGGTACAGAAAAGAGTGACCAATATATCATGTGATCATGCCCTCCCATTGCATTATCAGAGAGAGGTCGCCTGCGAGTAACGTGAGGACTTTTCCCTAGTGACAGACAAAATGAATGTCACGTGCTTGTGAATGATGAAGACTCCGGGAGAATCGACACCAATATGATAAATTCAAGGTTGTTTTTGGGCCCATCACAATGTCGTGGTTGTCCAATGCTTCGCCTGTGGTTAGCCAAGACCCAATTCATAAGTTCTACTATAGTGCTATTCACCACTCTTGTTTATCATCCTTTATCATCCATGATGTGATATTAAATTATTAAAATAAACATTGTTAAGTTTTACTTGTCAACTAATTATTTAATGCCAAATGTTGAGAAGATAATGATTAAAATGATTATAAATATAAATTTTATGAAGATATTCAAGACAACGATAACCATTCCCAAATCTTACAGCCGCCAAGGACAACCACCATTTGAAAAAAAAAGGGTCAGTTAAATTTCTGTACACCGACTAAGAGTAAGCGAATCATTTAAAGATTACATAAAGGAAAAAAAATTACCTATCCTAGCCAAAAACAAAACAAAAAGAACCTGAACAAATACTTAACAGATATCCAGATGGCTTGACAGTCTAGTTATCTTCTTCAGCACTCAACCCGTACAGTTATGTGCTACATCATTGTCACCATCCTCATCGTCATCGCATCTGCTTCTCTTTAGGCATCTGCTGTCCCCTATAATAAAACTTATTTCATTAAGTACATATAACACCACATATAAAAGGTGTGGAAGAGAGAAAAATGGGATGTTAATGCAAAGGAAAATAATTAGAAGTGTCCAAAGAATGTCGAGCAAAATGCAGGGGTAGATACAGAACAAGGCTTATACCCACCTAAAAGACCCCTAATCAGTTTTGCTACCATTAATGGTTGAAAACATGATATGTATTAACCTTTTCCTCTATTTTTTCTTTTCTTTTCTTTTCATGCATACTCTGCCATACATGTCTATCATTCACAAAACAGAGTGCGTCAATTTTTTTAGCAAGGGATATTAATAATTATGAGTATCGAATCCTTCAGCAATGAGATGCCAACCAGTTGTAATTAAACAATCATTGGCTTCCAATTCCAAAACATGATTAATAGTAAAATCTGATCCAGGTGTAAATATATACCTGAAACTTTCAAACTAGATTAACATCAAGGGCGGCAAGATCAAGTTGCATCTCATGGTCCTGGGCTGTGTCCATTGGAGAAGCTTTAAACAGAGCAGAGGGAGTATAGTTAATCTGGTAATTTACCAGCGTTGGCCCAAAAATGTTGAACCTTCCGGCACTACTGAAAGCAACTTCTGCATCGGAAGAATGCTTATACACTACTCTAGCACGGCTTGTATCGCGATCAACTTCTGTTTCAGATTCTTTCAAAGGCCCAAAACGCCTAAACATCTTATTCAGGTTTGTTTCTGTTGGGACAGAGTTCACCTCAGAGAAGTTCATCACAATTTCGGCAGGTGAGTTCTCATCCACGTAGCCAGCAGGTTTGTCAGCTGCCACAGCATTATTGCCATCTGAATATCGCTTCCTTAAATATGGCCTACGGCTCACTTGAGGGGGGTCTTGTACAACAGCGACAATTTGATTCTCTCTTTTTTTGTTTCTACGTGGAGGTTGCTCTTCCGAACCATTTTGGACGACCCTATCTGTCCAGTAAGTGTCACTCATATCCTCAAATTCATATGTTTCAGGTGAACCAACTACAGAATGGGATGATTTTTTTCTTTTACCACCACCTACTTTGTCCATAGCCAACAACTCTCTCCTGGAATGATGGCCAACTACTACTGAATTTCTAAAATCGGAGAAGAAGCTGACAATGATGTCTGACAAATCACATCCTTTCAGCGGATCTTGTGCTGCCATCTGAAGTTGCGATAACAATTCATCTAGTGATGAGTAATCTGTTGAAACACTCACCCTTCCTCTCTGGGTGTCCTCAGAATCCTGGAAGGAAGCATCAGCTTCATCCCCAGCAGGTACGTCAGGGCCGCCATCTAGCTTCTGGAGCCTCTCACTGTTGTACTTCAGGATAGAAGGAGACCCAGTCATTTGGCTTGCAACTCTCCGGATACAGTCGCCAATTTTAAATGATGGCTTGCTGGAAACTTTTGCGAAGGCAATAGTTTTCCTCCCATCTTGTGGCCCATGGTCATCATGGTAATCAACAGTCTTTCTTTTCTTGCCAGACGATGGGGAAACCAAACCACCACTAGTCTTCCCGTCTAGCAAATCATCACCATCTGGAGAATCCATCGCACCACCCATTAACTCTAACAAACTTCTTTCTTTCTTTCTGTAAAGTACATCATCTTTAAAATCTTGGTTATGTTTATTAGAAGAGCTGTTCTGGTTTTTCGATATCTCCTGTTCAAAGGAAGTCAAATCATCATCGACATGCTCAAACACTTTACCTGAATGCATTCTGTCCCCAGAAACTAAAGTATCCGGGTCACTCTCTCCACAAAATTGGAATTCAGGCAAACTACGATAACCTTTTAAACGACAGAAAGCCAGCAACTGAGCCTTAGCTATCACAACTTCCAACCGGTCACTACCACCAGAAGGGTACTGTGCCAAGGCTTTCAAATATTTGATTAATTTATCTGGTTCAAAGGAAATAGCACTGGCAGATCTGTCCACTGAGTCTCTCGTGATTGATTCTCGCCGAATTCCGGTGTTCTCAACCATCTGGGATTTGATTCTATCAAAGGCGTCTTTAGGTATGCAGGAGCAGGCAAGCCCAAGCTCCACTCGTCTTGAGACTTCTTCCAGAGCGTAATCAACAGCATTCTGCAATGCTTCAGAATTGCTCTGCTTCTCAATGTGGGAGAAATGTGTTCGAAAGGCCTTCAACTGAGATGCTTCATTCCAAGCAAACGTTCGATCCCCAAAATATGCCACCAAAAAACAGTCCTTTCTATGATGTTTCATTGCCTTCTCAGATGAATCTGCAGGATCAAATATCTGCCCAGGCCACCATGGATGGCTCCTCACTTTCCCCCATACTAAATCTGATACAGAGAACTCGCCTTCATTTTCCGATGGCAGCTGATAACTAGCTTGATGCACTTCACCTATGCCTCCAGCATTTAGAGTTTCCTGTTCAAGGAATTTCTCCTCATCAGCTTTTGACTGTTCAGTATCAGTGATGTCTTCTTCAACCTCCATTCCCTGATCTTCTTTCAAACCAACCTGTTCAGCTTTCATCTCTTGTTCTTCAACTTCAACCTGAAGCCCACATTTTGAATCAATCTGAGCAAAATCATCGTTTACATCCAATCCATCATCAGCCGATCCACCACCAAACTCATCGCCCTCAACAACCAATCCTCTTTCTGACTGTTCCACATTTTCAAGTAAGGCATCTTCTCCTACAACTTGGCTTTCCACACCTACAGAACCCACAAGTACAGAAGAATCACCTACCCCATTTTCGTTTCTAGAAATAGTTGCTTTCTCATAAAAAGCAATAACTTCCTCTGAATTCCCATCCTCAATTGCATCAACCATATCATCCATCAGCTGCCTACCTCCATCTGCACTCACCTCAACCCCTTCTTTCTTCAAACCAACTTCCCTGGCAACCATGACAACTTCCTGCACCTGAACAACTTGTGTTTCTCCACATGTGGAACCCAGAACCGACAAAGAACCACCATCTACAGTTCCAACCTCTGTATTCTGAGCTTCCCCATCTAAAACTGTGACATACCGTGGTGTCATGTCATAAGTTCCACTATCACTAGCAACTATTTCTCTAACTCTCTCCCCCATGACCGCTCCTCCCTCTATGTTCTCCTCTCTCACCAGTACCTCAGACTCCACCACGACAGCTTGAGTCTGTTCCCCCCGTGACTCCACCATCCCCAAAGAACCCTCAACTCCAGCCTCGGTTCCACATTTTGATGCATCAACACTTGAACCCCCAATTCCCCGCAAACCCGCTTCACTAAGTGCAGCGCCTCCACCCAAGGAATTAACATCTTCCTCCAAAGAATTACCATCTCCCACCGCACCAATCTCATTCTCGACTGCCCCACTCCGCCCTGCCTCCCCGTGGGTACAAACGCCATCAACATACACATCAGAACCCAAAACTTCCACCATAACGTCATCCCCATTACAAGCCCCACCATCCTCTACTCTCTGAACGCCCTCCGAGAGAGGCCCCTCAACTTGGGTTTCACCAGCTACATGCTCACTAACTACCACAGTAGCAGGCTCAGTTACACTCCCCACATAAACATCCTTGTCTTTTTCCTCATCCATAGAAACAATGTCTGGGTATATTGCAAAACCATCAAAAACAACTTATATAACGAGAAAACTTAAAAAGAAATTGCAAAAACTGATGAACCCTAAAGAACAGAACCCAACCGAACAAATCTAATTATACGATCGAGAAAGGAAATAGAAAAGAAGGGAATAGGATAGTGATGGGTTAAGATTGTTTGGTTACCTTGTTAGATCTTCTGGAAAGAAAGCCGTGAGGCTTTGGGTTTAGACTTTAGAGAGGAAGAGCTACAGAGAGAGGAAGTGGGCAAAGGTAGGTGTCCTTTCCGATGATAGGGAGAGAGAGAGAGAGATCCAACTCTAATAAGGCCGAGTAAAATGCTCAGTGTCATAGAATAACTGGGACTCCAGGGCCCTAATCACATCTTCCGTGCAAACATCTTTAAAGATTTTTAGAACGTCACGGTTCTTCTACTCAAAATAATCTCTGTTTTTTTTTTAATCCGAACATTTTTTTAATGTCAAGAATTTAAAAAGTATATTTCATAAAAAGTATGTTATCTCGATTTTTATGATTACAAAAGTCAAAATACATTTCGGAAAATTGAAAAAATAAACTTCTTATGAAAGTTTTATTGTTAAATATATTTTCTATTGACCCTATGCTTTTTTCCCAACCAGATATTATATATATATATATATATATATCTATATAGGAGCTGCTACTCTGCACCCCACTTTGACATTTTCCTATACATATAAAGTTTAATTAATCAAAATATATTCTTAATGGGTCTTATAGTACTTTCACAATGTCTAATAAAAAATAATCTATAAAAAGTTTCATCTCAAAATTTTTTTTTTTAGGTGCAAAAAATCTTACATTCGAATGTACCCAGTGTTGGGAGCTCGGAATTCTTGTCCGTCCAGCATGCGTGATAGTTTAGCCGTCAACCGGAACCAATGTGATTGGTGTTAGTGTAGGAGAAAATAAAGATGAAAATTGAATTTTGAAATATCAAAAAGTGTTTTATAGTTACTGTATAGCAAAATTATTTATAATCCTGAAACAGGAAGGGTTGCCCATGCGAGTCCCTTCTCGAATGGATGCAATGCTATTGTGTTTTCCTTGAGAGACCGCCCAGAGCACATTTTCAAACTCTGCCAGTCAGATCGTCACAAAATGAAGGGAGGATTTATTTTGCATCGTTTATGGGGGAAACCACCGCAGCGCAGACGACGAGAGACCAATTGCCATATTCTCTCTATATTTCACGACTATCCCGAAGCCTTTAATTTAAGCAAGCAAGTATCGTCTCTACCACTCCCCAGAATCCCATACGATCCTTTCCATATAGCATAAAAATTAATGATTTGTGGTACAAAAGATAGAGACGAAGGAATCGATCACACCAAACAAGCATTTTTAAAAGCCCATTAAAAGGCAATCCTCTATTCCCAGACGCAGCAAATTTGAGAGAGAGAGAGAGAGAAAGGACCTCCAAATGCCGCATTCTTTTTTGGGGTCAAGGCAAGATATGCAGAAAACTTCATCAATCACCAATCATCCAAAACCAAATATAAGTGTGGGCCCTCTTACCAAATCTCCACATTCCAGCAGCCAACATTGTCGGGCAACTATAACTTAGATAGAGCAAATTTACAGGGCTCATCAGACTATCAAATCCGGTTCAGGTGACGAGACCAATCCTAAAAAGGTCTCCCCTCCAATTCGTGACAATAACCAAAACAAACGCTCCACATATATGGTATTTTGGCTAAAAATAATTGATAAAACCACATAAATTAAGTTATTGGTGCTGAAACCATATAATTTAACCCGTCGAACAATCCACAAAGACAGTTAACAAAAAGCTAGAACTTCCTACCCGTTTCCTTGCACAGAATGAACAACCATATGTCATCCATGTACCTGCAATATCCCAGAAAACTTAGATTATTGCAATCCAACTAAAAACTAAGCCCTATACCCCCTCAAACTACATGGAAAAAAGGGAGGAAATGATATTATCGCAGAAATTCACTGTTTCTAAACAAAGCCTTACATAAAAATGGAATATTGTCATTTTTATGAGATATGAAGTCTATAAAAATGATGCCATTGAGATTGAGCTTATATGCTTACATCTACCATAATCGCACAAAATAGACATGTTTGGGTTTCTGCCAGATCAGCTCAGATTACACAAGCATATTAAGAAACTAGTCTCTAGAAGTGGATAATCCGAGAGTATGCTCCAAAAAAACCACGTTCTCTAAACATAACCAATCTTGGTTGACAAGTCATATATGGCGCAACAGTCTGATATTTCTATTAACAAACAATCACATATAGGCTTGAGTTTTGCAATCCAAACACATCCAAAACGTATTACATTAAGAGTATAGAAATAATTTAGTTAGTCATATTCATGTGTGTGTAAAACTATGTAATGAGAAATCTGAGTAAATAAGTTATAATTTATAACTGTGGCTGTTAGTCACATCATTATCTGCCATTCAACTAAAGCCACCAATGGTCTTCTAAACTATTAAATGAAAAATGGATAAAGCTCAAAGACAAAGAATCCAAGATATTTTGTTTTTGAACGGTAGAATCCAAGATAAATAACTAACAATTCCTAATTCGAAAGCAAGTGTTCATAACCCAATATTTTGTTTTTAATAAGTAATAAAGATTCTAATGAAGAGCGCAAAAGGCTTAGCCCAAGTACACAGGAGGGTCCATTACCCAATATTACTCCTGCCTTGGCAGGAGTCTGGTGAGGAAGATCTGGATATGGTCCTAACCTTCAGCATCAGCAAACTGAATAGAAGACAAACATGCAAGCTATCAATTGTGAATCATAGTAAATTTGCCAGACTAAGAAGATGAGAAGGGCTAGGAAATCTATTTAAGGATAGACTAAATGCCCATAAACAATCAGCATGATGTAATCAAGAACACTAAATAAATGAACCCTCTATATACATCATTCATTAAGAAATTATATCAAAACGAACAAAAAAGAAAATTCAAGTTTTTGGCGAACAGAGTCCTAAAAAAATCACCTTCTTTATAGATGTATATGGCCACATTGGAATGTAAACTACTGCATCTTCTCTCATCATGCTTAGCAAATTCACAACCATGAATATGGAAAATAAAAGCAAAGAAAGTTTGATATGAAACTGAGATTATTTGTCTTTAAAAGAAACAGAATCTGAGCAGAAAATATACAATCATACATTCCAGGACATATAATAAATCCTATAGCTCCAATGCATAATCCAGAAATATTATCCTCCCATTTTCCAAAGAAATATCACATATATAAGTTGGGAAGGGGGCACAAATCTACACAGAGAGAGAGAGAGAGAGAGAGAGTTTACTTGGGAGTTCATGTAGTTCAATGACCCCTGATGAGCAAACTGACATTTTTTATCACCAACAATGCAGAAACAGAACACAGTAAGATAATATTTAAAAACTTAATTTAAAAGATCGCATAAGGCAATGAACTATTCATAATCCCATCCTTAACTACAAGTCTGCACCTGTGGGTTTTGAGGGGCCAGAGCACCAACCGCATCCCTTTTACCAGATGCATCTCCACTCCTAGCAGATCCTTTGGAATCACCCTAATTGAACTCATACCAACAATGTAATTCCTAATATTACTGGAAATATACTTCGGAAAAACTATAGACCTGTTTGGTCATGAGTTCAAGAAAAAAAAAATTTATTTAAAAAAAAAAAAAAAAAAAAAACCTTTTTTTGATCATGTGATAAACAAAACTTACAAATATGATGTCTTCACTTGTTTTATTTTTCCAAAAATGATAAAAAAATGTTTTAGAAAACATCATGCTAATGTTCTGTAAAAGCAGGTTATTCTAATATAACTCTCTGAAAACCCTTTGGTGGCACCATTTTTTACAGTTGTCTTTTTATTTCTTTTGAGGATTTAAAACATAAGACTGCTTAGAATAACAGGAACCAAACAGTCTCTAGATACTCAAAGTTAGCTAAACTAAGTGAATTTATATTAGGGGAAGACAGTGGGTTTGCTTACCTCTAACTGTCACAGCAGGATAATCCCAACGAAATCAACAGACAAAAAAGAGAAAGAAACTGTTAGAGAAAATGAACAGGGAATGCGTCCTACATAAAAAATAATATAAAATATATACTATACTAATTCTCCAATCGCTGCATAGAAAAAAACAACATTTTAGGCTTTAGATATTTAATCAGCAGGACACAAAACGGATAATACCCCCAGGCCAATAAGCCCAATGGAAATAAAGCATCTCCAATGATTTGTGTGCCCGACTGTCTACAAATTAAATGAGTGTCAAACTTATCATTAAAAGTTTATCCTACCAACATTTCCTCACCAAACAAGTAAACATTTTCAAATCAACCTTTAAAATAAAAATGCTTATAAAGCATAAACTGTGATATCCAACACTGAATAATGAGTATGGTGAATGAGATCCTGCATTACTTGAGAATGAGAAGTTCTTGTTCATTATAATGATTCCAATGGAGCTTTAACTATATCATTTGCTAGTTATTTTGGAGTGTGGATCCAGATGTGACTTGAGCCTTCTCTTAGAATGTTTGTTATAAATGCTATTAGAACCCATCCCAACCAACAATGTAGAACTTAAGCCATATCACATATGATGAAATGATCCAATGACGACATTGAGAATAGTAGGGGGTGATTGCAATACCCCATTCTGAGTGTAAGTGTAAGTGGCGTGTGTGATCCCATATTGTTAGAAATGGAAAGTTCTTTCTCTTTATAATGATTCCAATAGAGCTCTGATTGTATATTGACTAGTATTTTCGGATTATTGACCCATATATGGCTTGAAAATTTCCGGGCATCATATAGACTAAAGAAAAAATAATTAATAAAATGTGAAAAGCTAATTACCTCTCTGTACCTAGCTAGGTACACCTTTAGTGGCTCGATATAGTCTTCAAACCCCAACGTCGCCATTGCCCACAACAAATCATCGCCATTAATGGTCTTCCTCTTCTCCTTCTGGCACTTATCGCTCGCCCTAAACAACACACCACAAAACATTAATTCCATTTCACAAGTTTAAAATTCAACTTCCCCACAATATACGAATCGTGTTCCACAATAACAAAATCAAACCTCCCAAAATCAAAAGTCATGTTTCATAAAACAAAACCTCACTTTCTAAAAACAATAATCACAAGTCATAAAACAAACCCTTACGACACACAAACACGAATGACAATCAATTTCAGAAACTAATACTAAAACAAAACCGTATAAGCAAAATTGGTAGAGGACGGACTCGCTGGTGATGAAGCTGATGAATTCGGAGACGCATTCCTGCATGGTGTCCTTGGCATCCTTGGCGATCTTGCCGTTGGCCGGCAACGCCTTCTTCATGATCCTGCTGATGTTGGCGATCGGCAAATATCTGTCCTGCTCGCGCACCCCCGCCGAGCGCGGGCTCTGATCGCCGCCGCTCTCGTGGCTCCCACCCGCTGGACTCGCCGGAGCCTCCGCCATATCCGCCCCCAAAAAACCCTAAATCACTGCATTCATACGGTCACACACGCATACACTTACCAACCAATCCAATGAAGACGGTATTACGCGCGCATATGGAACCTATATATGTACTGAGAGGGGAGAAAAAGAATAGTGGAAATTGGAACCCTAGGTCCGCCATGGAAGACAACTTCGAGAAGCAGAGTTACCTGTTAAGAGATGAAGAGAAGGAGGCAGAGACGTCGCGGTTTTGTTAGTTTTGTATTTGGCGCGCGTTGGGGAGAGAGAGAGGATTGGTGGAATTGTTTTTTGATGGAGAGAGTGATCGGACGCTGGAGAAGAATGAGAGAGAGAAAGAGAGTGAGGAAAGAGCGGAAGAGAGTTGGATCAGAGAGCGCGAGCCTTTTGGCCTTGAGCTTATCACCACCGTTGGTTGCAGTTTCCCGTTTCCTGATTTATAGGGCCTACTATGTCTACTTCTCCCCCCTCAGTCTTCTTGTATCTACTTTGCATCAAAATGGGAGACACGTGCTTCTCTATTATCTCACTCACTCTTTCTATGTCCTCTTACCGAGAGCTTGTCTGTATTATTTACTTATCTCATTATATTATTATAAAATTTTTTTAAAATTTTTATATCAAATATAATAAATAATTTAATTTTTTTTAAAATTTAAAATTATAATAATATTCTAACAATATCTTATTTAACTTTTAATTTTTATCTAAAACCATCTCATCACATCACTAAATCCAAACAAATCCTTAATGAATTTTAATTTTAAATGCAATTTTCAAACTCGAAAACTGATAATAGAACCAGGGGCGTGTGAAATTCTAAGCTAAGAGCAATATTATATATAGCATTTATCTCTTACTTTCGTTTAAAAGAAAGATGTTTTAAAAAAATATTTTAGTCTTGAAATTTTTTTATAAAAATAAAGTTATAAATTAACGTAATTTTGATATTGTGTATCAATTATAAAAATATTTTTATATTAAAATAGAATTAATATATCAATTTATAAATTTATTTTTATAAAATTCTTTTGTAAATATAATTCTTCACTCTCACTTTTAATTATGGATTTTGATTCTTTAATGATTATTCTGATCCCAAATTAAGAGCATGTTCACAGACATTACGACGGATAGAACCAGTGCACAAACTACGGATTAATTCCTCTCCATTTGCAGCAATACAAATAACAAAATGTTTATCTTTTTAACTTTTAACATTTGAAATTTAGGCCATGTTTGTTTTAAAAAAGCATTTCAATTTATTTCATTTAATTATTATAATTTTTTCAAATTATTAAATAAAATATAATAAACAAATAATTTATTTAAATTTTAAATTAAAAATAATATTTTATACAACTTTTTAACTCAAACTAATATATATATATATATTTACTGATTATTCGTACAGAAGCAAAATAATGGTACTGAACCTGACCATCTTGCTGGAATTTGTGCTCCCTGCCCCTGCTAAAATTATTAATAGGACTGTAAATGCTACGAACATTGAGACCTCTCTTACGGCTACGCTAGCTTCATTCAGAAGCCTATCATTTTTCTAGAGCTACGTGCAGTTTTAATTTTTCCCTCCACAGCGTGCCATACATTTTTAAGAGGTCCACGACCCAGCAAACACTTTTACAGAAAGATTTTACCATATGTTATCGCTAATATTCAAGTTTGCCTCCATCTAGATTTGGGCCAGAGCTGAAACGAGCTCCAGACCTTTTACAGACCTGAAATTTATTTTATTTTATTGGTAAGTAGACTTGAGATTTATATACTAAAAAGGCAATCAAGTCATTGGTTCCTTCAGAAAAGATGGCACAGTTTGCGCTTGAGATGACGAGATTGTAAACAAAATGGCTCCACATTTCACACAGCATCACCTATTGGGAACCCTTCCAGATTTGCTTTCTCCATGATCCCGTTCTGTTCCTCCACATGAAGAAGATGAAGAAAGAATTGTCATTTTCATCCTGCCTCTCAATGTTTCATAAATTTAAGAAGCTGATAACACAGGCATATTGGGCTTGATGACATTGCAGTTTCACTCCCCACAGGAGGTTTCTGATCTTTCTATCTACTTGTGTCCGTGTATATGCAATATTGTTGCACAGGAATACATTTTTGGATAAAAACTACTATAGACACAAAGAGATTACAAAAAGTAAAACCACAAACTGATGTGGCTTCATAGAATCCGTTAGATGTATTTTATAATAAATGTAAGTTTACAAATATGACGTATTACATCAAGCCACATCAGTTTGTGAGCTTATTTTGGTGTAATCCATTTGTGGCTAAAATATTTTCATTTTTGGGAAATGGTAATGATATACTTACTACCCTCTTACCATCCCTTTATTACTCCTAGTGTATTTGAAATTTTTATTTTTTCAATATTTTCTTTTAAGTATTTTTTTAACATCCTTAATCATTAAAAAAATATACAATTTCACTAATAGTCACTTCTTTAACTATTTAAGAAAAAACAAAAATTAAAAAAAAAAAAAAAAGTAGTAAAGGAGTAGTAAGAGAGTAGTAAGCCTATCATTTTCCTTTTGAGTAATGTTACCCATGATCATTTTATTCATCATACAATGATGTGACAATAAATGATTGGAAAATTATTTATGTTTCACTTACCTACCAATCATTTGATGTCATATCAAAGGTTGCAATGTTAAAATGATGATGGATATCATTTTTATATTTTTATGGGTGGTGCAAGTAATAAAAGAACGTTACCCTCACCTGGATTACTCTTGTGATCATCCCAGGACCCTCCTGCTTTTAATTCAAAATAACATACTCGTGAAAAGTCATTAACTCACAGTAGCTCAAAGCCATAAATCTATTTTAAAACTCTCAAGGCCTCGCGCACCTCAAACTGCTTCTGTTCCCACGATATCTCCTCCCAAGTTTTTGAATTAAGTGACTTCCAAGAACTTGGAACTTGAATTGCCTCCACATGTTCCAAAAGTCTCAAGCTACCTGCAATACAACTGTCTGTCAATGGTACAGTTGTATGGTAAAATAACTGCAACTACATAAAATCCCTCAACAAAAATAAGTTTTCTGGTCAAAGTTAATCCTGAAATTTGTAATGGACCAAATGGTCGAGATCCTCGTTCTTGGATGATAAGAATCAAGCATTTGGATTACTTATCAAAAAAGAAAAAAGAGTCGCATTCGGATTTCCTGTGAGATTGGAACTAGTTCTGGTAGTGAAATAAGTACCCAAGGCCTGAAATTTACTGGTGCTCGAAACAAACAGATTATGCTGTGTGCTAATTCAAGCAGGTGATTGCCATAACCACCCCCCCCCCCCCCCCCCCACCCCCCCCCCCACCCCCCCCCCCCCCCCCCCCCCCCACTCTTCCAAAAACATAAAAAAAAAAAGGTAATAGAAAGAACAAAGATTTACTTGTGATGAACGCCTCCTCCCAAATTTCATGTTGTGACCATGAAGGGGCAACTTCCCGAAATGAGATTCCCTTGCTCAAGCATACTCTGTCAAAATTGTAGAATAACAAATCCAAACATATTGAATCCTACAAGCAAATATGCGCTCTTTCTTTTTTTATTTAGTAACATGTGAATGTTAGGTGATTCATAACAGAAAGTGAACATGGACAAGTTGAATACTGAGCCTAGGCTTGTATTGCCAAGTGCCCTGTCTTTTATTGCAAAATAATAGCTCATATGGTCACTGGCACGAGAAATAATTCCATTATTAGGCAAATTAGTTGCATCTTCGCGGTTATAGTTCTATATAAATGAGTGTGATAGAACACCTCACAGGTTAGAGCAACTGATTATTAAATTCACCGTTGAAATGACAACTTCCAGCCGTCAACATGATCTATGGACATTAGAGAAAGCTTCAAAGAACTTCTCCTGTTGAAGAGATGGAAACATTGACCGTGGGCAAATTTTCGTGGACATAAACTCTGAATGAGAAATGAACAAACTTTGTGGCAGTAGTGTTAACATCTCAACATGTAGTCAGAAAAATGCAAAATATAATTAAATAAAATAAAAACTCAAAAGTTTGCAATAGAAAAAATACTTACTCCATCACTATTTGGCGAATAATTCCTGGAAGGACACCATCCTGAATAGGAGCTGTCTGTACTTCGAAAGCACATGTATTATTCTGATCATGCAAGCAAGTCCCCTTGGCTTCATCGTCATCCTGGAAAGACCTCCACGTAGAAATAGAATATTCCAATTTCAATATGGAACAATGGCGAGCCAAAAGAAAAAACGAACTTCTCCAACCACATAACAATCTCATAATAAGATTCACGTTCGACTTAAGTCTATTCAAGTCTAATTGGCAGTAAAATGTTCACATGTGGACCAGCGACGGCGAGTAGTAGAACAAAAATGCTACTTGGTGAAAAATTTCCTAGTAAGATCTAACCCAAGCACAAATGAGCTAAGCCAACAATGGATGAATATTTCTAAGTCCTTAGCCGCTCACCTTGCGACAGACAACAAAAAAGTTTGTCACACAACCTTCGAGTATGTGATCACCGTCACTCGACAACAGGAGCTCGGTCACTGAAGGAGGCCTCAACTTCTCCAGGGGCTTCCTAAGTCTGTACGGCAAACCAATTCTCCAAATGACTGTTCTCAAATAAGCACCAGAGTAAGAACAAGTGTAAAACAGAAACTACCTATCACAACTCTCACTTTTTTTCTTTTTTTCTCAATTTTTTCGGCAGCCAAAGAGACAGATTGGAAACACGATACCGACCTCACCCAATCTGAATACTTGGCATTCGCGACATCCCTCCCCTGACCAACCACGGCCAGGCGTGCGCCATTTCCTCGAACACCGAAGGCACGAGGCACATAACAACCAACAGAAACATACACATCAAGAGCTTCGCGCATCAATTCTTCATCCACATACTCGAATCCATTAAATCTCCCCGAGCTCCCACAAACAAGCACCGTAACGGACAATTCCTCCCCACCACCCCTCTCATTCATTGCAATGGGCAACGCATTGTTCATCGAGTCGTCCACAAGCGCCCGAACAGCCGATTCCCACATCGGCGAAGTCACTGGCAAAGAAAGTCGATGATTGTTCGGTTGGAATAGAAGTTTTGGAGCAGAATTCGATAGAATTCGGATCGAGTCGGCAAGTCGATTGAGGTGCCTTTCCCAGAACAAGAGGCAGGAAGCAGCGTGGTGAGTACGAGTGGTCGTATAAGCGCCTGAAAAGAAAAGTACCTTTTCCGTAAGCATACGAAATCGCTTGAGCGGTGGGAATGCGTAGGAGTACCTGGATGAGACTCGAGGAAGGTTGTGATTGAAGCGGCGGCGTCGGAGGAATGGAGCACCGTACCGTTTCTGAAGAGAAACCTCGTACTGGACATTGCTCTGCGGAGTGCGGATCCAGTCTCACTGAACTTAGGGCAGGTTTGGCAAGCAGGAGGATTCTATCTCACCTAATAAGAAATTTTTTCAAATTTTTACCTAAAATAAAATAAATAATTCAATTCTTTTAAATATAAATTCAACTTTTTAAATTTTAAAATAATAATAATAATAATAAATAATATTTTAAACTTTTATTTAAAATAAAAAATTCTTATGTCACTCTAAACCTAAATTACAACTATTGTATAGAAAAGTACAGTGTATTGATCTGAAAAATGAGGAGCGTTTTAAAAGTACAGTCACCATTATGCAGGCACTATGGACCTACTGACGTGGCACAGTTACATGTCAACTGTTGTTTATATAAAATAAAAAAAAAAGAGCTAAGAGGTGGCCAACTTTCCAATCGCCCAAGAGACTTTGAGCATAAGCGATTACACGGCTTCTAGATCACCCGTCGCTCAGCCTCTTTGTGTTGCTCGATTCTTCCTGCCCATTGTCGTCCAACTCAATCCCTTGTCGATTGTGAAAAACACAAAATGTAGAGGTTAGGAACATAAACGCTATTCCCTCTCTCAGAATAGGCCGTCGTTTAGTTCCAATCACCCAGATCTACCTTTACCTATTAATATACTCATATTAATTTTTATTTCAAAGCAAGTTTGCATCAAAATTAAAACAGTAAAAAAAGGAAATAGAGATCTAACAAACAGTTCATAATCGTAGTACAATTAAGGAAATGTAAATCCCTCTCTATATTGTTTTTTTTTTTATGTGTGAAGACGCTCAATAATCAATATTTCTAACGCCTTAAACAAATCTTTAAAGTTCCCCTGATGGGGTAATAAAAATGATAAGATATCATTCTTACCATTCACCATGGAGTAGAAATCATTGTGGTTGAAACTGAAACCTCTAGGAGTTAGATTTGTTGATGATTGGAGCGAGTAGATATTGACATTGGTTAAATTAGATGATTGGGGAATGAGTGAAAGACTAGAATTAGGCTCTTGAGATTGGCGGGAGAAATTTTTGGAGCAAGAAGAAGTTGATTTTCTCACAATAACATGGAGTTTTCCATCTTCACCAATTTCAACATGGGTTTTAAGCAGTTCATTCCCTCCCATCCAAGGAAATGATGTCAGAATCAACTCTGAAGGAAATAATGAACTCGATATTGTCTGGGAATTGCGAAATGCGAAACGAAGCGTTTCATTTATCTTATGCGGGCATTCGTGTGCAGTGCCTACAGTTAGTTTTCCTTATTACTGTAATGCCGTAATAAAATGTGTAGTATTATTTGAATAACTGTATACCGTATATAATTTACATTAAATAATTTAATTTATAATATTTAAATTTTAATATCTATTTTTTAAATTAAATAATGTCACGTGAGTTGTGTGTATTGTATGCCTTCAATTAGAATTATCTTTGCTATAAGTTTTTTTTATTTTTTGAGTTCTTCTACTAAGTAGCCTTACACCTCACGCTTACTGACATAGATATTTATTTTTTATCGCTTTTTCCTTCAATATATGTGTGGCGTATGAATAATGAGTATAATTTATTTTTAATTATAAAAATGAATACTTTAACCATAAAAAGATTATATAAGAATAAATTTATAAAATGACGTAGTATGACGTATTACGTAAAATTATAAAATTATTTTTATTATAAAATAAATTTAATGAATTATATAAAATCACGTAAATTTGTGAGCTTCCTTTTATATATATCAAACATTACTCAATTATAAACATGAGTGGAGCCACACCTCTAAGTTTTTTTTTTTTTTGTTTGATAATTTTTTATATAAACTTAATATTTGTCTTGAATCGTGAGGGCGTGGATCCAGCACACCCACCACCAAGCTAATCAATGACACGAATTGGTTGATTATTTGAAAATTTTCAACATATAACTGATTACTATCGAGGTTGAGCGATGAAAACCAAATAATATTCTGTTAATATAAACTAGAAATGTTGGTTAGTAGGTGACTAGGAATTGAGTATTTTATACGTTATTGAAATTTTTTACCTTCACCTTCTACTTATTAATAAAATCTTCGTAGTACATAGAATTAGAAAAAAGAAGTAAACATTTTCAAAGCATCACACAATATCTTCATCTTCTGGGCTGTCATCAGTGGGCCAGCCCAGAAGGCCCATGATCATGGTCCTCCTCACCTTTGTACTTGAACAACTCGGCACATATTAGAAAGTAGCCAAAATTCACCACCGTCAACGCCACCAATACCCAATACACATACTCCAATCTCCAATCATTAATATTATCCGGTAACCATCCAGTGGTTCTATCTATCAGATCCATAATCGCCGTGCTTAGATAAAGCCCAATTCCTAGTAGGAAAGATACTATAGCCGTGGATGTACTTTTCAAAGATTCTGGAAATTCTTGATAATACAATATAATACAATACTGATCCTGGGACATAAAATCCAACGCCTACAATGACGAGGGGCAGAGCAAGCCATAGGGCCGACATGGGCACAATCATGCCGGGTTGGCCTCCGAGTTTATGGGCTCGGATCACATGGAGCCGTCTAGTTTCAATCAGAGCAGACCCTACAAAGGCAAGATATTGATGACGTGGCCAATTCCGATACGTTGGGGGTGTGTCATAGATCGGCGGCTGAGAAATTGCCACGTGGGGAGGAGGAAATGGTCGATGAGAAAGATTGAGATGGTTGTTCCTAACAAGTTGAAGACGAGGAATGATGCAGCTGGGACTTTGAAATGGGGCCCAAGGTGTCGATCCATGGTCAGGGCTTGGAGTATTGTGAGGCTCCTAAAGATACCTACTGAGGTACATAAAGAAAGGCCAGCAGACCAAACTGGCATAATTTTGAGTAGGCTTTTGAGTTCTTCCACTTCTTCCATAGTACATAGCCTCCATGATCTTGCATATGAGCTGTCTGATTGTTTGTCGCTTTCGGTTTTCAATGCTGCACGATTTAAGAATCTGCATGGAAATCTTAGCACTTAAGTAAAACAACTACTCGTAAAAGAAAAAGAAATCGTGTTAACCAACTATATATATAATTCTAATTTAAATGCAAATTAAATAATAATATTTGGTTCGCTTTCATTTTTAATAATAAAGCCACCTACTCCTCGTTCTTTAGTAAACAATATATCATAGCCACTCGCCACTAATCATGAGCCCATGCAGATGGATGTGTATAAAAATATGCCTTGTTTTAAGCATTTTGAATATATATATATTTACAAAAGAAAATCCATGTAATAGCCATATTCATAAAAGAAAATTAAATTATCTATATATACCTTTTTTTTTTACATAAGACGAGATGTGACGAACTTTTGACCATTCATTGCTATGGCTATTAACAACAAATCATGAGAAAAAGAAGAAACAAAATGTAAACCCTCAAAAACTTTTTTTTAAAAAAAACCCCATGCTTAACAAAATAATAAAAAATACTTAGATCTAGCAAAATCCTTTTCAGATCAAATCGTCTCCCCTCCACTCTACTACGGGATCGAGTTACACCTTAGGTCCACCTCTGACGTCCATTTATTTGCGTTCACTGCAGCTTCGTTTAAGTGAGGTTGTTTCTCTGCATGACAACCAAGAAAATTAACGAAAGAGAAGATTCAAGGGCAGCGTTAAAATGAAAGAAGAAAGTTTTTAAGAGAGAGAGAGAGAGAGAGAGAGAGAGAGAGAGAGAGATTGGGAGGAATCAGGGAATTAGAGTTAATAACCCAGTGCTAAAATGACACTGGTGTGGGTACCAGGTTTTAAATCTGGTACCCTGCTCGGAAACACCCGAGTTTTAGAAACCGGGTACCGACCCTGGTTTTTCCTAAGCTGGTGCCCGTAACTGGAACTCGGTTATTCGGGTTTCAGACCGGGCCAAAAAAGTTCCGACCCGGTTACCTAACCCTATACGTATTGGCATGATAGGGCGTATAGAAATATTCAATTACATAAAAAAATCTTGTAGATGTACGTGACAAGCTGTTATCAAATTTGTTCTTTTTCATCAAACACAATGGAAAATTGGGAGGTACCATAGAGATCAGTGCAGGTAAAGATGCTTAAACCTTTGATCAGGAGTACCTAGCTAGCTACATCTCTAGCTACCACCAAAATATTCCAAATCTCTAGCTACCACCCAATTTAAAAGAGTAAAAAGAGAGAGAATGTAATAAATAAAAAAAAGAGAAGAATAAAGTCTTTGGCGCCGGTGAGAGTAAATTAATAATTTTAGTTAAAGGTTTAAGAAAGAGTTTTGTTATGTACAAATAAATTTACGTATTAATCTGCATATTAATATTATTATATTTATATTTAAATTTAAATTAATACTATTTTCAATAATACAACCAAAATTTTCCGTTATGAAATGGTAGAAAAACAAGGAGATTACTAGTTGTTTCCAAGGAGATCCATCATTGACAATTGCGCTTACGAAATCCAACACTTTGTTCATCGTGTCATCCACAAGCGGCACCCAAACTGACGATCTATTCCCACGTACGTACACGGCACATTGGCCAAGTTAACCGCAAAGAAAGGCTAGAATTGCTAGGTTGTAATAAAAGTTCCGAAGCCGAATTCAATATAATTCGTATCAAGTGGGTGAGTTGTTGAACATGCCTTCTTCAGATCATGAACAAGAGGCACGAAGTGGGATTAAATGGTTAATGTAAGTGGTTGTTAAGATATAAAATAAATAATAAAATTTATATTTTTGCATCAATTTAAATTTTTAGAATAAGTGGTGATTTCAAATAATATCAGAGTAGAAGTAATGAGTTTGAACCCTGATTCTATACTCTATACTCCATTTAATTAAATATTCTACTTTTTTGGTCATTCATTGAGGGAGAGTTTGACTAATACGTGACTATGAGTATTAAGATATAAAATAAACAATAAAATCTATCTTTTATTATTAGTTTAAATTTTTGAAATAATTGGTGATTTCACATATCTTGAAATGAAAGTCACTTTTCCGTAAGCAAACGAAATAGTTTAATTAAGCAGCAGGAGTGTGTACATAGGAGTACTTAGAGGAGTTGCTTTGAAAAAAGTGAATAAATACGGAATCCATATAAAAAAAATAATTTTTTTAATAGTGGACTAAACTCTTTTTTAAAGTGATTGTATGGCACTTGCGCACTCCATGACTTGTGTAGCATTACTTTTTATAAAATATGGATTTCAAAATTCCACATGGATCGTATTTAGAAAGTAAACAATTGGACATAAGAACCGAATTAATGCGTGGTCGATTCAATTAGGGTCTCGATCTCATCGTAAGCTTTTACCTCGGCGTTACCATCCAAAACTATCAAGGTTAATATATGTTTTGTCTAAAGCAAAAACACGATGCTTCATTTATTAATGAAAAAATCTAGTTGTAAGCAATTTTGCGCACCAATACATGCACCTATCCTATGTGATTGGTCGGAAAATATTATACTTTATTGAAAACAATGTCAATTTTAATTTTAAATATGAATGTAGCAGTATTAATATGCATATTGGTACACGAATTCGCTTGTATGTAATAAAACTCTCTTAATTAGTAGCTAAAAATATTAGATCATAATCGTTTTTTAGAAGGATGGGAGTTGGATTATAATTTATGTCCGTCTTATAGGAATAAATATTACATTTTTTACACTCATACGTACATCTCTTAAGATGATTTCAACAAATCATGAAGATATTATTATAATGAAGTCCCGACAAATATTATGAACATCAGCTAGTTACATTTTCATTGCCCATGCAGCTTGTTGCATTAGGGAGAAAAAACGAAAATGCATGCTCCCCTACATTAATTCCGGAATATTGAATTCCGTTCCTAGAAATTTGGGGGGGGGGGGGGGGATTTGTAGGGGGTTCTTGAGTTTTGTTAAGAACGCGTTTTATATTACCAACAATATGGATAACCTGCAACAAAATGATAAAGCAGCATAGGGTGCCAAGGAAACTCTGATGCCTAAATTAAAAAAAAGTGATATCAATATACGTATATGAATGAATGTATAAATATGTAACCTTTAAGAGTTATTTATAAGGGCGCGACGATGGTGATAACGACTAACCTCTGAAATTTATCTTGAAGACTCTCCATATAAATTGGAGTAATCACTTTCCAGATCAATCGGATACGTTATCTATTTCAATTATTTAAATATATATCAATGAGACTAACCATTGGGCTCGTAGCTCACTCCACTCCAAATATCCCTTCCAAGTCTTGACAGCAAGAGTACCGAGCTTATAGCTCAAGCAGTCAAGCTAATTAAGTTCTTCATCGACGAGAAGCGCGCATATGAGGGTTCGTAAGTATCTACATAAATGACTCTGGCTTGGTCGTCGGTAAAATGATAATTAAAATCACCTACGCCAGTGATCAAACAAATCAAAGGGATCTTTTGTATTGAATTTTTCTCGTTTTATTTCCCTGTTTTATTGGCATATTATCATTTTTTCCCCTTCTTTTATATAAGCTAGCTAATAAACTTGCGGTAGCATCCAAAAAAGTAAACAATTTTCATACATAGAATAGGGGAAAACAAGTAACTAATTTCTATTAGTTATTTCTTCAAAGCATCGCACAAATATGGAGAGAAAAACAGCCTTTGATTTTTGCATACATGCACGCATGGTTTTGCAATGCATGTATATTATCCAAGTATTACCTGCATGCGATTAAAACCTTGACCTCAGTGAACTAGCCCAGAAGGCCCATGATCAGCATGTTCCTCGTCATGTTTGTACTTGAACAACTTGGCACATAGTAAAAAGTACCCAAAATTCACGACTGTCCCCACTACCAATATCCGATAAACATAATCCAATCTCCCATCATTAATATTATCCGGTAACCATCCCGTGGTTCTTTCTATCAAATCCATAATCGCCGTGCTTAGATAAAGCCCAATTCCGATTAGTAAGGATGCCATAGCTGTAGATGTACTTTTTAAAGATTCTGGAAATTCTTCATAACACATTGCAACTAAACCCGGGACATAGAATCCCTCACCAACTCCCATCATGACAAGTGGCAGTGCAAGCCATAGGGCTGACATCGGCACAATCTGGCCGGGTTGGCCCCCGAGTTGATGGCTTCGGATGACATGGAGTCGTCTAGTTTCAATTAGAGCACACCCGGCCAAGGACAGGATACTGATGATGTGGCCAACTCCGATACGTTGGAGGGGTATCAAAGATTGACGGGTGAGGTTTTGCCACGTGGGAAGGAGGAAATGGTCAATGATGAAGATTGAGATGGCCGTTCCTAATAGGTTGAAGACAAGGAATGATGCAGCTGGGATTTTGAAATGGGACCCCAGGTGTCGATTCATTGTTAAGGCTTGGAGTATTGTGAGGCTATTAAAGATACCTATTGCGGTACCTAATAAAATTCCAGTGGACCAAAGTGGCATAATTTTGAGCAGGCTTTTGAGATCAGCCACTTCTTCCATGGTACATAGCCTCCAAGATCTTGCATACGAGCCGTCTGATTGTCTGTCGCTTTCAGTTGTCAGTGCTGCACGATTCAAGAAGCTGCATGCATGCATGCATGTGTGCATGAATGGAAAGAGTAGCATTTAAGTTACTCTACACATAAATAAAACAGGAGTTTTAAGGAAAACTATAAGTATAGATTATAATGCATGGTAGGAATTAACTATATCGGATAGACCCAACCATGCACGAGGTAGGGAGAGTTTTCGTTTTTTGGGAGAGCAAATCAAGTTATTTATGTGACCTTAAAATATACACACGCAGTACTCAATTAATGATGACTACAAACGAATGGGTACAAATCTTTAAAAAACAATATTGACATATTTAAAAAAATTGATCATACCTGAACCTTTTAGTTGATGAACTGTCTTCCATTTTTAACATCTGGGTGGCTCCCGAATAATAATAATCCTGGCTTCCAAAACCTCCCGATGCTTTCCTTTTCCTAATGGCTGCAACTAGGACACGAGCTATGCTCATGAAAGGGCTTCCTTTTGGCTTAACTTGTGATAAAGTCTCTTTCCCCGAACAAGTGCCGCTAAGCCAATGGCATTTGCAAGGGCGCATAATGCAAACCCTAATCCCCAGCTCACGCTGTCTTGGATATAGATAATTGCAGTGAAGCTGATTATATTAGCAACGTACAAAGTGAGATAATACCAGCCAAAGAAACTTCCTTGATCTTTTTTCTTGTCAAATTGCTGGGCTCCCATGGTCGCAATTGTGAAGCGCGTGCCTCCAAGCCCTAGTGAAGCAAGCGTTAAGGTCATGTAGAGGACTGCATATTGAAGATTTGATGGGGTTTCACATGTGTAGGAGCCAATTGCACATGCTGCTGGCCTCAAGTTGTGTATTGTTGCCATTAGGGTGAACATGATCATGCCCTGTAGTCTCAAGAATGGAAATAAAACGAAAAGGAATTGCGTTAAGTTTCATCTAAGATGGGCTCTTAATTAGTTTTGATCTTCCGTAACCAGTAATTCATTACCCCAAATATATAGAAAGTTTGAAAAATCAAAGCAACATTAATTACCAATAAGGAAACGAAGGCGAAGAAGCTGACAACAGGGATAGAGCCGAAGAAAGAGTCGGCGATGATGGCACTGGCAAGGGGAAAGAGACTGCTGCAACCGAGAACGACGTTGGATATTTTTGTAGCGGTTATGCTTTTCACGTTAAACTCTGTTATTAGAAAAACTATCAGATTCGACGCCCACCCAGCGGCTGCTATGGAAAGACCCAACATGCTTCCTGCATTTTCAAAACAGTGCAAGTTTCGATGCATGTTTACACCAACTTAAAATGGAATGACCAGGGTAAGTTTAACTTACAGCACAACGAGAGAGAGAGAGAGAGAGATGATTCGAGCTAGGAACAGAGAGATCAAAGAGAGATCAGACGGAGATCTACCTGTAATGAAGGGGATGCTAATCCAGCCTCCTCGTTTGGATTCCTCATATGCTTGTGGATGATCTTCTTCTTTGGGTAATATTGTCGTCCTGGGGGAGAGCTTCCCTTCCAAGGCTTCCATTAGTTGCTAGATTTTAGTTAAGTTGCCAGGCAGTAGAGGTCTTAGATCTTCGTACTAAATATATAGGAATTAATTAAGGGACATGCATCACAGCTCACACAAAAAAGTTATGAGTTAATTTTCAGTTTTCGCAGTTTCTATGTATGAGAATTTTAAGAAATATACATCTTTATAATGTTATTTTTGTTTTGGGTCTTAGTCATGTATATATGTTTTTTCATAATATTAGGATTAATCCTAATATTCTTTGTTTTTATTTTTATTTTTATTTTTTTAATAAGATTCTTTACGGCATTCATAAAGGATAAAATGTGTGAAAAGTAAAAACCCCAAAGACAAATTATGCAATTAACCCTATCACTTAAATCAAAACATTTCTTGAAATGCTACCATTGGTCCATTGGTAATCAAAATAAATGAAGGGTGGCTCTATAGCCACTGTTGGGAGTTACCGATAGTTGATTTTTGTGTGTTTTTTTAACTTTTTTTTATATGTATTTTTTTAACACTTTTTAATTTATATTTTTTTTAAAAAATCACCACATTAGTAAAAAAATATTTATTTAATTATTAAGTAAAAAAAAAAAAAATCCAACAGTAAACCCCAGCGGGAGCTACCAGCGAGCTCCCTAGCATTTTTCTAAATGAAAAGAAAACCTGTACAAAATGTAAACATGCAAAACAAATTAAGGTGGTCATAAACAAATAATTAAAATATTTGAGGAAGTGCTATCACAATCACCTTCCCATGATTTGCAATATCCGAGTGATTACATTCGCAATAGATAGTTAGATACACATCATTTAAAGGAATATGATTTTCAAAAACTGTTCTTGGAATCAAATCCAAGGGTATCGATCCTAATATAATAATAGATATAGGTCCGTAACGAGGAGATCATAGCAGCCACTCAACTTATAATTATATGGTGGTGGATGGTATCTCAGTACTATGACGTACGGATTCGTCAATCAAGACTATCCGGGAGTCCCCGTAATAACTAATAAGTACGATGTTGTTGGATTCCTTAGACTCATGTTCATGATCATCTTGAGCTATGGCCACCAAGTTATGTGATACAGTGCTACCTCGGCTTCACCAATTAAAAGAATCGATCCCCATACACATTATTGATGTGAAATTGTCCGTCACATCTCGACTTATCTAAAAAAAAAAAAAAGAATATATAGATAATTTCATTTTCTTTTATGAATACAATTAGTCCTACCACAGGTGGCATATCATATACTATATATGATGCTAATTGTAAGTAGCATGTCCACAAATACTCGAGGAATACACTATGTATTGGCATGATAGGGCGTTTAGAACTGTTCAATTACATAAAAAATCTAGTAGATGTACGTGACAAGCTGTTATCATTTATTTTTTTTTTTAACACAGAATGGAAATTTGGGAGGTACCATAGAGATCAATGCGGCTAAAGATGCTTACACCTTTGATCAGGAGTACCTAGCTAGCTACATCTCTTGCTACCACCCAAAACATTCCAAATCTCTAGCTACCACCCAAATTTTTTTTCTTTTTGATAATATAGCTACCACCCAATCTAATAGAGTAAAAAGAGAGAGAATGGAATAAAAAAAAGAAGAGAGGACTAAAGTCTTAGCTAGTGAGAGTGAAGTACTTTTAGCTAAAGGGTTATGAAATGGTAGAAAAACAAGGAGATTACTATTGTTGTTTCCAAGGAGATCACTCATTGACAATTGCTTACGAAATCCAACACTTTGTTCATCGTGTCATCCACAAGCGGCATCCGAACTGCCGATCGATTCACACGCACATTGGCAAAGTTACAGGCATGCAAAGAGTCTGACCGATACATGAAGAGGAGTGTTAAGATATAAAATAAAAAATAAATTTTTTTATTAATTTAAATTTTTGACATAAATAATGATTTTACATGCTCGAAAGTTGCTAATCCGTAAGCAAACGAAATAGCTTAATTAAGCAGAAGGAGTGCGTACGTAGGAGTACCTGGAGGAGATTCAAGGAAGGTTGTGATTGGAGCGGCGGTGTCGGAGGAGTGCAGCACCGTACCGTTTCTGAAGAGAAACCTCGAACTGTACATTGCTCTGCGGATCGCGGACACATTCGCACTGAACTACTATAAATGGCAGCTATCGTATAGAAAGAGTACTACAGCGTAGTAATCTGAAAAGGGTTTTATAAAATATGGATTTCAAAATTCCACATGGAGTATTTAGAAAGAAAACATTTGGACGTAAGAACCGAAATGCATGGTCGATTCAATTAGGGTCTCGATCTCCTCGATCGGTAAGCTTTTACCTCGGCGTTACCATCCAAAACTATCAAGGTTAATGTTTGTTTATCTGAAAGCAAAAAGACGATGCTTCCCTTCTTACGTAGAAATAGATCATAATCGTTTTTTAAAAGGATGGGAGTTGGATTATAATTTAAGTCCGTCTTATATCTATATAGGAAAAAATATTACATTTTTTACACTTACATGATCTCGTAAGATGATTTCAACAAATCATGAAGATATTATTATGATGACGTCCCGACAAATATTATAAACATCAGCTAATTACATTTTCATTGCCCATGCGCGCAGCTTGTTGCATTAGGGAGAAAAAACGAAAATGCATGCTCCTCTAGATCAATTCTAGAATATTGAATTCCGTTCCGCTGAAAAAAAAGGGAATTTGGAGGTTTTATCGAAGCAATATTTTTACATGCAAGAAGTCCTTCCGAGCAACTGCTTAATTAATGCTTTTATGAGCGTCTTGTTGATCATGTTCGTTTAACTTTGTCCATTGTAGTAGGGGGACGTTCTTGAGTAGTCTTGACAGCAAGAGTAAGCTTAACTCAAGCTAATTAAGTTCTTCATCGACGAGAAGCGCGCATATGAGGGTTCAAAAGTATGATCTACATAAAAGACCCTGGCTGTGGCATCGGTAAAATGATAATTAAAATCACCTACGCCAGTGTTCAAACCTACCTTGCCAGCAAACAAATGAAAGGGATCTTTTGTATTGAATTTTTCTCGTTTTATTTTCCTGTTTTATTGGCAAATTATCATTTTTTTCCCTTCTTTTATATATGCTACTAAACTCGCGGTAGCATCCCATAAAGTACACAATTTTCATACATAGAATAGGGGAAAAGAAGTAACTAACTTCTTCAAAGCATCACACAAATATCGATCGAGAGAAAAACAGCCTTTGATTTTTGCATACATGCATGCATGATTTTGCAATGTATTATGTATGTATATTATCCAAGTATTACCTGCGTGCGATTAAAACCTTGACCTCAGTGAACTAGCCCAGAAGGCCCATGATCACCATGTTCCTCGTCGTGTTTGTAATTGAACAACTTGGCACATAGTAAAAAGTACCCAAAATTCACGACTGTCCCCACTACCAATATCCAATAAACATAATCCAATCTCCCATCATTAATATTATCCGGTAACCATCCCGTGGTTCTTTCTATCAAATCCATAATCGCCGTGCTTAGATAAAACCCAATTCCGATTAGTAAGGATGCCATGGCTGTAGATGTACTTTTTAAAGATTCTGGAAATTCTTCATAACACAGTGCAACTAAACCCGGGACATGGAATCCCTCGCCAACGCCTATCATGACAAGTGGCAGTGCAAGCCATAGGGCTGACATGGGCACAATCTGGCCGGGTTGGCCCCCGAGTTGATGGCGTCCGATCACATGGAGTCGTCTGGTTTCAATTAGAGCACACCCTGCCAAGGAAAGGATACTGATGATGTGGCCAACTCCGATACGTTGGAGGGGTATCAAAGATTGACGGGTGAGATTTTGCCACGTGGGGAGGAGGAAATGGTCAATGATGAAGATTGAGATGGCCGTTCCTAATAGGTTGAAGACAAGGAATGATGCAGCTGGGATTTTGAAATGGGACCCAAGGTGTCGATTCATGGTTAAGGCTTGAAGTATTGTGAGGCTGCTAAAGATACCTATTGCGGTACCTAATAAAATTCCAGTAGACCAAAGTGGCATAATTTTGAGTAGGCATTTGAGGTCAGCCACTTCTTCCATGGTACATAGCTTCCATGATCTTGCATACGAGCCGTCTGATTGTCTGTCGCTTTCAGTTTTCAGTGCTGCACGATTCAAGAAGCTGCATGCATGCATGTGTGCATGAATGGAAAGAGTAGCATTTAAGTTACTGTACACATAAATAAAACAGGAGTTTTAAGGAAAACTATAAGTATAGATCATAATGCATGGTAGGAATTAACCATATCGGATAGACCCAATCATGCACGAGGTACGTGGGGAGAGTTTTCCTTTTTTGAGAGAGAAAATCAAGTTAATTATGTGACTTTAAAATATCATAAACCTCCGAATTAATAACACAACATCTTAACTATCGAATTTGGTTGATTAATGGTGATATCATATCATGATAATTTAATGGTTTAATGCATCGATTAATTAAATATCTTAGGATGTAAAGTGTAAAACATTTGGAATCTTCAATGTTTAAAATGACAATCCTACACTCAACCTGGCCTTTTATCATGTTAACGAGCTAAATTAATTATAATTGTATTTGAATTGCTAATAATTTAAAATATTGCTTTCAATATTTTTAACAAGCCATTCACCTACTCCTCATTGTCCTTTAATGAACCATCATACATCATGGCCAGTACTCGCCACTAATCATGAGCCCAGATGGATATGTAATTATGTATAAAAATATTTCTTGTTTTACACATTTCTAAATTTATATACATACTAATTTATGTGTGGCTTATTATCGAAGGAATATTAGTCAGTGACTTGTAACCTACTGCTATATATATATATATGTATGTATGTATATATATAGATACATATAAGGTTATGATCTTGTGGACAAATATTACATTAATTAATTGTCACATGCACCACATTCATCCTTATTATAAGTTTTATATATACGCAGTACTCAATTCATGATGAGTACATGAAACGAATGGTTACAAATCTTTAAAAAACAATATTGACATATTTAAAAAAAATTGATCATACCTGAACCTTTTTTTTTTTTTTTTTGAAATGAAATGATCATACCTGAACCTTTTAGTTGATGAACTGTCTTCCATTTTTAACATCTGAGTGGCTCCCGAATAATAATAATCCCGGCTATCAAAACCTCCCGATGCTTTCCTTTTCCTAATGGCTGCAACTAGGACATGAGCTATGCTCATGAAAGGGCTTCCTTTTGGCTTAACTTGGCGATAAAGTCTCTTTCCCAGAACAAGTGCGGCTAAGCCAATCGCATTTGCAAGGGCGCATAATGCAAACCCTAATCCCCAACTCACGCTGTCTTGGATATAGATAATTGCAGTGAAGCTGATTATATTAGCAACGTACAAAGTGAGATAATACCAGCCAAAGAAACTTCCTTGATCTTTTTTCTTGTCAAATTGCTGAGCTCCCATGGTCGCAATTGTGTAGCGCGTGCCTCCAAGCCCTAGTGAGGCAAGCGTTAAGGTCATGTAGAGGACTGCATATTGAAGATTTGATGGGGTTTCACATGTGTAGGATCCAATTGCACATGCTGCTGGCCTCAAGTTGTGTATTGTTGCCATTAGGGTGAACATGATCATGCCCTGTAGTCTCAAGAATGGAAATAAAACGAAAAGGAATTGCGTTAAGTTTCATCTAAGATGGGCTCTTAATTAGTTTTGATCTTCCGTAACCAGTAATTCATTACCCCAAATATATATAAGAAAGTTTGAAAAATAAAAGCAACATTAATTACCAATAAGGAAACGAAGGCGAAGAAGTTGACAACAGGGAAAGAGCCGAAGAAAGAGTCGGCGATGATGGCACTGGCAAGGGGAAAGAGACTGCTGCAACCGAGAACGACGTTGGATATTTTTGTTGCGGTTATGCTTTTCACGTTAAACTCTGTTATTAGAAAAACTATCAGATTCGACGCCCACCCAGCGGCTGCTATGGAAAGACCCATCACGCTTCCTGCATGTTCAAAACAGCAGTGCAAGTAATTTCGGCCATGTTTACACCAACTGAATGATAAGGACAAGTTTAAGTTACATGTAGCAAATACAGTGCGGGCGAGAGAGAGAGAGAGAGAGAGACCTGTAATGAAGGGAAAGGTAATCCAGCCTCCTCGTTTGGATTTCTCAGATGCTTGTGGACGATCATCTTCTTCGGGTATTGTCGTCTTGGGGGAAAGCTTGGCTTCCAAGGTTTCCATTCGCTGTGCCTGAACTTGCTAGCTAGGTTTTAGTTTAGTTGCCATGCAGTAGAGGTGTTAGGTGTTCGTGATAAATATATAGGAATTAAGGGACATCACTCACACATAAAAAGTTTTTGAGTTTTTTTTTTTTTTTTTAAATGAAACATGCATTTTTCTAGTGTTATTTTTGTTTTGGATTTCATTGTCCGTTTTTTCATATTATTAGGATTCATTATTCATTGTTTATTCATAGTTCATGGTAGGAACTATATTATTTATTACCTGGTAAGCAAGATAGATTAAGAAAAACAAAATGAATAGTACTCAAGTATATATTATGAGGGGACATACAAAAATGTAAACATAACAAAGGCGTGCAAATAAAAATTGAGGAAGTGCTCTCACAAACGAGACCCATGATTTGCCATATGTGAGTTAATAAATAGGGAATAGATACACACTTAAAGGAAGATCCGGTTCAAAAACAGTTCGTGGAATCAAATATAATATCGATCCTAGTATATATATATATATAGGTCTGTGGTGAGGAGTCCCCACTTGACTAATGAAGTTGTGGAGTTGCAGAGTGGGCTGAATGATGGATCATTTAGGCATGCCAGAGTCACTGTCAGACGACTATATATGGTGGTGGACAGTATCAGTATGCTTGTGGATTCGTCACTCAAGACTATCTGGGAGTCGTCGTAATAAGTATGATGTTGTTGGATGCCCGAGACATGCAGCAGATTTGAGATGCCTCCAAGCTGTGTTACAGTGCTACTCCTGCTTCTTGATCTTGCTTCTCCTTGACTTGGAGATTTAAAACAGAAAATCTAACTATTAGTACTGAAGGAATAAACTCTTAATATGCTAAGGTCTTTAGATTTATTTTATTACACCAGAAATCTTGGAGATGTGCTTTAATTTCTTAACACACAGCATGCTTCAAACCCACTTCGTATTACAAATTATAAAAGCTTAAGTGGGGAATCGGGATAGTATAAGCTTTAGGTTCAGCCCAAAACCAAACGACAAAACGAAAAAAAAAAAAAAAAAGAAGAAGAAGAAGAAGAAGAAGAAAATGATGGGGTGTAGAGAGTGCGGCTAAAGATGCTCAAACTTTTTAGGAGTGCCTACAATCAGAGTGAAACGGAAGCCCCCACCAAAAACATTCCAAAGTATATCACCCAAATTGCGGGATAATCATACAAATGCACAAACTCGTTTTGTTTTTTAAGCAATAGTCTAATGAGAGAGAATGGAATAAATAAAGAGAGAGGAAAAAAGCCTTGTGATGTTTTCAAGGAGATCACTCATTTGCAATGGGTTACAGAATCCAACATCATCCAAACATAATGCATTTGACCTTGTTATCCCTAATTTTCCCAAAAACTCTCTCGTGTATGGATTATGCTGAGCTGTCCAAATAAGATGAATCTGCTCCAATCTTTTGATCTAGAGTTCATCAAAATGTCTAATGCATCTGCTGAAATTAAATCTCCACCAAAACTGATAATTCAGTGATGTGGGAAGACCTGTTTATAGATTCCGGATGATGTTGTTACTTAGATATTTGTACTTGTCAAAAATGTCAAGATGCCTATGAGAATGAGAGGTTTGGATAGTGAGTTGAAATGAGATGAGATGAGATAAAATGAGATGAAAGTTGGATAAAATATTGTTAGAATTTTTTTTAATATTATTTTTATTTTGGGATTTGAGAAAGTTGAATTATTTATTTTATTTTGTGTAGGAGTTTAGGAAAATTGTAATGATTAGATGAGATAGGTAGAGAGGCTTCTTCTATCCAAACAAAGCCCTGGACGGTGTAGTACACCCCAGGCAAAGATGTCAAGTATGAGATGAAGATGTCACAATTATTTCTAAAATCAATATGAGATACCTATATATGATTTCATAGAATGGTCTTATGATCATTAAACAAATTTGAAATAGCTATTCACAAACAATGGACAACTATGGCACGTTACAGAGTAACAACACCTGGAAATAGTGAATATACAACAAAAGATATTTTTTCGATTGGTAGCTTGTCCCCAAAAAAGATAAACAGAACAACCTACCGTAACGTCAAAATGAACTTTTTAAGGTTCACCAATCAAAATCCTCGAAAAACCTATTACCAATATCCCATCCTTCTTCCTACTAAAAAAACCTTAGCTGTGTCCATCATATATTTTCCAGGCAAAAGATAAGTGCAAATGATTTTGCCAAAAATCGAGAGAAACAAATACAAGGATAAGCATCTAAAGCAAATAAGGGCATCTACTGTACTTTCTACCGTATCAGTCACTAAAAGTAAGTTCAGCTTTGACCGTTGGTACTACTTTCGCAGGCTGGACAAACAATGAAATGCTAACTCCTGCTGTCTACTGGTTGAGGAAAAAAAAAAAAACACTCCTGCTGGCTACTGTAGAATATTCTTTTTCCAAAACAGTTTCCTCATAAAATGATTTATAGATATTTACAAGAGACAACCTAGTAACCTTTTTTTTTTTAAGTCATCGGCATCGGGTGTCAGGAACAACGTGACTAATCCTGGGCTGTCCAGTAAACTTTTTTTGTAAGTGAGAAACCAGTAACTTAATATTGAAATAAAACAATTCTGAACATTAGACCTTACCGTCCTCTCTCATTTTGGGCAGTAATCGCAATGCTTAATTTTTCTAAGACTTTCAAATAGTCATCAACGTCATCTTCGTGGGCATTAAACAAGACAATGGACCCATGAAAAGGAAAAAGCCTCTTTGCCACCTGGGGTTGACCGGTCAAAACTAGTCAAAATTTTTATTTTATTTTATTTAGTGATTAAGAGAGTAATTTTAAGTGTATTGGTATTTTTTTTTTATTTAATGATTAAGAAAGTGATTAAAAAAATGTGAAATGAAAAATGAAAAATATAAAAATAAAAAAGGACCAGTGGTATGAATGGGGTGGCATAGTACCCGGACCCTACTGAAAAACTACAATGTACAGCAGTTACTTCCACCTAAGGAGGCACTCAAATCCTGAAACAAAACTGTCCTAATTAACACGGTTAATTACAATACAAGCGCATATACAACACTTTATAGTTAAGATATAAAAGATGAGCCTTTTATTTTATTTTTTTTGACGAGTAAAACAAAAGATGAGCATATTCATGGCATGCAAACCAAAGAAACAAACTTACAATGGTCTCGCAAAGATCCAAGAGAGAGTGAATCATCCATCCAATTCCTATGTTCACAGGGGCCCAAAAAATAGAGAAGAGAAGGAACTGGGAGTTGGCGCCTGCTTGCTTGCTTACCAAGCCATCCTGGCAAGCTCTTCCAGTTGATTAGTCTCATACCACAAAGCCAAGCCCCGATGCCGAACTTAAGAACAGACTAATCAGTCTTTCGCAATGTTGGCAGAATAAAATTGGTGTTCCATTAACCTTCTCACACACTACATTAAAAAAAAAAAAAAAAAAAAAAAGGAACTAAAAAATTCAGAAACATATATGTGTGCTAATTCGATGTAACTAAATAGCAGATATAAATGTAAAAGAAAATGGAAAAAGGCGTATTTTTTCCTAAATGTTCCTAGAAAAATAAAGTAAACAAATCACTCTGGATACAGCTTTCGTACGTAATCAAGTAATTATAAACGAGCTTCGAAATCGTTTCCCACTCTGTTTTCATGTTGCCTTTACAATTCCACTTTGAAATTGACAAATGGGATAAACAAATAGAAAACCTAAACTGAAATCAACTCTCGGAAAAAATGGAAATGAATAAAAAGAAGCAAACCTGGTAGAGAAGAAGAAATAGTCTCTGACAAGAATAGAGGGCTGAAGTATCCACCTCCACGCTGCCATTGTCTCCGTTGCTGACCTCCGAGCACGAAACCGGGTCGTTCCAATCCAATGTGGGCGCCGGAGAGTCCGAGGAAATGCACCGCACGACGATCAAACCGAAATTGGAACCGAGACCGCGGATTCCGAGGCCGGGGATCGAGGAGACGGAAGGTGCGTCGATTGTGCAGAAGATGAGGGCTTTGGGGACGTATAGAGTGTGAGACTCGGGGGTGACGGTGAGGATTGTAGGCAGGGGTTTGAGCGAGAAGGAAAGATTGCGTGGAGGAAGGGAAGAGACCCAGTCCTCTGAGATGGGCGTCGAAATGGTTCGCCACATTTTGCTTTCGGATCAAGATCCGAGAGAGTGCTGGGCGTGCGCCTGCGGAGGGTTTATGAGCCTGGTTTTGATTCCAAACAGACCTTGTAATTGGGCCGCACGACGAGGATTGTCAATCACCTCTCATTCTCCGGAGAAATCAAGTAACGTTACGCATAGTGATCAAGTGCGTAAATATTATATAATTATTTTAAAATAGAATAAAATTTATTATTAAAAAATTAATTAATTTTTTATATAAATTATTGATTTATTTATTTTTTTAAAAAAATAATTATACGATATTTATATAATTATATGAATTGGTATTTAAATATTTTCAAGAATTAACTATGTGAATGAAAAGCAATTTTGAACATACACATCAATCGATATGAATGTAACGATCAAATTCGAGAAAAAAATAATAATATTTCTCTTAACAGCACTAAAGGTGTTGAATGAAATAAATACGAGATTACTAAAGAAAGACAAGCGATGTTACTAACCATTCATGGAATTGAGTAATCTCTTTGAAGAGTCCTCTAATGATCAAGGTCAGATGACCTTGTTAATTAATCACCATGTTCTTTTTTAGGGACAGAATCAATTAATACCCATTAATGTCATGTGCGAATGCTTTCATTGCAACTTACGTGGGTTGAAGTTGAAGTTGAAGTTGACATAAGCGCAAATCAACCAGCATGTGATATGGTACATAACTTTTCCGGACTCGCTCAACCCAGGCCATCCATTTTCGTATAAAATTCAACTGAGTACTAGCATTAATTTCTTTATATACATTTTTAAAATCATATCTTTTGAAATTTTATTTTACATATAAAGAAAAACTCATATATTGGATTATGCATATTTAAACTAAATGATAAAAAATTATTATTTTTTAATTATTTTTTTTCTTAAAATTATTATTTTTATACATTTTATAAATAACACAATGTGCTCAAAAATTCCAATTCTATATATTTAAATATTACCAATTTCATGTATCAAAATGACCAGTTTTATCAATAAATATTAATATACTAAAAAACACTTTATATCATCAACTTAATACAAATTTTATATATCAAAATCATCTTAATATAAATTTTACTAAGTTGATTTTAATGGCTAGGAGAGAGAAAAACAGTAAAATAATGTTTTGAGAGAGAAGGGTGCTTCTTCAAACTTGAAGAAATACTATTTATAGTTATGCAGAATTTTAAAGATGCATAATTTAATGTAGACCAATTTAGAGAGATATTATAAAAATATGAATATGAATATGAACATGCATAAGCCATTGCCAATGCTCTAAAGCTGATTTGGGCATTTTTAGATAGATAAATAATATTTACAATCATGAAGTTCGTAAATGCAGTATAATTTTTTTAAAAAATTGAGTAATTATGAGAACCACATGAACAAAAATTAAATAATGAACTATATTTTTTTAAAAAAATATTACACGACACTTATACACTTAAAAGATTGTATATAAGCATTACTCTTAAATTTGTAAAAATATACAAACACAATCAATTATCATCTGGACTCTCACTCACTGAATATACCCAATACATAAAATTTTAAATTTAAATGGAGTCAAAGAATAAAGTTGCATTTAAATTATAAAACTACGGTTCAGACTTGTCACCTACTTTAATACAAGAATGAATTTTTTGACTGTTTTAAGTAACAAAAGATAAATGAGAGGTAGAGATGCAGATAATGGATAAAAGGTACGCATTCGCAAGCAAGAAAGGCACTCAAATGCTGCTCAGACTCGTAGCTTTGTGCTACATCCAAAGAAAAGCCATCTACTAATACTAAAACTTAAACTAGTAAGAAAAGTCAAACCTATTAAAACATACGTGTCCAATAGTTTAAGCTAAATTTAATTATTTAATTTATATTTTAATAAAATCGATATTTATTATATTGGTGATGTGTCATCAATCACATGAATTTAGCAAAATTCTTAGGGTAAAATTCCAAGTAATTTATTGAGAATTGTGCTGCTGATAAAAGCCTTTTAAGGCCATGCAACATCGGAGAAAAGTGTTCGGAATAGAAAGAACTGTAGGAATATATGCTTCATGTAATAATATCATGCATATCTCAACAGAGTAGAGACTGGTGATGATTTGATTCTTATAATTGACTAACTTTGTCTACCTTACCTACCCTTCTAAAGGTATAATAAGGCAAAATCATTGCATCCTGTTTTCAGCTCCTAGAAATTGAAGTAGTTGGAAATGTTGGTGATGGATGTGGTAGGTAAAGGACGGCCAAGATGGTTCTGGAGATTGGATTGGAGGATAGCTGATGGAACAGTAGCTGTAGAAGAAGCGAATCCTGATGATGCTGCACTTGCTAATACTGGCATTGCACTAACAATCCCATTGCTCTGCATTTTCCATGCCCAGTTTACAAATCTTGGAGAAGAAACAGTTTCATCTGTCTTCTCTGTGGTCCTAATGCCCTGCAAGTAAAAGATAACCCAACTTAAGTTCTAGTTAATAAATCTGAAATGATCAAAAAGAAGAAATTCATTTGCATGATCTGAGAGAATGCTTAGACATCATAATATCAGATTATTGATTTTCTTAAAACATAAGTGCTGAGTTAAACCATGTCAAATCCTTTTCAACTCTGGTTCTGATTTTCTGCAAAGTCTCTAAGATTTGCTAACATGCATGACAAGCCAGCAATCTTTTAACCAAGAGGCATATAGTGAGAGAGGGATAGGTAGTGATTTGAAGGTTGATATGGTGAGTTGGCAACTACCACAAATCAGACCTCGAAAACGACTGCAAAATGTACTCGAATAACATGGATATACCAAAGAGACCTAAAACAATGAACGAAGGAATGGCAAAACCTGCCATTGCCAATATCAGTCGTATTCACAATATTATATTGTTGAAAATTTGGACCTTCCAAATTCACCTCCCTATAATTTATCATTTTCAGAAATAACAAAAAAAATAGAAAAATACTAACAACATAATATATTTACGTGTAAACTTCTAAACAGGAGAAAAAACCATTAGATCTAAAGAAGAAAATTCACTTTGTAAAAATTGTTACAATCACACAATTTTTACAATCACACAATTTTTCTCATTACCTCAAACACGCCCACAAAGTTACCCCACTAACAAAACTGTAACTTTACACCTCTTCACCTTTTACAAAAAGGCCAACAAAGGAATTTAACTAAAGTCAAAAGTTACTATATAAGCTTTCAACTGGTGTACTTAAACTAAGAGGCTAAGCCTCTTATTTATAAGCCTCTTATTTATAAGCCTGGGTCTATGCCCTTTATTTTCTTCCCATCGATTTGGGACTAAAGAAGGAGTAAAAAAGTCAACAATTTCCACCTTATGACTTTGATTGGTCCCACAGCCAAGCTCCACCTCAATAAAGATTTTCATAACTTCCGCTATCATACTTCACCATAAAAGTATACTCACTCAGAATAAACCAATTCTAAGCATTTCACTTTGACCCATGTCGAAAAGCAACCTTACTGAAAATTATAGTGTAACTTCTACATTTGGATCTCCTGGAAGTTCATCAACCATCGACATAAATTTTCACCACACACTCTGCATCAATGTCAAACCAATGCCTATGTGCAAACTTGTGGACCCACTAATATTAACACATCATCTATCATGACAACTTTTGAGAATTAACGACATGCCATGAGGACGTACATGTCACTTTTTAAAGATCAAAGTCTTCCATGGAGAGAGGCACAATGTTAGCATCATTTCCAATATCTTCATTTATTGACTTGAAGCTATTTGCCTAACCTGCTCCAGCTCTTAGACAATTTTTCTTGACGTGCTTAGATTGTCCACACTCCCAGCAGACTACTTTCTTCTTCATTGAGTTTTTCATCTTCCCATTTCTAGCTGCTACCATTACTAAGTTCTTAAGTAGAACATTACTTCCACTACTTAGTCTTCTCTCTTCAGAAAATATTTTATTGGTAATCTCTGAAAAAATTATTTTCTTTTTCCCATGTATCAAAATAGGCTTCATGTGCTCATAAGAATGTGGAAGAGACCAGATGAGTCTCAAGGTTTGATCCTTATCATCAATTTTAATTCCAATAGATTCTAACTCAATGACAATGCCATTGAGAACACTTAAATGATTTGAAATAGTTGTACCTTCACTCATCCGCAGTGTATGAAACTGCTCATTCAGGTACACACGATTTGAGATGTCCTTCGTCTGATACAACTCTTCAAGTTTTTCATAGAGTTCCTTTAAAGTAGATATTCTATGCATATTTGCAAGAACATTTTTGACTAGACATAGACGTATCGCACTTGCTGTTCTCAAATCCAGATCCTCCAAATTTTCATAGCTCATTTTAGATCTGCTCTTTTCATCAGTCACACTTGTACCAGTGCTGACTTCAGGTGTTGGTCTGCCCTTCAATGTCTTGTGTAATCCTAATTTAATCAAGACATTCTTGACTTGTACTTGCCACAAGCCAAAGTTGGTTCTCCCATCATATTTCTCCACCTCAAATCTAATAAGATTTGAAACCCTATTTCCTGACATTACTTTAATGAATTTACTGTAGAAATGAATAGTACATCACTAAGTAAGTTTCCAGGAAAGATTGGAGGGTCAAAATGGACACGCTTAAAATTTTCAATCTCCTAAACAGAACCTCCTTAGACTGTACGTATCCATACTACCACACCAAAACTCCACCCCACAAAAAAAACCTAGTGGTATTGATACCAATTGTTAAAAATTTAGACCTCGCAAATTCACCCCTAGAATCTACCATTTGCAGGAATAATAAAAAAAAATAGAAAAATAATAATAACACAAGATATTTACACAGAAACTCCTAAACAGGAGAAAAAATCACTAGACCCAGAGAAAAAAATTCACTATGTGAAAACTTGTTACAATCACACAATTTTTCTTCTCACTCCAAACACACCTACAAAGCTTTCCCACTAGCAAAACTTTAACTTTACGCCTCTTCCCTTTTTACAAAAAGGTCAATAGAAGAATTTAACTAAAGTTAAAAGTTACTAAATAAGCTTTTAACTAGTGTACTTAAATTAAGAGGCTAAGCCTCTTCTTTATAAGCCTAGTCCTATGCCTTTTATTTTCTTTACATCGGTATGGGACTAAAGAATGAGCTAAAAAGTCAAACATATAACTTACAAGCTTCCCACAAGTTAAAGTAAATGATCCCCCTACCAGACAGTATGGGAAGGTAAGAGCTGTCTGATGGGAATCTGAATATATGCTAATGTGCTGCTACTGGCCCTATGCTTTCATACATCTCTAAAAGATGACTTGGGGAAAACATGTCTTAACACTTAAAGGCCGAATATAAATGGAGTGATCATACCACTAATCTGTCTCTGTTGCAATGAAAATGAAAATCGACCCCACTGTCCTTCCCCTTTGATCTGTTAGAAACCCCGAGGCTTAGATCCAGATTGTGGGTTGGCTTTCCTGAATTCATAGCACTAGAAATTCATTAACATTCTTTTTATTTCCAAGTGCGAAAAGGAGTTACCTTCCATAAAATCAAATGAAAAGATAGGAATCTATTATATATATTACCTTGATCATTATTGTCATCTGCAATTATCTCCCCTTCATAGGTGCTTGGCTCAAAGTTGGTCACTGCTTCCTTTCCATTCGATTTGATCGCTGCCATATCATAGGCCCTGGATTGAAAAAAGAAGGAAAATAAAGATTTCTGGTAGATTGAACCATCTAAATCAGATTTCAGACCACAGATTAGTGTCCAAGGCCAATAAATTCGTGATCACAAGGACCTTGCTGCTTCTGCTTTAGTGTCGAATAACAATATTAGATTTCATTCCCACCATGGGAAGGTCAAAATGACAAGTTCTGAACAATCAAGATGGTGCATAGAAGTAGAAGTACAATATATACCAACTTTTGACATCCACATCTGATTAAAAATCATCAGAAATGAAGTTTTAGCTAAAGGAATGTTTCTTACTTCTTCCCCATGAATTGTCCCATACGAGCTTCCCATCGACCACATTTGTGCAGGGTCGTGTCCCTGTATTTTGAGCACCCTCGAGAGAATCCTGTGCTGTGGCGACGAAGAAGATGTACAAATTCTTCCTTTGACAGATTCATCATCTGCGCATGGATCAATCAAATTACAGTCAGTTTGCAATCCGATATTCACAAAATTGCAGCAATAAGCCATTAAACACATCCCACTTCCACCTGCTTCATATCTTCCTCATAATCGTTTTTGTCAAAATTAATATCAGCGTCAACTCCACGGAATTTAATCGCAGCTCGATCATATGCTCTGAAATCACAAGGTCCAAACTCAGGACAATCAAATCAATCACAAAGCAAATTATGTTAATTGAAAATATTAAACAAACTCACCTAGCAGCGGCATGAGCAGTGTCAAACCCACCTGAAAAATACCAACACCCGAATTCGTCAAAATATCCGAAAAACCCTAAAGTTATTCAGTGAATTTGTTTCCTAATAGTGATATTAAAGATCATCTTCTTACCTAAATATACTTGTTTCCCACAATCCCTGTACATCAGGAGAGAATAAATTCAGACCACTGAAGAAAATTCACTCCATGTATTTAAAATGAAACCATTTATGTAACAGCTCGTGTGATAAGAGTCGAGATCAATAAAGAACATTAAACCATTTAAACATACGACGGTTTATTTATGAACAAACATACATATATCCTTATAGATGGAAATTAATACCATATATGTGATTCCCATCGCCCGGTTCTCCGGTAAAACGTAACGCCCCGGTACTGCGAACTCCGAGACCTCGGCCCACGCCTCCTTTTCCTCACCTGCTGTTGCTTCTGCTGCAAAATTCTCGGCTCGGCCTGACCACCCGACAAGTTCAACCATTGAGGCCTCGACGACAGCCCTGACCCTAACTCAGACTCCTCGCCTCCTGTTTCGCCGGTACCCGGGAAAAGGGGTCGCGTAACGAGTTCCGATGTCGGATTTTCGTCTTTGACCTCCTTTGTGGGACGGGCAGTACCGTAATTTTCTTTTCTCAAGATGTCGAAGATGAATTCATAGGAGTTTTTGGAAGAGTCTTCACGATCTCGGGTATTGTTTGGAGCTTCTTCGACAACGGAGGAGGTGGAACTTCTCCCTGAGTCTTCCATTTGTGTTCCTGATCCCAGTGGGAGTTTCTCCACTTCCATTGACGTCTCCACCTTTTCATCACAAAGTGAAGCACTGGAGAGGATTTTAACATTGAGATCCAACATATTTTCTTTTTCTTCGACTCTGTCTTGGCTGTTTAATATTCAAAGAAAAAAAATCCGTTTTACATGGCACTGTAAGCTTGACACGAAAAACCCATTTGCATGGCAAAATCTTCTTCAACAAATACCGAACAATAGCAGCTAAAAATTCTTTTTTTGAGAGGTATTGCAAAGTATAGCTTCCTCTCTGCAACGGTACTGGGCACACGGAGAGAGAGAGAGCTGCACCTAAGTTATTAATAATAATAAAAAAGAGCCGTCTTGAGGCTTTATGGATCAATCGATAAGAGAGAAAAGGCCTGCAAGGAAACAGTCACAGAGAGACAGAGAGAGAGAGAGAAGGGATCAGAGGAGGCGGTAAGAGAGAGGCAATAATAGATGATCAGAGGATTGTGAGGCGCAAGAAAGAAACAGGCTGGGGGAGTCTGGGGACTTTGAAAGAAGAGGGGATCCCGCTAGGAGCTACCGCTCTTAATTTTTTATTTTTTTATTTTTTTTAATGATTAAAAAATTATTTAATATCATTATAGAGTTTTTTATATTTTTTAAATATTTAAAAATATTAAAAAAATAATATAAAAACAAAAAAAATAAAAAACAAAAATTAACCTAACGCAGGGAGCTCCAGCGGTGGCTGTAGCAGGCTCGTTAAAAGAAAGAGCCAAAGAGGTGGGATATCGATGTGTTCACTTTGTAGGTAGAAGTAGAGCGTGGTTCCACGCTTGCAGCACTTTTGGGTTGCTGTGTTTCAACTTTACACCCCTTTCACCTTCGTTTCTCACCTCCCTTCTAAACCTATTTCTACCCCCAGCATTATCACTACCTAGCCGCCTAGCAGCCACAGTCCTCTAATCTCATCGTTCTTAACGACCAAACAAATATATATATATATATATATATTAAAAGAACCAATTTAAAACTAATTTGAAAAAGCGATAAGAGAAATGACGTGTAGATCATGAAATATATATAATTTTCTTAAATGCCAAGTCACAACGACAATAAATCTTTTGAAACTTATCTCTGTGTTGATTTCTCCTCCAGACCTTTGAAGTTTCAGTGAAAATCTAGAAGAACTTGATCAAACTAAATTGATCCCAAGTTATTTGGGACCAAAATGATATACACTTTTTATGCCGATTAATGCATGTATGCATGCATGTTTCATCCCAAAATAGTTACAAAAATTAATGAGAAATCTTGCCCAATTTGGTTATTCATTAAATACATCTACGTGCTTAGAAGGATGAGTAGTTGGTAACTTAAATTTGCGATGGCCTCTACGTACAATGATATGACATGACATGACATCACTTTTCATCAATTATTACAGACACGTTCGAGGCAAAATTTATGAATCTCCCAATTCGATCCATTGTTATTGACGATTTTGGGCCTAAAATTGGATGGCACGAAGTACAACATTTCCCTAAACGGTAAAGCCGTAGGCTTTTAATTCCAACGAATACGAAAATTAAGCTGGGCATGCATTCAGTTTTCATCTCCTTACTCATGTGCTACTACTCTAAGTGGCGGCTACGTACTGATCATAGGCGTACAAGCTCAAAGGATGGACGAAAATTTCACTCCAGGATCTCAAACGTCCACCTTGCTGGACAAGATTTACTGTGCCAAACGTGGATCTCTTATAAATTAGGACCACCCCATCTTAAATTATGTTAAATATCTTAACTATTTTATGAGTGCTGGTCCCCTTCTACATAGCTGCAATTAAATACAAACAGCTGGCCGGGCTGGGGCATCCTCTAAATTAAGTTGGACGCCGACAGCTCCGAACTGACCAATCTATGAATTTATAGGACTCCGGAATTTTTTTATTTATTTACTAACGTTGTAAGAAATATTTTGCATTGTCTAATTTGCATGCGAGGAATTATATTTATAATTTTAGAATGCATAAATTCTACACATTTTTTTTTAAAAAAATTTATAAATTTGAGATACAAATAAAATTTATTTTTTTAAATGATCGATTCCAATTTTCTTAAACGGAATATATAAACTTATATGTATTATAAAATTATATTTAGCATTACTCACTGTTGTTGAAATTCTCTTCAATTGTCACGTTCATGATACAAAAAGCATCCAGCTTCTTATCTTTAAAAATGCTAAAAACTCATGTTTTCTACTTTTTTTCATAAGTCCCCACGTTTTTGTGTTGTTCATTTGACCAATTTATCTTATTATTATCAGCCACTTGTCTCGTTTTTTGTTCAATATCGATTTACTCAAAGGAAAGTTTGTCAATTTTTAAATATCAACGTCGACATTCCATTTACTTTCAATTGTCACGTTCATAATATAAAAAGCATCCGGCTTCTTCTCTTTAAAAATGCTAAAAACTCATGTTTTCTACGTTTTTGATCATAAGTCCCCACGTTTTTGTGTTGTTCATTTGACCAATTTATCTTATTATTATCAGTCACTTATCTCGTTTGTTTTTCATCGATTTACTTAAAGGAAAGTTTGTCAAGTTTTAAATATCAATGTCAACATTCCATTTACTTTAAGCTCTAGAATCCAAATTAATAAAAGTATTACGACGGATACAAAGTCTAGTGTACTTCAATTTTCTTACAAGAGTACGTCGTAGTTAATTACAAATCATCATCGGATTTTATATTAAAAAAATTTTATTGACTTTGGCATGTTATCTCTTTTGTAATTTCATTAGTGTCTACTGTCATTTAACTATTCGATCGGAATCTACGAATTATTTGGTCAGCTTTTTATCGCTTTTTTAACTACTATTTAAGAACTCCACAACCAATAGAAACATGAGCAATAATTTCAAAAGACTAAATGTTATATACCTCACTTTCATCTTATTATATAATATGTAAGAGTTATAATTAACAATATTTTATAAAAATAAATATAAAAATTAATGTGATTTTATATGATACATTACATCTATTTTATAATAATAATAATTTTACAATTTAACTTATCTAATCAAATAATTTTTTAAATTTAATTTTATAAAATATTGTTATGGTTAAAAACATTTCTTTAAATTAATTACATGATATAAAAAAAACAAGGGTACTGCTACTCGCCCCGCTTAATAATTCCGTTGAGATGTCCTGCTGTACTTTTTTTTTTTTTTGAAAATTTTTTTTACAGAAAGATTAATAAAATTATATTTAATTATATTGTGAATTTTATTCATTTTTTCAAAATATTTAAAAGTGTTAAAAAATGATATGAAAAAAATAAAAAAAAAACACTTCTAAACAAATATATGAAGAAAAACAATGTAGCCTTTGGAACTAATTGAAGAACAAGGACATTACAGCAAAGTAAGGACAGGGCGAATAAACCAAACCAACCCCACATTGAGTGGAGAGAGAGAGAGAAGGCCCTTAATGGAGACAAGACGTGTCGTATCATTTGTCACTGTCACAATCCAATCCAACTAGCCGATTCCAACCAAAAACAGTAATAATCGACGTCAAATCTGGACCGTCTAACTTTCCCAATTGGGAAACATAATAGGATAGGACAAGCGTATGATTGGTGGGAGATCAGATAAAGGACGCAAGGATCTCTCATACGCTACACGTGGAACCTTTGCTTTCTGAAAAATTTTACTTCAAAAATTTTACCATCACCGCTCAAACGTACGTGGACGGTAGGCTTATTATCATTTTATCATCATTTTACTATTTTAATTAATTAATTATTTATTTTTTTAAAGTCTTTTTTTAACATTCTCATTCATTAAAAAAAATTAAAAAAATATATATAATTTCACTAATAATCACTTACTTAATCATTCGGTAAAAAAATTAAAAAAATAAAATGAATAGTAAAATAGTGATAGAATGGTAATAAATCTATCATTATTCAATTTATTTAGGTGTTACTATTCAAATTTTTTATTTTCTTTTTACTTAATGATTAAATTTTTTTATATTATTGTACTTTTTTAAAAAAATTAAGAGTATTAAAAATACATGTAAGAAAAATGAAAAATACATAATTAGAACAAACAGTAGCTCCTAGCGAGCTGTGGCATAGACATACCTTTTCTCTTATTATAAAATGAATAATAATAGACTTCTTACCCTACTATTACTCTTTTACTATTTTCTTTTATTTGTTCTCAGTGAGGATGTTAAAAAAATACTTAAAATAAACTAATAACAATACAAAAACTTCTAATACACTATAGAGCAGTAGATGGGTGGTAAGATGATAGTAAGTGTATCATTATCCAATTTTATTTTGACTTTTATTTTTTATTTGATGTATTTAAATTTAATAAAAATATTATTATATTTAAAATTATCTACCAGTTGTGAGTAAATTGTTAGCCTATCACTATTCTTTTTTCCATTGGATATAAAGTATAAGAATATTTATAGCCATTCAAAACATAAAATATGGAACAAATTAGATATTTTTTAAAACTTGTGTCATATTCTATTTACAGAAAATAAATCTTACCTCCACAAGAAAAATTGTATAAAAATAAATTTACAAACTGATAAGGTTTTATATGATACGTTATATTTATTTTACAATAAAAATAATTTTATAATCTAAAATATCATATTAAATTACGTCAATTTTTATTTTTTATTTTTTTAAACTCTTTGTTGCTAAAGCATTTCTTTTTGCATAAAACTTATACCTGTCATCAATTTTGTTTCACTTATAAATTGTAAAGAAAGTGTTACAACCATAATGAATTTGTACAAAATTTAAATTCACATATTAACAATAGCTTCATATAAAATGTTAAATCTACTTTATAATATAATGTATTACATCAAGTTATTTCAATTTATGAATTTACTTTTATGAGATCAATTTATAACTAAAACACTTCTCAAATTGAAAAATTTTATTCATGAATGCAATTTTTCATACTAGTTGTCATTTTCGATCATGTTAGCTCATATAAGATATTTTAAATTATTTTTTGAACAGTTTTTTTAAAATAACGTATAAAATTATTTATAATAGAATAAAATAAGATAATTACAAATATATACGAAACCAATAATGACAAGGCTAATTAAGGGTGGGCCGTTGCAAAGCTAATTAATTGGGTCGTTGAGATCCACTAGCTAGGAGGAGCCACGCGTCTTCGATTTTTTATTTTTATTTTTCTAATGTCTTCAGTTGGAAGTTGGAGGTTTGACCTTACGTTATGAACGTGAAAACGCACGAGCACTTACCCTTTGTGTAGTTTGAGTATTAAAATATCTTAAGAATATTCTAATATTATTTATTATTTTATTATTAACTTTTAATACTATTTAATATTTTATAATTATTTTTTTCTAATATTTTTATTACTATTCATAAAATAACTGAAATCACATCATTATCTAAACCTAATCTTAACATAACTCGTTAACAAAATAAATAAATAAAATAAAATAACAACCATTTCTCTTATTAATATGACTCGTTAGCATGTGGGTTCAAGAGAGAGTGTTTCTTTTTTCAAAGACGTCTATCTTTATATTATGATCGTCACAACATACATCGATTTCGTAAAAGAACATGAGAAATTTGTTATGATATTACAGTCATGAACATGAAATCGAACATATAAAGACTTCCCTTTGTTAAAATCAATGCATTTTGCAGACATTTTGACAAGAATGTTGGCATCCACCAATAAAAAAATGGCAGACCAAATTTAATAAAGACAGCTAAAAAACAAGACATTTGTAAAATGTGATGCTTAATATGTCTCTAAATTCCAATTGTGATGCTCCACCTAATTCTCTCTTTAAAATTGATACTCTAACTAATTCAAAGTAAAATGAAATCTTACGCATTTCAATATTAGTCTATACGGCTTATAAAAAAATTTTATGAAAGTAAATTTAAAAATTGACATAATTTCATATGATACGTTATATCTATTTTACAATTTAAAATATCACATTAAGTTATATCAATTTACAGATCTACTTTTATGAAATTTTTTATGACTAAAATATTTTTATATAAAAGTTATAGATTACATAAAATATTTAATATTATATCTATTTTACCCGAATTGAACTATTTAATTCAAACAAAAATTTAGATTATATCAATCCAAAAAATCCATCAATTTTAACAACATAAAACTTTAAATTTAGCAAACGTGTCATTTACTCATCATATATGTTCTAAAATGAAGGACGGTGCTAGGGTCACCGTTGAGAGTCACCGCTAAGTTGAAAAAAAAAAATTTTATTTTAAATTATCTTTTAATACTTTTTAATATTTTAAAAAATATAAAAAATTTATAATAATATTAAATAATTTTTTCTTATTCATAAAAAAAAAAAAAAAAAAAACGCTGATTGTTGAATGTATTGAGCCCTAATCTAATGAGCCCTTATCTGAGCCCACTAGATGAGGGCTCAGATTTCCTTTCAAGTTATTGTTGAATGTATTGAAACTTGATTAGACGTGTGACCCACGCAGACTTTTGTAATCGTAACGAAATCTTACAAAATTAGCTGGGAAAGCGAAGACGAGAGATTGTTTTATGTTTTTTACTCTTCTTTAGGTAGTTGTCGGCAGAACACAATGGTTTTTAAACTTCATGCACTGACGTGGCCTCTTCCTCTCCTTTCACTCAGTACCCAGTTTTTCCCTAAAGAGAGAAAAATATATGAATTTAAAAATTTACGAAACTGTCGTCTCCGAACGTTAAAATAAATCAAAAAAATGTTTTTCAAAGTCAACAGGTTTGGTTTTGGACTTTTGCGTTTTTGGGTTAAGTATTAGGAAAAGAGTGGTTGGATGACACCATGAGCCTAATTTCTTGCATTTTGGAACTCTCGAGTGAAATCTTGAAAGCTGAAAATCAAAACATGAAGAAAAAACCCTGGAGGGTAAGAGAAAAGAGCAGGCGAGAAAAGAAGAAGTGGAGTCCAAAATCAAGGCACTTGAAGAAGAACACGTGAGAAATTACTTTAATCCCCGATGGATAGCATAACGAAAAAGATCAAGAATGGCCGCCTTAATAAGCTTAGGAAAATTTTTATTGCAGGTATACTTTGTGTATCAATTCGCATATCGATATTAATTTATAAGATATATGTTTAATAAAATAATGTGAATTGAATACGGAAATAATTTTTATGAAATAGAAAATTTTCTTTTTTTCTTAAAATTTTTTTTTACATAAAAAAATATGATCGATGCGTGAATTAGTAAATAAAATCTACTTGTACCTAATTCAGGTGTCACACAATTCTTTAACATAAATGGAAATGCTGGTCCCACGTGTTCCATCTATGGCACACAATTTTGACTTGTAAAATTTTAAAAGGATAAATATAAAAATATAATTACTTATCAATTTTTAAATTTTTTATAAATAAATAATTGTTTAAAAATAATAAAAATGTTACATTTTACATAATATAATAAAATTGGAATTAGAATATAATTTATAATTTATAGTATGACTCTCATTTCCTTATTATATCTCTTCCTTTTTCTATTTCCTTTTCATATTCGAGTAAAAAGGCTAGGCATGGACGTTCGTTTATCCAGAACAAAAGTGATATCTTAACAAATTACACAACAGTTCCAAAGTTAATTATTTTCAGATGTCCACTTCACAATCATACCTGACAACCTTACCTTGGTATATCTATCCCGTTAGGGATTTTTCGCTCCTTTAGTTCAGTCCCTGTAACTACTGCCTTCCAGTAAAAAGTCTGATTCATAAGTCGAAAATCGAGACAAAGGGTAATGCAAAACTGCAGAGTTCTTCACCATTGCTTGGGAGTATTAACGAAGGGGGAATGCTACACAACTTTTTAACATTCTATATTTCACTTTTTTTTTAATTTTTTAATATTTTTTTTGAATTTATTCTATTTAAATTAATTTAATTCTTTTATTCGTTATTTATATATTAAATATTTGATAAAAGATAAAATAATAAAAATTAAAAAATATGTAAAGTGTGAAGTGTGTGTGAATAGTAAGAAGTTGTGAAGATTTTTTCTTGAATGATAATTGTGATTGATGGACCGGATTTGCAGAATTCTTACAAATTCATGGCAAAGAGCGTCGACTTTCTAGCATTGATAGAATAAAATAATTCATTTTTTTTTTCAGACGTAATAGATTGCACTGCCCGAGAAATTTTTATGATGCCAATGACGTGACCCACTTGACTTACCACCAGTTCATTCCCTAGTGTTGCCACGGCCGAATTGAAACCTCTGTTGTCCCTACTTTTGTGACCAGTTCATTATTGTTTGGGTACCCAATCCATTACTTTCTTCTGTATCATGATACTCCAAAACCCGCTTCTTGATGTCTTGTTTCTCTTCAAGCTCAACTGCTTTTTTTGTTTGTGGTTTGCACGAGTGAGCAATCGCGAGGTACGCACACGGAAGAAGAAGAAGAAGCCCATGTACGGACATAACATTCACAACTGAGATCTCGCTTGCATAGAAGAAGGGAGCCGAAATTTGGGAGTGAGTTGTGGGCTTGTGGCTAAATGCAATCGCAAAATCCAAAAAAATAATCGAGTCGAATACAAATGTATAGTGTTTAATTAAGCACGGGTTAATCCGTTTTAGGTTTGCAATATCAGGCTTGGCTTTTTAGCCCAAAAGAGGGAATAAATTTGGCCCAATATGTGAAGTTGCGGTGAATCAGACTGGATTGAACACGTTCGATGGAATTGAACCAATGTAGCAAGAGATTTTCCCGCTTTATCCTCAAGAATTTTGGTCTCCGTATTAATTTTTTATTCCTTGATGTTCCAAAAACAAAACCACTATAATTCGTTGAAAAACTTAGAATCCGATATCCAAAAGTATATGTGATTTTTCCTTAGTCCACGAGATCATTAGCTAAAAACATAGCCAAATCAGCCTAATTGTACCACGATTCTTCCAACATTCTTAAGACCGGCCTGGTCATGTCTTGATACCCAACAATCTCCAAATTGTATTGACCTAAATAACCAAAAATATCATATTCATCACTGACTTTCCAACATCCATTTGAACAAGTGAAATATGCTATCATTATCACTCCTTCATGTGAAAAAAGAAAAAGCAAGTAGACCATTGAAAATATATATGTGGTGGCTATATTCTGCACGTGCCTTTGGATTGGACGTTGATGAGGTCCAAGGGACAGATTTTGGAGGTTGGAATAATATTGCCGGTATTTATGTAGGGTTTGAAGACAAAAATCCGGTTCGTAGTCTCGTTCATTTTCACAAAATTCTCATTTTATCTTATTTATTATAATCTTTTCAAATTTCTATACAAAATAAAATAAATAATTTAATTTTTTTAAATTTCAATATAATTTTTTTAAATTTTAATATAAAAATAATATATTTTAATAATATTTTATTCACCTTATCTTAAATCTTCTGCCAAAACAAACGAGTCTTCATAAATTGTGCGGACGTAAACGGTACGGATGCATGCACTTCCATAGCTAGCTAGCCATGTTATATAATCAATGCCTTTGATACGTGCAAAGTGGGTTTGGACACGCGAAGAAATTCTGATCCAAGGCAGGGTGGAGGAGATCTATGGGTTGCTGCCCCTATCCCATTTTTTGTTAGGGCCATGTTAGAGCCACTGTTGGAGTCTAGCGGCAATTGTAGGGTCATGCTAGAGTCACCGTTGAGAGTCACCGTTACTGCTAAGCTCTAGAATTTATTTATTTTTAAATCATTGTTTAATATTTAAAAAATATTTAAATAATTTATATTAATATTAAATAATTTTTTCTTAATTATTAAGAAAAACAAAAAGAAAAAATAAAAAGTGCCAACGGTGGCCCCAGCAGGAGCCATCGGTGGTGACGTAGTATTTTCCTTTTTTGTAATAAAAGTAGAAAACAAAATTATATATATAAATAGACGTGCATGTGTTTGTATGTAATATATATATATATATATATATATATATATATATATATAACCGTTTATTCTAAATAGATAGGACCAAAGACGTTGACTGAAATAGTTGGTTTTACCTGGCCTCGAAATTCTAGACGGGTTGGAAAAATTAGAAATTAAATAAAATATTATTAAAAAATATTTTTAATATTATTTTTATTTTAAAATTTAAAAAATTAAATTATTTATTTTATATTATTTAAAAATTTAAAAATATTATAATTAGATAAGATGAGAATGGTTATGAAAATAAATAAGATTTAAGTGCCGTTTAAATAATGTATTGAGATGAAAGTTAAAAGTTGAATAAAATATTATTAGAATATTATTTTTTTAATATTATATTATTATTTTAATAATTAAATTATTTATTATATTTTATATAAAAATTTTTAAAAAATATTTGAAATTTTAAAAAATATTAAAAAGTATAATATTTAAATGATATGAAGAAAAAAATAGATAAGTTGATATATGATATATTGTAAAAATCAATATGTAAAATAGAAAAAATGAATTTTGATGATATATTTTAAAGAATATTATAAAATATTCATTATGAATGTTCTAATAAAATAATATTTTAAAAATATTTTTTTACATTTTAAAAAAAAATATATTTTACAAGAGCTATTGTGAATGCACTCAATTGCTTTTCATCACAGGGTTCACACTAAGGCTGCATTGACGTCATGTCAGTAAACATCTAATGTTTCATATGATATGATGAATTTTGACTATTTCCTCGTGGCGATGGGGTGTTTGAAGCAGGCTCAATAGGAATGGGCGTAAGGCTGAAATTTTTATTGAGATTTTTTTTTTAAGTAAAGTTAAATAAAATTATTTTAAATTTTAAATAATTCTAATAGTTTGTCAAGTAAAAATACTGTATAAGATTTTATACTACATTTTCAACTTATAACCGACTTAATTTTATTAGAAAATTTTTGATTTAGAAAGGATTTTATCAATTCTAGTTTAACAAGACGTCCTTTAGACTCTTAGGGATCGTTTGGAAACACAACTACACTTAGGTATTCTCAGTTATTCTCAAATTCAATTTTTTTTTCTCTTATTTATCAATATGAAATAAAATATCTTAACTTAAACTATTTCATTACTATTCATATATATTCTTAGTATATAAACAAGCCATAAAAACAATTATAATTATAATTGTTAATAAAGTTCTATAAATAACCAACACATTTGGAAAAAAGTAGGCCATTGCCTTTGCAAAGATCATACTAAATTTTTTTTATCAACATTCAAAAATTAGATTTTGATATTTATAATTTTTACATTATATATTAAACTGATAATCATAAAAGAGAAGTGTATTCTTAGAAGAAGAATACTTGAAATAATTATTATGTGGGATACTTTTAAAACTAATAATGACGTAACATCTATTTAATACTTTTGATGTTATCTTATTGGATTAATTAATTTTTTAATTAAATATTTTTTCTTTTAAAGAAATTCTATTTTAGACTTTTTTGAAATGAGACCTCTTCTTCCACTATGGCCTTAGGTAATTGCCTAATTTGCCTTAGGAAGAGCCGGCCCTGGTTTGAAGCAAGAAAATCCAAGTGCATATATGGTATTTTAAGATCGAAAATTTTATTTAGGCTACAATATATATAATTGCGATGCCATGAGATTGAATTTGCATGTTCTATATATAATAGGGCAATCTAGTCAGAGTGAGAGTGATCTGCGTCCTCACTGGTGTGGTTGGTCAATGTTTTCCGTTTTCCTCCAATTTGAAGGTGGCTTTTTTTATTTCAATATCAACCATCAATATTGTCATTGACCCATCATGTATAGATGGTTAAAAACTTGAGGCTTTTTTTTATCACCTTTTGTTAAAAACGCTTATTATTTTCACTTTCTGTCGGCCATCACTATCTATTAATTGAGAATAATGACAGAAGAATGCTGGCCAACTTCTTATCCCATAATGATCAGAGGACTCGTCCCATGTCTTCCACACAATCACATTCATTTATTACTTAAGCTCTGTGGGTCTTCAGATGGAGTTGTTGAACTTTTGAGGCAAAGAATCATTCCTTCTGGTAATATATAATCCATGCATGAATGATTAATCCGGTAGTCCAAGGAAAGGGATTGTCTCTTTGACTCTCTTTCGGCTATGGTGCTTCACTGAAACAAGAAAAGTAGTTTATCTTACCATCTATCCTTCTAGATACATTTTTACGAACATTCCTCTTTATATGCCTTGCAGGGCACTGATCTATGCAATCACGCTTTTGAAAAAAAAAAAAAAGGGTAGCCCCAGGTCCCGATCAGGGTCTCAACTCAAAAAAACGTGTTCAAAATTTAGAACTGTCCTTCCCTGTTGCATGGATACCTGTCATATAAAGACACTCCCTACAGCTTCCCCAACCGATAAATGACATTCCCATTAAATTTAGCTTTTTGTGTGTTTGGGGTAACAGGAGGGTTCAAATTCTCTCCCTTTCTATTTAGTCAACGTTTCATGAATGGTACTGAATATAGATATTTGTGCTTAGATGAACATGTGTGATCTTAATGTAGTAGATAGAAAGAAGGCTCTTGGTTTCGTCAATATCCTCAAGTTACCAAAGCTGATTTTCTCGGTTCTTTTTTATAATTTCTTAATTTTTTGGCAGTGAAAAGATTCCAATCAAGGGGTAGAATGTGGCCCCTTTGGCGAGCTAAAGTATATGACATAGCGGAACCTAATTGACTGCATTCCATTCATGGTGGTGAATATTTGACCAAAACTTTGACGGCAGGAATGACATTGCCATAAGAATCCAAAATCACACAGGCACATTTGAACCATGTCGATGTCAGCAAATGATCCTGGAATCTTAATTAAAAGAAAAAAAAAATAGCTGTATGATGGATGCTTTCGATAGTACTCACTCTACTCGACATTACATTTTTCTTTTACGTTTTTTGAATTCAAACTTCAGTTTTGACTGTGCGCTAGCCGTATGACTCATCACTTCCTGAACAAAGTGTGAAACTCTCAGACCCATGTTGCTCATGTTCATCCTTGTATAAATGCAACCCCCCCACCCACCCCCCCACAGACTCATCCCCCACCAAGTTCTTTCTGAACTCTTTGAAATTCTCGTATTTTTTCTCTCCTTGTATCAGAAGCAGAGTCTGCACTCTTCTGTTCTTACTCTGCTTCCGAACAGAACTTTCTGAGCTTCTTTTACCTCCTATACAATTCGAGGTAATGGAAAGAGGGAATCCCGAACCAAACAACTCTTCAAGGAGAGGTAACGTTAAGGCCCAGATGGGCAAAACCCTGGCAAAGGGAGTAAAGACTGCAGCAACAGTGGTTGCAAAGAAAGTAGGCTGCATCGAAAACTCGGCTCCTACTGCCCCGCAACCAAGCTCCGACAATTCAGAGGGGCATTGATCAGATACCTGACTGAGATCGATGGCAGTGACATCCACTCGTGTCCTTTGCACCATTTCCTTATCCAGCAGATATAAGTTTCGCCATGTTCCCCATGTCCCCCCCCCCGGGGTACGAGTCTAGAGTTTACTGTTTAGCATCGTTCGATTGCTTTTTATAAAAATGGTTGGAAGTTGAAGCAGCTTAACTATGAAATGTCTCTCTACACTGTCGAGTAGGGGGGATGAGAAGAGAGGTACTATTTTTACGCATGTGTCATGTCACTATCAGTTATGATAAATATGTATTCTGTATATTCTAGGTTGTATTGTTGCCAGTTGGGTTTCCTGTTGCTTTTCTCTGGAAAACAGAACATTTTATTGCAGCGTCATTTCTTCATTTCCTGAAGTTTTTAGAACGTGGGTAAGCGCTTTTCCTAGGATTTGCAAACATATATATAGCTGCAACTCGATCGTTATAGTATAACATTAAAACCCATCCCTCATTACAGTCCTCCTCTTGGTCGTGGGGTACGTACGAAAGAAGCTAAGAATTCTCGTTGGATTTTATTTTCCAGTTCAAAATTCGTTTCCAGTTTCGTCGTTTTATTCTGGGCTACCTGGGTTTTGATGATGCTGAGTGAAAAGTTAAACGAAGGCACCGATGAACCTTTTAATACGTGATCTACTTACAGTACTCGGTAAATATAAATTGTATATTTTGTAAGTGAGTGGCAATGAAAGCATCGTTACTGGACATAAATTTCCGCGAGACGTAACCCCCTTCTCTTTCTCAAACCCATCGGGAACTGCTGTTTTCTTTATCTAAATAGGAGACAGCGGTTTATGGAAACCCCCTTTTCATCATGCGGCACTATATCATTGACGAACTGTTTCTATAGGGCTTTATCAGAGAGAGAGAGAGAGAGAGGGAGAGAGGGAGTTGGGCTCTTTGCACTTTTAGGCCAGTGAGAATTGATGGCTGTTTTTAGGAGCACTGGGAGACGGTTGCCTGTTCAAGGAGGCTCAGCAGCTTGCAGATCCTAGTAAGATTCGTTTTCCTCGATCGTTACGAGGAACAATTATTGTGATTGGAATACTCCTGATCATATATTTGTGTTATTTTTCTTCACGGCATTGGAGAGTCGACGACAAGCTAGGCATGGATTCTTTTTGTAAGAAAAAAAAAAAAGGCATGGATTGTTTTGGTCTAGCTAGGGAGAATAGAAGTCACAATTAAAAATACAATATCCTTAGTAATTTAAATCCAAATTCGTGACTAATATTAGACTTTTTATACGTTATTAAAATGCATTTATAGTTTGACGGAAGAAACAGGTTCTGATGTACAAAACCTACTCGATCAGAATTATAATGTAACTGTACGTACGAATGTAGCCATTAGCAGACATGAATCTAGGATCACGAGTAGTACTGCTTAATCATATAAGCCAGTTTGGATCTAAATTCATGTCAAATCATTTTATTTAGTTATTATAATTTTTTTAAATTTTAATATAAAATATAATAAATAATTCAAAAATTTTAAATTATTAAATATTAATAATAACAATAATAAATAATATTTTATTTAATTTTTAACTTTTATAACTTCACCCGATATCTAAATACAGCGTAAATATCTTCATACTTACGTGCGCAAAAGGCTGACTTTTAGCATTACGTAGTATGGGTAGCAGTACCATATAAGCAGAAGGGCCTAAAGTTGTAAACTTGACGGTTACGGCTGAAAATCGTAGGGAACTTTTAAATTTAATGTATTTTTGCTATTAAATAGCGGCTTTCTTTCTTTTCGTGTCTGAGAGATGTATAGAGAGATTTGACTACAAACATCTGATGCCTTCTCAGATATGTCTCAAGAAGACAGAGAGAGAGAGCTGAATAAAACATCTCTGATGCCCTTTCGGATTGGGAAACGCTTTAAAGCGTCTCGAATGATTTCTTTTTTTTTTTTTTTTTTACACCTTAGTGATTAAGTATGTATCTTTTGAATGATGTTGTAAATTTCTTTATTTTTAAAAAGATATTTAAAAATAGAAAAAAAATAAATTAAAAAAAAACTAACCTATGAGGTAGGTTCTCAAGTTATATTCTTTTGTGAATATAACGGAATCTTTCAGATTTAAAAATTTTATTAACAGTTATTTTTATATATTTTTTTATGTACTATATTAATATAATTAATTATAAATTAAAAATATTAATGTAATTAATCACGTTATTACAAAATATAATAAATATATAAAAGGGACTATATTAACATTATTCTTTCATATTTGTCTCATTGACATCATTGGAGACAGAAAAAGTACGGCCCCACCACAACATCCATTTATATGTTCATATACTTCGTGTTCACGCAAAGCATCAAACTTGGCGAACTAAATATTGATGACAGAGGATAATGATTGATTATCCAGATATGTGAGATCGTTCTATTTTCGTGGGTTATATGCAATTCAACAATGACAACATGATAAGAAAAGTTTAATGGATCGATCTTTTGGGTACGTCTGTCATCATTATGTTTCAAATATGCCACAGAGAGAGATCATTGCATTGGTTACATGTAACAAAAAGAGATTTAGGAATATTGGATGTTGAATGAATTAAAATAATGGATGCTTTAGAGCCATCGCTGGGAGGTTGTTTTTGTTTTTTTGTTTTTTCACATCATTTTTTAATATTTTTAAATATTTAAAAAATAAAAAATTCACAATAATATTAAATATCATTTTCTTAATAACTAAGAAAAGAAAAAAAAAATTGGGAGCGGAAGCTCCTAACAAGATCCCTAACTTTATTTTAAAATAATTACAATAAACGAATTAACAAATGAAATAAAAAAAAGATTAAAACATTTAAAAGACTATATATGGTTTGCAAAATAGGACCACAAATAATAATAAGATATCCTATAGATTTATGTAAATAATGCGAATTAACTCAATAGACTTATGTATCTATCTAATGCAAAACGGCAGACAAACGTACATGAGTAGACATAATTAATATCGCTGATCTATTTTTTTCATCGATCACCTGAATCTAAACTTAATTAAAGTGCAAGAAAACTGTATCTACTAATTATTGGATAAGTGGGAGACAAATTAACAAGAAACAGGGGAAAAAAAAAACTAATTTCTGTTGTTAATGATTATTCTCAGAACTCCAATGATAAAGTACCCAAAGCAGTTGAGTTTTGATCCTTTGGTTCTGGCTGTTCTGTTTCATGGTTTTTCTTTTTCCATGGGGCATTCAGTAGTAGATTATAAAGCCCTACAACTGCGTTTGATTTTTATGAGTGAGACATTGCTTTATCCTGTCAAGACTCTCAAGAGTAGGCTTAGCTGGGGACGACCGTTGAATGAATTCAAACCCATTGCAATTTGCATGCGAGTTCCAGAAGACTAATCTAGCTAGTGGGGCTGGCCCATCACGATCTGTAGTCGGCTTCGGGGGCTTACAATTTACATCATCATCGTGGATTTATATGTGTCACCAACGTCGTACGTGTCATTCGATGACCTGCCTTTGTTTTTAAAGAAGAAATAATCCAATTAAACGTGAACATGACGTACGTATATCCTTTTTATGGGGTGCTTGGTATTAATAAGGAAAACAACCTCCAATAATGGTCGTGTATATATATATATATATAATGAATCCAAAAATAAAATAATGCAGTTTCTCTCGGAAGCGAGTCAAAGTATAGAAGATAAATTAAGAAGAGGAGCAGTATATATAATATCTAACTTGCAAACAGAAGTACTGGTTGTCAGCCAGCCGGGCCGGCATTCATACGATCTATGCAGTACGCATGCATCTTCGATCTATGCATCGTTGGACTATATATACGACCATTGGAATTGAGTAGTGGACTATATATGAGAGAGCGCACACACACTCTCTAGATTATGTCTCATTACCTGGCTAACGAATTTGAATAGATGTTCTTGACAAACTTGCTTCAAGTTCATTCAACTCATCCATTTCCAGCTCATCATCATCATCATCATCAAGAGTACTGTCCTCTTCAGGTTCAGCAACAGTATTGGTTGAGGTGTTTGGTTCCCCTGCTGCTGAGTAATCTTTAACCTGCAATCGAAAATTTAACTAATGAAAATGCTCTATGCACAACACACTTAAACACGTACATTTTTCCATAACTAGTGCCTTTCCATGCCGAAACTAATGCAAATGTCCAGGTCAACATCTCACAAATTAACTTAATGAAAGTTCATATAATCAAGAACCAACAAATTTCAAAAGTAACTTTCTTGAGAAGTTACAGAAGCTCAAGAAAACATTGCAGAGATCTAAATAGAAAGTCACGTTAATTACAAGAAAACTATTTATTTCCCATTAGTTATTTAGTATTTACGACTAAAATGATTATTTCGTGTTAAAATGAATCTATTTTCATTGCAAATAGTCATTTTCGCCGTTAATAAGTTGTTGCAAATGTTTCCTTTATTTTATGTTTATAGAGACTCTTTTTTAGTCTACTAATTATTATAGTGGTGTTAGAAACCAAGTTCAAATTATATTGTATGACCACATTTAGCCATCAATGGTAATCTTAGGTACACCTACCCCCAATAGTGATTTTAGGTACACCTAACCTCCTTTGTACTCTTTACCATTGGATTGATGACAAGTGTAACAATCCTAACCATCCTTTGTACCAAGAAATCCCTATAAATAGAGGGAGTCCTCATTTGTGTAAGACCCCAAGAAATAAGAGAAAACAAAGTTCTCTAAACATCTCTCTCTCTTTTGCTCTCTATCTTTTCATTAGTTTCATAACACGTTATCAGCACGAAGTCTCTGACGGTTTTGAAGCTAGTAGTCTTCTACTTCAAGTAAGTTTTTCAATATATTATTTGTAATTCTCAATATGAATATGAAATGTTATATTACTTGATGAAACTCTATGTTTATTCTCATAATTTTGTAAATGTATTTCTTAATATAAACATACTTATGTTCCTGATTTATATATGTAGAAAATGTCAAATCTTACGAAATTGGAATTCGTTGCTCTTGACATTTCTGGGAAAAATTATTTATCTTGGATCCTTGATGCTGAGATCCATCTAGATGCGATGAACCTGGGAGATACAATTAAAGAAGGAAATCAAGGGTCCCGGCAGGACCGTGCTAAGGCAATGATTTTCCTTAGGCACCATCTCCATGAAGAATTAAAAACTGAGTATCTCACGGTGAAAAATCCCCTTATTTTGTGGAATGATTTAAGGGAGAGATATGAGCACCAGAAAACTGTGATCCTCCCAAAAGCTCGTCATGATTGGATGCACCTGAGGTTGCAAGATTTCAAGAGTGTTAGTGAGTATAACTCTGCACTCTTTAAAATTAGCTCAGTATTAAAATTATGTGGTGAAAAAGTCACTGATGATGACTTGTTAGAGAAGACATATACCACTTTTCATGCCTCGAATGTGCTCCTGCAGCAGCAGTATCGAGAGCGAAAGTTCAAAAAATATTCTGAACTTATATCTTGTCTTCTTGTAGCTGAGCAAAATAATGAGCTTTTATTAAGAAATCATCAGTCACGTCCTACTGGTTCTATATCATTCCCTGAAGTGAATGATACTAGATTTACACCATTTCCAGAAGCAAATGGTGCATATTTTCAAAGAAACCGAGGACGAGGACGTGGTAGAAAAGATTACAGAAGTGGAGGTCCTAGAAGAGACCACACTAAAAGGGATAATAGAAGATATACACCGTACCACCAGAAGTGGTTCAACTCAGAGAAGGGCAAAGGTCCTCAAAATAAATCTTTAAAGAAAGATGAAGATGGATGCCATAGATGTGGTATGACTGGACATTGGGCTCGTACCTGTCGTACAGCTAAGCATTTGGTTGACTTATATCAAACTTCTATAAAAGAAAAAACAAAAAAGTTTGAAACAAATTTTGCTGAATCATCAGATGCTTTAGATAGAGAAGATATTACAAATCTTGATGTTTCTGATTTCTTTGAAAATTCTAGTGATAGAATAGATCACTTGATTGGTGATGGAAGTGTTCCTTTTTGATTAATGTATTTTCTTTATTTATATTTTGCAATGTTTTAATGAAAGTTTTATATATTTTGTAGAATCATGAGTATTACTGATGAACTTGAGATGAATAATAGAGATGTATGTCTGGCTGACAGTGCTACAACTCACACAATTCTTAAAGACAAAAAATATTTTCAAAATATAACATTGAGTAGAGCCTACGTTCATACCATATCTGGTTCATCGAATCTAATTGAAGGCTCCGGAAGAGCTTATATTGTGTTGCCTAATGGCACATTTNACGACAAAGACTGAAACGTGGATGAAAAAAAACATGCATTGGCTATTTGTTTGATTTGTGTTATTTATTAGCTGATGTTTGCTAAACTGAAGTTAGAAATTTTCGTATCATGATTTAGTGAGATCGTATACCTCGCCTCATTCACTTTATTTTTAGATGTTTCTGTAGGAGGATTTGTTAATTTTTTTTTAAGATTTGTAAAATGTCTCCACCCTGGTCATGTTAATGACCATTCTCTTACATAAACGTAATGTATTTCATTATCTGATAGGAGTCACACTCACGGTACATGGGGCTTTGAATGCAACGTACTTTTTGAATGTTCAGAATTTCAGTGATAGATCAAAGTCAAAAGGTTGAATGGTACTAGCTAGGATATACACGCAAATCGTGATCAAAATGTCCCAAGCAAAGGGAAGGTCCCACACGACAGCTAGCCATTAAATGGATCCTCATAATTCCTTGGCTATTAATCGACCACGCATGCATAAACTATAACATGTATACATAAGCTAGGTTTCATTCTGGTTCTATATATTAATTAATCAGGCTGTGAACATGAATACATAATGTTTAATTAGCACGCATTAATGTGAGAACCACTGATCATGACATGTTCACAGCGAGTAACAAACTTGAAGATATATTGGTTATTTTCATCGTCTTCACAATATATATAATAAATTGATTTTGATCAGATATTAAACGACGCAATTAACATATGGGCAAAAGAGGATAATCTAATATTTATTAATCGTCAAGTTGGTGCATTGCAATTTATTGACTTGGACGAAACAAAATGTTCATAAATACATAATAGTTAACTTATCTAAGGCAGCCGTAATCAACCATTATTGGAGCAAAAGTGAAGGGTTGTTGTACAACAGTGGTACGTTGGTGGTTAGCAAATTAAATAATTACATATTTTTAACAATTAGGTTTTATTGACGAGAGAAGGAAAAAAGAAGGAGATTTCTGCATAATCAAGGTACGGTAAATGATACTTGACTCCATGGGTTTGTTACATCATAATTAACTGCTCAGATATTTTATTTATTTTTAATAGTTAAGTGGCTATTAATAAAATTGTGTATTTTTATTTATATTCTTAACAAATGCTTAAAGATGTTAAAATATATATATATATATATATATATGTATGTTACATTGGTATAAATTTGAGAGAGCAAACTCACCGGCTGAGTCTACTCAGCACCCATCGAGGTAAAGCCCCGAAGAACACTCGAAAAAAATTAGATGCACCTTGAAAACTCAAAAATTTCACGGTCGGACATCCTTTTTTTTTTTTTTTATCAGAATATTTATGGCCGTAAACTTGCAACTAGTTTTCTTATTATTTTTCTTATAAACATCACATCTGTTTGAAAAGACTTTAAACAGTTTCATAGGTAGTTATGTCCTGCTTAAACAGCAACATCTTTCTAATTCCCCCACCTCTCTTGTCTGCTAGAGGTGGTGCAGTGTTTTTCCAAATTGGGGGGATTTGTGGACGCCGAGTTTTTTTTATCAAGAGGGCATAAGCTACCCCAAAATTTGAATTCCACTCGATACCACTGCTTGCACATACCAAGCAATAAAAGATGCAGAACATGCATTTATCCTTGCTGCTTATAAAAATAGCTTATTTCCCCAGATCAGGGTTAAATAATACAACACCAAGTACAAAATCTCTCATTAAAAGCTATGGCAGGTCGCCAACACACGCGCGGGCACACACACTCTCTCTCTAGATTATGACTCAATACCTGGCTAACGAATTTGAATAGATGTTCTTGACAAACTTGCTTCAAGTTCATCCAACTCATCCATGTCCAGCTCATCATCATCATCATCATCATCAAGAGTACTGTCCTCTTCAGGATCAGCAACAGTATTGGTTGAGGTGCTTGGTTTCCCTGCTGCTGAGTAATCTTTAACCTGAAATCGAAAATTTAACTAATGAAAATGCTCTATGTACAACACAATAATTAAACACGTACATTTTTCCATAATTAGTGCTTTTCCATACCAAAACTAATGCAAATGTCGAGGTCAACATCTCACAAATTAACTTATTGAAAGTTCATATAATCAAGAAACAACAAATTTCAAAAGTGACTTTCTTGAGAAGTTACAGAAGCTCAAGAAAACATTGCAGAGAATGAGCGAGGTATACGATCTCACTAAATCATGATACGAAAATTTCTAACTTCAGTTTAGCAAACATCAGCTAATAAATAACACAAATCAAACAAATAGCCAATGCATGTTTTTTTTCATCCACGTTTCAGTCTTTGTCGTGCGCAGAATGAAGCAATGTATTCCATGGTGTGTCTGACATTATTATTTTTGTTAAGTACTGTGACTGTCGCTATTTGAATAGGATGACTCACAAATCCACATCTACGAATAGCCATTCACCCCGCGCGCCCCCCCCCCCCCCCCCCCAAAAAAAATGCTGGCAGTTAAGACAAAATATTAGGAAATAGCATTTTATCAATGGCGGATGTGCCATGAAAGTTAAATTGTACCTCTCATTTTACAAAGAATCCAAGTGCAAAATTATCGTGGATGTGGCAAATTCTAAAATGACAGATTTTGATCAACCTAATGGAATAACTTAAATGATATCATTGTATGACATCTAATAATAAAATCAATTTGCTTTTCCCTATGCTGCAACTCTTGCAACAAATGTTCATATTCAAGATGGTATATTTTGCATTCAAAACCTAACCAGATATGAATGAACCCAAAGAATCTTTAAACTTAATAAACGACAACCTTTTTTTTTTCAATCTTCCTGCGATGATAACGTCATTAACACAAACCAACTCCATTTCTGGCACTGTTGATATGATGTGGTTTTGCTTTGCAACCATGTATTTTTCAGAATTTGTTAACATTTCTCAACAAACACAAAAAGCTTTTATATTTTAACTTTTTATTTAATTATTATCTAATCATTACTCAAACACAAAAACTAATATAACTTTTACAAACTCAAAAACAAAAAATAATTATATTCAAACAACTTTTCAACTTTATCTATCTATTTTCATAAATTCCAATACAATACGTATTTTAAAAAAATATTTTTATTTAAAATTTTCTCTCTCTTGTCTCAAAGCCTAATCTCAAACAAATTTCCAAAATTTTCAAATATTTCCAAAATTTTCATGGATGACACCATGAGCCTAATCTCTTGCATTTTGGAACCCTCGAGTGAAATCTTGAAAGCTGAAGCTCAAAACATGAAGAAAAAACCCTGGAGGGTGAGTGAATAGAGCAGGCTTGAAATTTGCAGGCCAGAAAAGAAGAAGTGCAGACCATAACCAAGGCACTTGAAGTAGAACACGTGAGAAATTACTTTCACCCCCGATGGATCGCATGACGAAAAAGATAAAGAATGGTCGCTTTAATAAGCTTAATTGCCCTAATCCAGGTGTCACACACAATTCTCTAACATAAATGGAAATGCTGGTCCCACGTGTTCCATCCACGGCACACAATTTTGACTTGTAAAATTTTAAAAGGACAAATCTAAAAATAAAATTACTTATCAATTTTCTAAATTTTTTTTTTAAATAAATAAAAATTTAAAATAATGAAAATATCACATTTTACATAATACAATAAAAGTGGAATTAGAATATAATTTATAATATTACTCTTATTTTCTTATTATATTTCTTTCTTTTTCTATTTCCTTTTCATATTTGAGTAAAAAGGCTATTTATGGACGTTCGTTTATCCAGAAATAGTGGAAGAAAATAATAAAAGTGGTTTTGGGGTGGGGGGTTTATCTAGTCACTAGTCATTATTTTCCTGTGTGTTTTTAGTTAAAGGCTTTTCGGGCGATGTCCAAACCAAAAGAAAAGTGATATCTTAACAAATTACACAACAATTCCAAAGTTAATTATTTTCAGATGTCAACTTCACAATCATTCCTGATAACCTTACCATGGTATTTCTATCCCATTAGGGAATTTTCGCTCCTTCAGTGCAGTCCCTGTAACTACTGCCTTCTGGTAAAAAGTCTGCTTCATAAGTCAAGAATCGAGGCAAACGTAGTGCAAAACTACATAGTTCTTCACCATTGCTTGGGAGTATTGAATGATATTTGTGATTGATGGACCGCATTTGCAAAATTCTTACAAATTCATGGCAAAGAGTGTCGACTTTCTAGTATTGTGAGAATAAAATAATTCACATTTCTTTTTCCAGACGTAATAGATCACTCCACTGCCCGAGAAATTTTTATGATGCCGATGACGTGACCCACTTGCCCTACCACCAGTTCATTCCCCAGTGTTGCCACGGCCGAATTGAAACCTCTGTTGTCACCACTTTTGTGACCAGTTCATTATTGTTTGGGTACCCCAATCCATTAAGCTCATCTTTCTTCTCTATCATTATACTCCAAAACCAGCCTCTTGATGTCTTGTTACTCTTCAAGCTCAGCTGCTTCTTTCTGTTTGTGGTCTGCAAGAGTGAGCAATCCCGAGGGACGCACACGGAAGAAGAAGAAGAAGCCCATATACGGACATGACATTCGCAACTGAGGTCTTGCCTGCACAGAAGAAGGGAGCCGAAGGTTGGGATTGAGTTGTGGGCTTGTGGCTAAATGCAATCGCAAAGCCCAAAAGAAAAACCGAGTCGAATTCAAATGTATAGTGTTTAAGCACGGGTTAATTTGTTTTAGGTTTGCAATATCAGGCCTGGCTTCTTAGCCCAAAAGAGGGAATAAGTTCGGCCGAATATGTGAAGTTGTTGTGAATCGGACTAGACTAAACACGTTTGGTGGAATAGAACCAATGTAGCAAGAGATTTTTCCGCTTTAACCTCAAGAATTTTGGTCTCCATATTAATTTTTTATTCCTTGATGTTCCAAAAACAAAACCACTATAATTAGTTGAAAAACTTAGAATCCGATATCCAAAAGTATATGTGATTTTTCCTTAGTTCTGGAGATCATTAGCTAAAAACATAGCCAAAACAGCCTAATTGTACCACGATTCTTCCAACATTGTAAGACCAGCCTGGTCATGTCTTGATACCCAACAATCTGCAAATTGTATTGAACTAAATAACAAAAAATGTCATATTCATCACTGACTGTCCAACATCCATTTGAACAAGTAAAATAGGCTATCATTATTAGTACCCCTTAATGTGAAAAAAGAAAAAGCAAGTAGACCATTGAAAATATATATGGGGTGGGTATATTCTGCATAAGCCTTTGGATTGGATGTTGATGAGGTCCACGGGACAGATTTTGGAGGTTGGAATATTATTGCCGGTAGTTATGTAGGGTTTGAACTTTGAAGACAAAAATCCGGTGTGTTTTAAGTCTCCGTAAATTGTGCGAAAGTAGATGGCACCGGTGCATGCACATCCATAGCTAGCTAGCCATGTTATAATCAATGCCTTTGATATGTGCAAAGTGGGTTTGGACACGTGAACAAAGGCAGGGTGGAGATCTAGGGGGCCCTACCCCATTTTTTTTTTAATAAAAGCAGAAAACAAAATTATATATATATATATATATAACCGTTCATTCTAAGTAGATAGGACTAAAGACGTGACTGAAACAGTTCGTTTTACCTGACCTCGACGAAGGCTAAAATAAAATTTAAAAGTTGTATAAAATATTATTAAAGTATTTATTTTTAATTTAAAATTAAAAAAATTAAATTATTTATTTTATTTTATATGAAAATTTAAAAAATTGTAATGATTAGATTAGATTAAATGAGAATGATTGTGGAAATAAACGAGTTTAGGTACCGTTTAAATAATGAGTTGAGATGAAAGTTAAAAATTGAATAAAATATTATTAAAATATTATTTTTAATATTATATTATTATTTTAAGAATTAATAAAATTAAATTATTTATTATATTTTATACAAAAATTTAGAAAAATGAGATGAGATTGATGAAAATAGACGACCTTAGTCTCGTATAAACTGATCAGCACTGTTCTCTAAGGCGAAATCAGTTGCCTTTCAGCACATGGTTCACACTAAGGCTGCATCGACGTCATGTCAGGAAACATCTAATGGTTCATATGATATGATGAATTTTGACCGTTTCCTCATGGCGATGGGGTGTTTGAAGCAAGAAAATCCAAGTGCATATATGGTATTTTAAGATGGAATATTTTATTTAGGCTACAATATATATAATTGCCATGCCATGACATTGAATTTGCATGTTCTATATATACAATAGGGCAATCTAGTCAGAGTGAGAGTGATCTGGGTCCTTAGTGCCTAGTGGTGTGGTTGGTCAATGTTTTCCTTTTTCCTCCGATTTGAAGGTGGCTAGCTTATTAATTTCAATATCAACCATCAAGGTCATTGATCCATCATATATAGATGGTTAAAAACTTGAGGCTCTTTTTTATCACCTTTTGTTAAAAACGCTTATTGTTTTCACCTTCTCTCGGCCATCACTATCTATTAATTGAGAATAATGACAGAAGAATACTGGCCAACATCTTATCCCATAATGGTGAGAGGACTCGTCCCATGTCTTTCACACAATCACATTCATTTATTACTTAAGCTCTGTGGGTCTTCAAATGGAGTTGCTGAACTTTTGAGGCAAAGTATCATTCCTTCTGGTAATATATAATCCATGCATGAATGATTAATCCGGTAGTCCAAGGAAAGGGATTGTCTTTTTTACTCTCTTTCGGCTAGTGCACTTACTGAAACAAGAAAAGTAGTTTATCTTACTATATATCTTTCTAGATATATTTTTACGAACATTCCTCTTTATGTGCTTTGCAGGGTTCTGATCTATGCAATCACGCTTTTAATAAAAAAAAGGTTAGCCCCAGGTCCCGATCAGGGTCTCAACTAAAAAATGTGTTCAAAATTTAGAACTGTCCTTCTCTGTTGCTTCGATCCCTGTCATATAAAGACACTCCCTACAGCTTCCCCAACCGATAAATGACATTCCCATTAAATTTAGATAAAATGCCCTAGCTTTTTGTGCGTTTGGGGTAACAGGAGGGTTCAAATTCTCTCCCTTTCTAATTAGTCAACGTTTCATGAATGGTACTGAATATAGATATGTGTGCATAGATGAACATGTGTGATATTAATGTAGTAGATAGAAAGAAGGCTCTTGGTTTCATCAATATCCTCAAGATAACAAAGCTGATTTTCTCTGTACCTTTTTCTTCTTTTTTTTTTCAATTTTTTAATTTTTTGGCAATGAAAAGATTCCAATCAAGGGGTAGAATGTAGCCCCTTTGGCCAGCTAAAGTATTTGATATCGCGGAACCTTGACTGCATTCCATTCATGGTGGTGAATATTTGACCAAAACTTTGCTGGCAGGAGTGAAATTGCCATAATAATCCAAAATCATGCAAGCACACTTGAACCATGTCGATGTCAGTAAATGAACTGGAGGCTAGAACCTTAATTAAAAGAAAAAAAATAGCTTGATGATGGATGCTTTCGATAGTACTCATGTGTTTTTTTAATTCAAACTTTAGACTTTTGACTGGGTGTCGTGTGTTCACACAATGTGGCTATATCAATTCCTGAACGAAGTATGAAACCCTCTGACCCATGTTGTTCATGTTCATTTTTATATAAATGCACCCCACCACAGACTCTTCCCCCACCAAGTTCTTTCTTAACCCTTTGAAATTTTCTTAGTTCTTCTCTCCTTGTATCAGAAGCAGAGTCTGCACTCTTCTCTGTTCTTACTCTGCTTCCGAACAGAACTTTCTGAGCTTCTTTTACCTTCTATACAATTCGAGGCAATGGAAAGAGAGAATCCCGAAGCAAAAAACTCTGCAAGGAGGGGTAACGTTAAGGCCCAGATGTGCAAAACCCTGGCAAAGGGCGTAAAGACTGCAGCAACAGTGGCTGCAAAGAAAGTAGGCTGCATCGAAAACTCGGCTCCCACCGCCCCACAACCAAGCTCCGACAATTCAGAGGGGCATTGATCAGATACCTGACTCAGATCGATGGCAGTGACTTCCGCTCGTGTCCTTCATATGCAACATTTCCTTATCCAGCCAGCATATATAATGTTCCCCTTGTTCCCCCCGCCCCCGCGTACGAGTCTATAGTAGAGTTTTCTGTTTAGCATCGTTTGATTTCTTTTTATAAAAATGAGTTTGGAATTTGAAGCAGTTTAACTATGATATTAATTGCCAGCGGAGGTGTGACAGTATGTCTCCCTACACAGGCGAGTAGGGGTGATGAGAAGAGAGGTACTATTTTTACGCATGTGTCATGTCACTATCAGTTACGATAAATATGTATTCTGTATAACATTCTAGGTTGTATTCTTGCCAATTTGGTTTCCCGTTGCTTTTCTCTGGAGAACAAAACATATTGCAGCGTCATTTCTTCATTTCTTGAAGTTTTAGAACGTGGGTAAGCGCTTTTCCTTGGAATTGCAAACATATATATTGCTGCAACTCGATCGTTATAATATAATATTAAAACCCATCCCTCATTATAACAGTCCTATTCTTGGTCTTGGGTACCTACGAAGGAAGCTAAGAATTCTCGTTGGATTTTATTTTCCAGTTCAAAATTCGTTTCCAGTTTCGTCCTTTTATTCTGGGCTACCTGGGTTTTTATGATGCTGAGTGAAAAGTTAAACAAAGGCACCGATGAACCTTTTAATTCTTGATCTACTTACAGTACTTGGTAAATATAAATTGCATATTTTGTAAGTGAGTGGCAATGAAAGCATCGTTACTGGACATAAATTTCCGCTAGACATAACCCCCTTCTCTTTCTCAAACCAATCAGGAACTGCTGTTTTCTTTATCTAAGTAGGAGACAGCGATTTATGGAAACCCCCTTTTCATCATGCGGCACCATATCATTGACGTACTGTTTCTATAGTGCTTTATCAGAGAGAGAGAGAGAGAGAGGGAATTAGGGGGCTCTTTGCACTTTTTGGCCAGTGAAAATTGATCGCTGTTTCTGGAGTACTGGGAGACGGTTGCCTGTTCAAGGTGGCTCAGCACCTTGCAGATCCTAGTAAGATTCGTTTTCCTTGTTACGAGGAACAATTATTTTTATTTGAATACTCCTGATCATATATTTGTGATATTTTTCTTCCCAGCATTCCGTACGAGTGTTGCCATTAGCAGACATGAATTTAGGATCACGAGTACTGCTGCATAAGTACTAATAATATTATCTTTGTTATTTATAAGTTTCATACACTATACATTATTTATTTTTTTAAAAATAATTAAAATTTTCTACTCATCATTAATATACCATATATTTATTAAAAGAAAAAAAAATAAAAAAAGTGATATATGGTATATGAGACTTAAGGTCCAGTTTAAATAGTGGATTAAGTTAAGATAAAAATTTAAAATATTATTATTATTTTGAGATTTAAAAAAATTAAATTATTTATTATATTTTATATTAAAATTAAAAAAATTATAATAATTAAATGCGATAAATTAAATTGAATTGACTTTGACTTCGTAACCAAACTCTACCCTGATGAAATAGAATTTTTCATAATATTAAATATGTTCATACGTACGTGTGCAGAAGGCTGACTTTTAGCATTACATAGTTGCGTGGCACTAGACTACTAAAGTTGTAAACTTGACGGTTACGGCTGAAAATCACAGGGAGACCTTTTATCATGTGTTTTTGCTATTAAGATAAACAAATAGCGGCTTTCTTTCTTTTTGTTTCTTCTTACAAAATAGGGCGCCAGCAAAAGTGGAATGGCGAGCTAGTAAAATAATATTGCCACTAATTTCATTGCTTTTTTTTTTATTTTTATTAAATGCCAGTCTCTTTATTTTGCTAGTCTACATATTTAATTTTTTTTTATTTTTTAAAATTATTTAAATATGTTACAAAAATATTAAAAAATAAAATTTATACTCTGATCCGCACGCTAGCATCACCCATCTTTTCCAACAAACTTCCAAGGCAGGTTGCAGTCTATTCCAAGAGCATGCTTTTATTGGTTAGTTTAATGATTAATTTAATGGAAAAAATCATGTTAAATCTGTCAACCCAGCTTTTGTCGAGGAAGAAAATGAAAAAGTCTCCATTGCCAACCCCATCTTTGTCCATTTTCACGCATTCAAAGATGTGTCAGAGAGACGTACAGAAAGATTTGAGCACAAAAATCTGATGCCTTCTCGGATATGTCTCAAGAAGAAGAAAGAGTTGAATAAAACATCTCTGATGCCTTCTCAGATTTGTCCCATTGACACCTTTGGAGACAGAAAACGGCCCCATCACACTACAACCATTTATATATTCATAAACTTCTTGTTCACGCAAAGCATCAAACCTTGCGAACAAAATTTGATGCCAGAGGATGATGATTATCCAGATATGTGAGATCGTTCAATTTTCGTGGGTTACATGCAATTCAACAATAACAACATGATAAGAAAAGTTTAGTGGATCTTTGGGTACATCTGTTGTCATTATGTTTCAATAATATGCCATAGAGAGATATCGGTTGCATTGTGTTACGAAACGTGTGTCAATTGTTGATGAATTTTAAAAAATAATCAAAAGAGCAAAATAATAGAAATCGATACAGAGATATTACATAATTCGGCGATATACTTACATCCACATGGAGTTTGTGGCGTAAAAATTCACTATCTGTCAATTCACTCTAACATCTATTTACTTTTACTGTATGTGCCATATATTTTCAACACATTGGTTACATGTCACATAAAGAAATTAAAGAATATTGGATGTTGAATGAATTAAAATAATTACAATAAATGAATTAACAAATGAAATAAAAACAAGACTAAAACATTTAAAAGACTATATGTTGTTTGCAAGATAGGAGGATAAATAATAAAAAAATCCTATAGATTTATGAAAATAATGCGAATTAACTCAATAGACTCATGTATCTATTTAATGCAAAACGGCAAACATACATGAGTAGACATGATCAATATCGCTGATCTATTTTTTTCATCGATACTGATCACCTGAATCTAAACTTAATTAAAGTGCAAGAAAACTGTATCAGCTAATTATTGGATAAGTGGGAGACAAATTAACAAGAAACCGGAAAAAAAAAAAAAAACTAATTTCTACTGTTAATGTTTGTTTTTCAGAACTCCAATGATAAAGTACCCAAAGCAGTTGAGTTTTGATCCTTTGGTTCTGACTGTTCTGTTTGATGGTTTTTCTTTTGCCATGGGGCATCCAGTAGTAGATTATAAAGCCCTACAACTGCGTTTGATTTTTATGAGAGTGAGACATTGCTTTATCCAGTCAAGACTCTCAAGAGTAGGTTTAGCTGGGGATGACCGTTGAATGAATTCAAAGCCATGCAATTTGCATGCGAGTTCCGGAAGACAAATCTAGCTGGTGGGGTCGCCCATCAATATCTTTAGTTGACTTCGGGGGCTAACAATTTACCAACGTCGTACGTGTCATTCGATGACCTGCCTCTGTTTTTAAAGAAAAAATAATCCAATTAAACGTGGACAAGACGCACGTATATCCTTTTTATGGGGTGCTTGGTCTTAATAAGGAAATCAATGTCCAATAATGGTCGTGTGTATATATTTATATATATAATGAATCCAAAAATAAAATAATGCAGTTTCTCTCGGAAGCAAGTCAAAGGATAGAAGATAAATTAAGAAGAGGACCAGTATATATTCTAACTTGCAAACAGAAGTACTGGTTGTCAGCCAGCCAGGCCGGCGTTCGCACTAGCTCACATCAATTAAAGCGCAGTACGCATGCATCTTCGATCTATGCTGTCACGTGGCATCGTTGGACTATATACGTCAATTGGAATTGAGTAGTGGACTATATATGAGAGTGAGACCACTTACGTACGAGCCGGCTTTGCATTGTTTGTCCTGTCTTATCTTCATCTACTTCTTTTTCCTTATAATCCAACTAGAGATCATAGCATATACATGCCCTTTACATTATTTACGTAAAAGGATCAAACTTATAACAAAAGTTTGAAAAACCGAAAATTAAAAAAGAAAATTTGTCCACTTGTTATGAAACTAATGAAAAGATAGAGAGCAAAAGAGAGAGAGATGTTTAGAGAACTTTGTTTTCTCTTATTTCTTGGGGTCTTACACAAATGAGGACTCCCTCTATTTATAGGGATTTCTTGGTACAAAGGATGGTTAGGATTGTTACACTTGTCATCAATCCAATGGTAAAGAGTACAAAGGAGGTTAGGTGTACCTAAAATCACTATTGGGGGTAGGTGTACCTAAGATTACCATTGATGGCTAAATGTGGTCATACAATACAATTTGAACTTGGTTTCTAACACTCCCCCTTTGGATGACCACATATAAAGAATATGCCTCGTTAAAACCTTGTCAAGGAAAAACCCAGTGGGAAAAAACCAATGACGAAGGAAAAAGAGTACAATATTCTGTATATCGTCAAGTGCTTTAAGATTGCCTCATTAAAACCTTGCAAAGGAAAACCCAGTGGGATAAAACCTTAGCGAAGGGAAAAGAGTACAATCAGCACAAATCTTCAAGACATTTACTCCCCCTGAAAAGTGCATGATAATAGGTCTTCAAGTCTTCGCATTCCAATCTTCTGCACAAGTTTCTTAAATGTTGCAGTTGGTAATGCTTTAGTGAATAAATCTGCCAGATTATCACTTGACCGTATCTGCTTGACATTAATTTCACCTTTCTCCTGAAGTTCATGAGTATAAAAGAATTTAGGTGAAATGTGTTTGGTTCTATCACCTTTGATATATCCTCCTCTAATTTGAGTAATACAAGCAGCATTATCTTCGTATAAAATTGTTGGACTATCATTAATCACTGGAAGACCACACTTTTCTTGAATATGTTGAATCACTGATCTTAGCCAAACACATTCTCGACTTGCCTCATGAATTGCAATTATCTCTGAGTGATTTGAAGAGGTAGCAGATATTGTTTGCTTGACAGATCTCCATGATATAGCAGAATTTCCATAAGTAAATACATATCCAGTTTGAGATCTACCTCTGTGTGGATCTGAAAGATAACCTGCATCCGCATATCCAACTAATTGTGGACTTGATCCATGTTGATAAAATAATCCCATATCAACTGTACCTCGGAGATATCGAAGGACATGTTTAATGCCATTCCAATGTCTTCGAGTTGGTGCGGAACTATATCTTGCAAGTAAATTAACTGAAAATGCAATATCAGGCCGAGTGCAATTTGCAAGATACATCAGGGCTCCAATTGCACTGAGATAAGGTACTTCAGGACCAAGAATTTCTTCATCATCTTCACAAGGACGAAATGGATCTTTTTGCACATCAAGTGATCGAACAACCATTGGAGTACTCAGAGGATGAGCATTGTCCATGTAAAAGTGCTTCAAGACTTTCTCTGTATAAGTTGACTGATGAATGAGAATTCCATTTTGTAAATGCTCGAGCTGCAGGCCGAGACAAAATTTCGTTTTGCCAAGGTCTTTCATTTCAAATTCATTCTTTAAATATGTAGCGGTTCTTCTTATCTCTTCAGGAGTTCCAACAAGATTTAGATCATCAACATAAACCGCAATAATAACAAATCCAGAGTCTGATTTTTTAATGAAAACACATGGGCATATTGGATTATTCTCAAATCCTTCTTTCAATAAATATTCGCTAAGGCGTTTATACCACATGCGTCCGGATTGTTTTAATCCATATAAGGATCTTTGAAGTTTAATAGAGTACATACTTTTAGATGTACTCAAATTAGAAGCTTCAGGCATTCTATATCCTTCAGGGATTTTCATATATATGTCATGATCCAATGATCCATATAAGTATGCAGTAACCACATCCATTAACTGCATATCTAATCCTTTTGTAACTACCAAACCAATCAAAAATCTGAATGTGATTGCATCCATAACAGGAGAGTATGTTTCCTCATAATTAATCCCTGGTTTCTGCAGGAAACCTTGTGCAACAAGTCGTGCTTTATATCGCACAATTTCATTTTTCTCATTACGCTTACGCATAAATACCCATTTATATCCAACAGGCATTACACCCTTTGGTGTTTGTACAATTGGTCCAAAGACCTCTCGCTTTGCTAGCGAGTTTAATTCAGCTTCAATAGCTGATTTCCATTTTGGCCAGTCATTTCTACGTCGACATTCTTCGACAGTTCTTGGCTCAATTTCTTCATTACTTCTGGTAATGTCAAGGGCCATTTTATATGAAAATATGTTGTCCACAACGGTTTTATTTCTATCCAGAATTTCTCCAGTATTCATGAAATGTATCGAGATCTCGTTATTTTCAGGTACCTGTCCCTCTTCAAGGGAAGACATTTCATTAAATACCTCTTCAGGAGGTTCTTTTTCAGGAGATTTATTCTCTTCAGGAGTATCAATTACTCTTATGGCCTGTGTTGTGGGTATGGACTCTTCAGGAGTACCAAATTCATTTTGTATTTTTCTCTTCCGAGGAATTTTATCCTTTGCACCAATAGGCCGTCCACGCTTCAGGCGTATCTTGGACTCACCTGTTGCTGTTTTGGCAATTTGTCCTTCAGGGACTGCAATCCTTGCTGGAATATTAACAGCAGGAATATATGATTTTACCACACCTTTAGTGTCAGTAAATGCATCCGGTAATTGATTTGCAACACTTTGCAAATGAATAATCTTTTGAACCTCTAGTTGACATTCATTTGTACGAGGATCAAATTGGGAAAGAGCTTTATTTTTCCAAGTAATTTCCTGTCGTGCTTCAGGCACCGACTTCTCATTACCCAATGTTGGGAAAATGGATTCGTCAAAATGACAATCCTCAAAACGTGCCTTAAACATATCCCCTGTAAGAGGCTCAAGGTATCTAATAATAGATGGAGAATCAAACCCAATATATATTCCAAGTCTACGTTGAGGACCCATCTTTGTACGTTGTGGAGGTGCAATTGGAACATATACCGCACATCCAAAAATACGAAGATGAGTAATATTTGGTTGTTGACCAAATGCAAGCTGTAATGGAGAATATTTGTGATATGCTGATGGCCTAACACGAATCAATGATGCTGCATGAAGTATAGCATGTCCCCAGGCAGAAATAGGAAGTTTTGATTTCATAAGTAAAGGTCTAGCGATTAACTGAAGCCTTTTAATTAATGATTCAGCTAAACCATTTTGAGTGTGTGTGTGGGCAACTGGATGTTCAACATCTATGCCTATTGACATGCAATAGTTATCAAAAGCTTGAGATGTAAATTCACCTGCATTATCCAATCGAATAGTTTTAATTGGATAATCAGGAAATTGTGCTCTAAGTTTAATTATTTGGGCAAGAAGTTTAGCAAATGCAATATTTCTAGTGGAAAGAAGACAAACATGTGACCATCGACTTGATGCATCAATTAAAACCATAAAGTATCTGAACGGTCCACTTGATGGTTGAATAGGCCCACATATATCCCCATGAATTCTTTGTAAAAAAGACGGAGATTCAAAAACAATTTTTGAGATAGATGGTTTGATAATCAATTTACCCTGAGAACATGCAGAGCATGGATATTCATTGGGTAAGATAATCCTCTGATTCTTTAGGGGATGCCCATACGAATTATCAAGTATTCGTCTCATCATTATTGCTCCCGGATGTCCAAGGCGATCATGCCAAGTCATAAAGACTTTGGGGTCAATGCACTTCTGGTGCATTACCACATGTGATTCGATTGTTTTCATTTCTGTATAATACAATCCAGATGAGAGGGCAGGCAGTTTTTCTAATACGAGCTTCTGGCTCGAAATTATTTTAGTAATGAGAAGATGCTCTTTATTGTCTTCGTCGGTGGTTTCAATATGACAACCATTACGACGTATATCCTTAAAACTCAATAAATTTCTTCTTGATCGTGAAGAAAATAGAGCATCATCGATGCAAAATTTGGTGCCATTAGGCAACACAATATAAGCTCTTCCGGAGCCTTCAATTAGATTCGATGAACCAGATATGGTATGAACGTAGGCTCTACTCAATGTTATATTTTGAAAATATTTTTTGTCTTTAAGAATTGTGTGAGTTGTAGCACTGTCAGCCAGACATACATCTCTATTATTCATCTCAAGTTCATCAGTAATACTCATGATTCTACAAAATATATAAAACTTTCATTAAAACATTGCAAAATATAAATAAAGAAAATACATTAATCAAAAAGGAACACTTCCATCACCAATCAAGTGATCTATTCTATCACTAGAATTTTCAAAGAAATCAGAAACATCAAGATTTGTAATATCTTCTCTATCTAAAGCATCTGATGATTCAGCAAAATTTGTTTCAAACTTTTTTGTTTTTTCTTTTATAGAAGTTTGATATAAGTCAACCAAATGCTTAGCTGTACGACAGGTACGAGCCCAATGTCCAGTCATACCACATCTATGGCATCCATCTTCATCTTTCTTTAAAGATTTATTTTGAGGACCTTTGCCCTTCTCTGAGTTGAACCACTTCTGGTGGTACGGTGTATATCTTCTATTATCCCTTTTAGTGTGGTCTCTTCTAGGACCTCCACTTCTGTAATCTTTTCTACCACGTCCTCGTCCTCGGTTTCTTTGAAAATATGCACCATTTGCTTCTGGAAATGGTGTAAATCTAGTATCATTCACTTCAGGGAATGATATAGAACCAGTAGGACGTGACTGATGATTTCTTAATAAAAGCTCATTATTTTGCTCAGCTACAAGAAGACAAGATATAAGTTCAGAATATTTTTTGAACTTTCGCTCTCGATACTGCTGCTGCAGGAGCACATTCGAGGCATGAAAAGTGGTATATGTCTTCTCTAACAAGTCATCATCAGTGACTTTTTCACCACATAATTTTAATACTGAGCTAATTTTAAAGAGTGCAGAGTTATACTCACTAACACTCTTGAAATCTTGCAACCTCAGGTGCATCCAATCATGACGAGCTTTTGGGAGGATCACAGTTTTCTGGTGCTCATATCTCTCCCTTAAATCATTCCACAAAATAAGGGGATTTTTCACCGTGAGATACTCAGTTTTTAATTCTTCATGGAGATGGTGCCTAAGGAAAATCATTGCCTTAGCACGGTCCTGCCGGGACCCTTGATTTCCTTCTTTAATTGTATCTCCCAGGTTCATCGCATCTAGATGGATCTCAGCATCAAGGATCCAAGATAAATAATTTTTCCCAGAAATGTCAAGAGCAACGAATTCCAATTTCGTAAGATTTGACATTTTCTACATATATAAATCAGGAACATAAGTATGTTTATATTAAGAAATACATTTACAAAATTATGAGAATAAACATAGAGTTTCATCAAGTAATATAACATTTCATATTCATATTGAGAATTACAAATAATATATTGAAAAACTTACTTGAAGTAGAAGACTACTAGCTTCAAAACCGTCAGAGACTTCGTGCTGATAACGTGTTATGAAACTAATGAAAAGATAGAGAGCAAAAGAGAGAGAGATGTTTAGAGAACTTTGTTTTCTCTTATTTCTTGGGGTCTTACACAAATGAGGACTCCCTCTATTTATAGGGATTTCTTGGTACAAAGGATGGTTAGGATTGTTACACTTGTCATCAATCCAATGGTAAAGAGTACAAAGGAGGTTAGGTGTACCTAAAATCACTATTGGGGGGTAGGTGTACCTAAGATTACCATTGATGGCTAAATGTGGTCATACAATACAATTTGAACTTGGTTTCTAACA
>QGSO01000146.1:2240287-2315774 GCA_011037825.1 Carya cathayensis
CCCCCCAAAAAAAAAAAAATGCTGGCAGTTAAGACAAAATATTAGGAAATAGCATTTTATCAATGGCGGATGTGCCATGAAAGTTAAATTGTACCTCTCATTTTACAAAGAATCCAAGTGCAAAATTATCGTGGATGTGGCAAATTCTAAAATGACAGATTTTGATCAACCTAATGGAATAACTTAAATGATATCATTGTATGACATCATAATAATAAAATCAATTTGCTTTTCCCTATGCTGCGACTCTGGCAACAAATGTTCATATTCAAGATGGTATATTTTGCATTCAAAACCTAACCAGATATGAATGAACCCATTTCTTCTGTTACGACAACCAGGCAGACACCAAAGAATTTTTAAACTTAATAAGCGACAACCTTTCTTTTTCAATCTTCCTGCAATGATAACGTCATTAACGCAAACCAACTCTATTTCTGGCACTGTTGATATGATGTGGCCTTACTTTGCAACCATGTATTTTTCAGAATTTGTTAACATTTCTCAATAAACACAAAAAGCTTTTCTATTTCAACTTTTCATTTAATCATTATCTAATCATTATTCAAACACAAAAATCAATACAACTTTTATAAACTCAAAAAAAATAAAAAAATAAAAATTATATTCAAACAACTTTTCAACTTTATCTATCCACTTTCACAAACTCCAATACAATAAGTATTTTAAAAAAATATTTTTATTCAAAATTTTCCCTCTCATTTCTCAAAGCCTAATCTCAAATAAATTCCCAAAATTTTCAAATATCTCCAAAAAATTTTGGTATCCAAACATGGCCTTATATGTGTTATTAAAGTTTTACTTAACACATTTTTCTCTGTCCTTTTGCTTGTTAGGAGATCTCATGTATACTTCCTATATACAAGGGTAACACCCTTTTGCACTTTTGCATCATTATTAAAATCTTTATCTTACCCATAAACAAAAACTATTGAAGCTTTACTATTTCTAGTATTCTTGAATATGGTATTAGAAACCCAGCTAACTATAGGGTCTTTACCATCCAACCTTATATGTCGAACTAAATCAAATACAACCTTTCCACGGGAACTGAATATAAGGTTCTTGTGATAGAGACTTATAGAACGAGCAAACCGAGAACATACCTTTACATGTAGGTAACCACCACAATGAGTCAGCCTGCTGATTGTTATTTTGGAGGGAGTACAAAAGGCTGAAAAGAGCTGCAATACTTTCCATTTCCCAATCATTTGCCACCCAGCTAAAATTGATGTTCCACTAGATTTGTCCCCATCTCCCTAACATCCACCATTGAAATATCATTTGCATTAGCAATCCTGAAGAGAGATCCTTTACAGCAACGTTACCACACCAAGTGTCATGCCAGAATTTAATTCTGACTCCATCTCCTAGGCATAGTCTTAAATGGCGAGAGAAAACCCTCCATCCTCTTCATATGTGTTTCCATAAACCCACTCCATAAGCCCCTCTCACTTCATTGGAACACCATCGTCCCCATAAACCACCATATTTACTCTCAATCACCAACTTCCATAGGGCTTCTAGTTCTATATGGTATCTCCACAACCATTTTCCCATTTTCCAAGTAACGCCCGATTAAAAATTCTCAGATTTCTAATGCCCAAACCTCCATTAGATGTAGGACTGCATACCTTCTCCCACCTGACTTGGTGAAATTTAAATTCCTCGCCGATTCCACCCCACAAAAAATCTCGTTGTAGTTTCTCAATGTGAAGCGCCACACTTGCTGGAATAGGAAACAAGGACAAGAAATAGATCGGTAGGTTAGATAGTGTACTCTTTATCAAAGTAATCCTACAACCTTTTGACAGGTACATTTTCTTCCAACCTGCTAAGCAACACTCTACTTTCTCAATCATTGTATCCGAAACAGAAGCTGCTCTCGAGGCGGCCCCCAATGGTAGGCCAAGGTATGTCATAGGAAGTGAGGCAGTCTTACACCCCAGAGTATTAACCAACTGTCTTAGATGTTGAACACCTCCAATAGGCACCATCTCTGATTTGTCCAAATTGACTTTCAACCCCAAAGATGCTTCAAAACAAAGTAGGAGGGCCTTCAATACTCGAACCTGGTTACGGTTTGCCTCGCAAAAGATAAGAGTGTCATCTACAAACAATAAATGGGAAATATTAATAGAACCCCCTTCCGGGGATCCGATCGAGTAACCTGACACACGCCCATTGAGGACCAGGGCTGAGGTCATTCTACGCCTCCATCACAATAACAAAGAGTAGAGGGGACAATGGATCTCCTTGTCTTAGACCTCATGTGCTATCGAAGAAACCTGTTGGACTTCCTTTTATCAGAACTGAGTATTTCATTGTAGATATACACCAACGGATCCATGATCGCCATTTCTCTCCAAAACCACACCTCCTAAGAAGGTCGAGTAGAAAGTCCCAATTAACATGGTTGTACACATTCTCCATATCTAACTTGCAAATAATCCCTTCCTTCCCAACTTTCAGTATACTATCCAGACATTCGTTTGCAATGAGCACCGCATCTAAAATCTGTCTATCTTTTACAAAAACATTTTGGGGCATTGAGATTATCTTTCCCACAACCTCACTAAGGCGATTAGCAAGTACCTTAGAAATGATCTTGTATATCCCATTTACTAGACTAATGGGTCGGAACTCCTTAATCTCCTCAACCCCAACCTTCTTCGGTATAAAAGCAAGGAAAGTGGCATCAAGGCTTTTCACAAATTTTCCAACCGAATGGAACTCCTGGAATACCTTCATGAGATCATCCTTTAACACATCCTAGCATGTTTGAAAGAAATCCATAGAAAACTCATCAAGACCCGAAGCCTTGTCTTTAGCCGTTTTCCTTAACACATCAAAAACCTCAACCTCCTCGAAAGGCCTATCCAAATGGTTACCATCCATGGGCCCAATAGAATCAAAAACCAACCCACCAGGCTTAGGCCTCAAGCCCACCTGCTCAGATAGTAGCTGTTCAAAAAAACCAAATACATGAGAATTAATCACATTCTCGTCCTTACAATAGACCCCATCAATCTTCAGCATCTCAATATTATTGTATCTCCTATGCGAGTTGGCTACCTTGTGAAAAAACTTAGTACTTCGGTCTCCTTCTTTCAACCATAATGCTCTAGACTTTTGCCGCAACGAAGTTTCTTCTAATAGAACAATCCTCTCAAGATTTGCAACCAGCACTAGCTTTTGAGGTAATTCGTCCTGTGTTAAAGTCCTAGACTCTTGTAACCTTTCCAACACATGGATCTCTCTTGTTTGGAGACATAAGGTTCCTCTCAAAGCAGCATTTTTTGTGTGGACCGCCTCTTTGAGTAAGATCCTCACAACGGATAATTTGAGGAAACGAATGGTGATCATCATATATTGGTGTGGCATGTGCAAGAATAGGGGGGAATCGGTGGACCATCTCTTACTACACTATGATGTAGCTCGTGGGTTATGGCACGAGGTTTTTAGTAGACTAGATTTGGGTTGGGTTATGTCTGAGACAGTTGTGGTGGCACTAACTAGCTGGACAGATTTAAGAGGCAATCAACAGATCAAGATTGTATGGAAGATGATTCATATTTGCATCATGTTGTGCGTATGGCAGGAGCATAATAAATGAACTTTTGAGGACAAAGAGAGATCGATGGAGGAACTAAAAGCTTTCTTTTTTAGAACTCTTTGTACTTGGGCCATTGCCGTTAATTTTAATTGTCAAGCCTTTCATGAATTCCTTGTATCTTTTGTCTCTATGTAGTTTAGGGCATTCTTTGTAGCACATGGCTTTGCCTATTCTTTCATTAATATATTTTGATTACTTATATAAAAAAAAATGTTTATGCCTACCTTGAATAATGGAGGTCCTAAACATATCTCTATAAGTAATTGTTCTCAATACCAAAGGTGCCAATCGCTAAGATTTTTTTTTTCTTGCACTGCTCCTTGGAAGACAGTGTATGATAAAATTTTGAACATATCTCACTAAGTTGTGAAATAAGAAATATAAGACATTTGCTTCCTAATATTTTAGTTTTAATTACTTAATATAATAAAAAAGGAAAAGGTAGCAGCTCTAGTACACACGCTGTATGCAAGATATTTGCATTCTAGAATTTTTTTAAACCAATAATATTCTTCTGCCTTAATTAAAAAACACATGCTTCCCAAATAAAGAATGAAGACACCAAAAAATAGCTGTAAAAGCTGCTAGAAGAAAGAATAGGGAACAACCAGTGGGTATCTTCCATGTTCATAAATGTTTTTTTTTTTTTTTTACAGGTAAAAAATTAATTCCATGTTCATAAATGTATGACACTGCCAAAAGAACATCCGGTATGGAATCAAGGATTTAAAATAAGCTGTTGAATGTTTTTACCATGCACCATGAAGATGTTGGGACTGAGAGTGGGAGAGTAATGGGGAGCCGGTGAAGAGTTCATTGACCCTGACTTTCTAGTGCCATATGTTTCAGATCACTATTTGTCTTATAAAATTAAATAGAAGCAGGATTACCTTCTGTTCAACAGCATCTCGTTCTTCTTCTCTTTGGTACTTTTCATATGCCTCAGCATCATCCACAAACAAGCTAGCATCCAAAAGGAACAACTCCCGACCACTAAAACATGCAGAAATTTAATTTAATAGCATGATATCAAATATCATAAACTTCATGCAGCATAAGAAAACAATACCTCATGCGATCATTCTTAGCCCTATCTGCTTGCTGTTCAGCCAAGCCAGCATCTCTTTCTTCTATCTTTTTCTTCTTCCATTGAAAGAACAGCTCAGTAGTCATTGGAGTAGTGGTTGCTACTTTAGCACGCTGAGAAAAAGAGCAGACAAACAATTATGAGAAGCATAAAATAGGGCAAAGGAAACAATGAAATAATCTGGATTGAAAAACTTTTTTTATCGGTAATAAATAATCTGGATTGAAATATATGAAGGCAAATAAGAACAAAAATATTCCCACTGCAATAAGAAGAATGTAAATAATAAAAACAAAAACAAAGTCAATGAATAGAAATACAACTATCACCTGATTTTCAATCTCTTCTTCAATTGTAATTTTTTCAGTCTCTTCCTCTAGAAGTGCCTTCATTTGAGATTTTAAAACATATCCAGGAGGTAGAGCATGTCTGTAGTGACAGTCTTTGCCACCATTTGGGCAAGCCCAAAACCAACCGTACTGTTTCTTTTCCACTGCTTCCAAAAAGTACTTACAAACCTGCAAGTGAATTTATTAAAAATCAAACAAGATGGTTCATGTTTTGCACAGAAAGAACCGGTGCATAAAAACTTTGAAAGAAAAAAAAAGTAAATCCCCATGATGAGGAACACATTTAGGTCAAACAATTTTTCTTCATACTTCTATTAAAATGCAAACATATATAAAAAACTAAAATAGTATATGTAGAATTCAGACAACACTGGTCGACCAAGAATGATAAGTAGAATCTCAAGCTGACTTGCATTACCTAAACTGCAGCCATCAAATCTACACACGGGGTGATTTCTCACCCCAAAGCTTCATCTCTCTTGAGGAGCACATAGAGGTCAAGCTCCTCTACAAGAGCCAATGTATTGCCTTTACATTGTATTGTAGGAGAAAGTCACAGAAATACAAGAAAGTTAGTATCTCTCTATTTGAATCCTTGCCATTTATTACACAGACTTCGAGGAATCACATTACTCCAAAATTATCAAACAACTAACAGAGTTTGGAATATTCCCACTTCATAATCGCAGTTGGCTAACTAGCGTAACATTAAGAATCAATATCCCGCCCAAAATTAGGGAACTTGTCACAGATACAACTAAAAATATAACTACTAGATTAGTCTACAGTCCCCTACATTCATGCATACACTTATACATGTTTGTATGAGAAGTATCTGCTGCTAACATTGTATTGGAATAAAGAACTCAAGAGTTAAATGAAATTAAAATAATTTAAAAATAAAAAAGGAGTTAAATGAACCTACAATATCAGTTGGTTTATTCTGGTTATACTCGGTCTTCTTTGACTCCACCACCTTCTCCAACATCTCTTGATCCCAATCCTCCATTGTTTCTTAATATACACAAATCAACAAATAAGCACAAACAGTCAAAATCCTTTTGTGTGTTGTTTGTTTGTGTGTGTGTGTGTGTGTTGGGGGGGGGGGGGGGGGGGGGGCGCGAAGACAATAAGATGTGACTTTGTAACACAACAACCGAAGGTCTATTCAATCACCTTGATCACGCTTATCACTGAAAATATCAATCTTCTCACCCTTCCTCTGGACATTGAGATCATGTGAGAACTTGCATTTGAAACCCTTGGTACACTGTCCCACCTTGAAAAATTCGCATAATATAGACTTTGGATCAACACCTATTCAAATTACCCAATTCTATCACAAACATACCATTCTATTCGAAAACATAACAGCTAACAACAATAGAAATGAGAATAATTAATATTCAAAATTCGTAATTAAGGCACATACCGACTGGAACTTTTGGCTGGCTGACCGCAATCTTGAACAGATCATTCAGCTCTTTCTCTTTTGCTTTCTCTTCCTCCTTCTTTTTCTGCTTAGCAAAGCAATTCACTCAGCCTCCACTCGTTTTGCCAGATTATCTTACCAGAAAAAATGATTTTTGGGGGAAACATGTATTTCCTAAGCAGTATTGCAATATCTATTTTTATTAAAAGATATTGTAACGTTTTTTTATACTGATAATATAGATCACAATATCTTGTTGTGTAGAAACTACACCGATTAAAAGTGATCATCTATAGAGAAAAAAAGAAGGTTCCTCGATGGCATTTCCAGGCCAAACATACAGAGAGCCAAAAGATTCTCACTTAATAAACTCTCCCCTGGTTTCACTATGTCTAACGCAATCTGCACAGCTTGCACTAGTGATCGGTTTCTCTATACGAACAAATTCCAATGCTCTCTAAACAAGCAGCAGCAACCAACAGAAAATAACTTATAATTACAATAATTTTTTTTTTTTTTTTTTTTTTTTTGGGGGTGGTGGGGGGATTGAAAGAAACGAGCACCTTCGCGGCGGCTTTGGTCTGGTCGGGTTTGGGCTGGGCCGATTGCTGGAGATTTTGGACATACTTCTGTACATTCTTGCTCTTGTTCTTGTTCTTAAGCCCGAAGGTCTTGTCCTCCACGACCTTCTGCTTCTTTGCCAAGTCGGTCTTCGATTGCTGCTTCGGCGGCATGCTTAAACTTTTATATAAAAAGAAAATCTGGAATTCCTTTCTTTAGAAAATAAGAAAATCGAAAAGAAAACAAAAGGGGAAGACAATATTTGGAGGTAGATTTGTTTGGACAAGAGAGTGATTATGGTTTTAAACCGGATTTTCTCGGAGTTTTCTGCAATCGGCTGAGGAGGACGGGTTGAGAACGAGGGTTGGGAACTTAGGAGGATCTTATTTTGTTTGCAAGACCATGATTTCTCAGGAAACGACGCAAATAGCCATGTCGTTAAAGCCGCGTTTTATTCTAGAGAGAGAGAGAGAGAGAGAGCGAGCACAGTCGTTGATTCAACGATGTCGTTCATTGCGTGACAGAAACTCCTATCCTCAAAAACTGATAAAGATAAGCCAACAATGAATAAACGCCCCCTCCCACTCTCTTTCTTCCCCTCGACCTCACCACCAGCATCTACCAATGGAAGTCGCACTCCTCAGCTTCCCCTCCTCCAAAACCCCTTCTTCCCATTCTCTCAACCTTACCAGAACCCAAACGCAGACCAACCGTTTCCTTTCAAACCCGCCATTCGTCTCCCCCAAACCCAAACCCAATCTCTCTATCCGCTCTGCCATTTCCCGCACCAAGAAAGAAGAAACCGTCGAGACCGTCAAAACCCAGCTCGACAATTGTCACCTCGTCGCCGCTATAAAGTACAAGGGCCTCACTGTCAAACAGTTCCAGGAGCTCCGGAGATCCTTACCGGAGTCCACTAAACTGCTAGTTGCCAAAAACACCCTTGTTTACAAGGCCATTGAGGGCACCCCCTGGGAGGCCCTCAAGCCTTGCATGAAGGGCATGAACGCCTGGCTCTTCGTCCACAGCGAGGAGATCCCCGCTGCCATCAAGCCGTACAGGAGCTTCCAGAAGGAGAAGAAGCTCGAGGACAACGACTTCACCGGCGCCGTTTTCGAGGGCAAGTTTTATGGGCCCGGGGACTTTAAGTCGCTCGAGAATATGCCCACGAGAGCTGAGATTTATGCCCAGCTTCTTGGGTCTTTGAAGGGTCCCGCATCGAGCGTGGTCGGCACGATACAGGCTCCGGCAAGGGAGTTGGTGATGGTTTTGAAGGCCTACGTCAAGAAGTTGGAGGAGGAAGGTGGTGGGCAATAGTGTCCGAGGATAAGCTACCATTTGAGATTGAACTATTCTTGTAATTGTAAGTGTAATTGGAACCAAGCCCTTTTTTGTTCATTTACTTCTTGTGGCAATCTTGTTATCGTAGTTGTTTGTGGCATTTGTTATTGGGGAATTTGAGGATTCCGTTAAACGAAAAGTGAACTGAAGGAAATGGAAATTGTAGAGTTGTTTTGGAGTGGAGCTTAGTTTTATTAGTGATAGTATTACAATAAGGTGATTGTAAATCGTTGACATTAGGTCGTTGTGGTCTAGACAAAATCATGCAGAGTGATGTTCAGGTGTTTAGTTGCATCCCATCCGTGAGAATGGTCATTACTAGGAGAAGACTATAAGGTATGTCTTGGAGGGAGAAAGACTGGTGAGTGGGTGGGAAGACTGCCGGTTCTTAAGGGGGCATGAAGGAGCATACTCTTGAGAGTTCTGCTGTTTGTGCGTGCGCGGGGGGTGTGTGTGGGTGTGCGTGGGTGGAAGGGAGAGAGAGAGGTTTTGGAATTCTTAGTTCAGGTATCGAGTAAGTGGGATTGCCCTTGTCATAGACTATTTCTTGGGTGAACTCGAGTTCTACTAATTTGTTCATTTGGATTGGTTGGACAGAGGTGTTGGCGTTACTCCCTCCTGGTAGTGTGAGCATTGAAATGAAAATGAAAAGGCCAGTTTTTACTTTGGATTTAAATTTGAAACTGTTACTAAATACAAGCATGCGAAGCTCCTTTTTTCTCGGGTGACACCACCATTTTGTGACGTCTAATAATAGTGAATCAATAAAGTAGTTGGTCTTAACGCCTAAGGGTTGGCTTAAGTGGTAAAGAACTTGGGCTTGGGGTTATGCTACCTCTATGTCTAAGGTTCAAATCTCCTTAGGTGCAAACAATCTCTAGGGGTCATCGGACTGGATGATTTTCTTCTTAAATTATCCGAGGGGCATATGCGGGAAACTCCTTGTCAAGGGCCCGTGCACCTCCAAGATTAGTCGGGACGCTCTTCTAAGGCACCCGGTGCCAATAAAAATAAAAAATAAAAAAGTAGTTGATCTTGATGCCCGCAGTAGCTTAACTGATGAATGTTGACTCCTAAGCTGGAGGCTCATGCCCCTGGCTCTGTTTTGTGAAGAAGAAAAGGCTAAGGTTGTTCTGAAGAAAATGGCAATCATACACTAGCTAGGAGATGCTTTGTTTAACCTAATGCTTGATATGGATCCCTATATCATTCTGTAACGTTTCTCTATTTTTTACCGGTTTTGGAACTTCATATCATCCCAACATACATTAGTGAAAAGGTGGATACCCTGGGTAAATCACTGGTTTGGATTTATTACCACCTTTATTGGAACTGTTTCAGGAAGCTAGTTAGCTCTTATATTTGATCTGAGGAAATTTCAGAAATTGGAAATAAATAGAAGAGAACAAAAAAAATGCAAGACGGACGGTGCATTTTTACCAGTAGACATCCTAGACAAGATAAAGTCTATCTGAGCTCATGAATCTTACCAGTAGCAGACATCATAATTGTTGGCTGCTTTCAAAATGCACGCCTATTATAATTCTCATCACAATGCAATTAATTCATCAAACTTGCTGGTCGTTTTCATATAACCATTTAGGCAATTCATTGAACATTCTCATGCTGAACCACAATGGAAGCATCTAAAGCTTTTGCAAAATCTCCTTTTATAACTGAAATACTGGAGCAGATAACATCATCAAAACCTTTTTCCCGGAATTGAATGCTACTGCTCATAAACATCCTCACATATAATGACCTGAATTAATGGCAATGGGATATTGGACTGAAAATGCTTAACACAGCATGACACTTGATATCAAGCTCCACCAGGTAACAATATGAATTTGCCAATATCTCGTCCCTATGGCATTGTACAACACGAAACTATCCTCTGATGTCTTAGATGGAATTGTGAAAATTTATAGCTCTCATGCATCTTTGACACTGACTTTTGCGAAAAAAAATACTATTGTCTATATCTGACCTGAGAAGCTTTTAGGCTATTGCATAGCTAGGTATTCCCAGAATGCTAAGAAAATATGAAGTCAGTCAAAAACAGATAATCTCGAGCCATTTCTCTTTTTCTTTAGCTGAATTACTCGCTTAGTTTATCTAATAAACAAATGGAGTAACCTTTGAGCTAAAAAACAAAGAACAGAAGCAACATTCACTCTACCTTACAAGAAGGAAAGAAGTACAGAAGTTCGTTCTATTCTAGAGGTACTCGAGAAGGAATGATGTAATATCCATTTCAAATTGAATAATATTCATTTGATATAAAATATGAGTTTTATTTTAATTCTTTTATTTCTTAACCTAATTATTTTTAAAAATACGATGATTACAATATTACATGGATTGTATGCATTTTCGCTTGAGATGAAACTAAACATATTACATTGATGTCATGAAGTATGGAATTTAAGAGATTGTTTGGATAGTAAGATGAAATAAAATGACTTTAGTTGAATAAAATATTATTAGAATATTATTTTTTAATATTATTATTATTTTGAGATTTGACAATGTTGAATTTTTTATTATATTTTATATAAAATTTTAAAAAAATTATAATTACAAAATCAGATAAAATGAGATATTTTTCAATCTAAACACCTCAAAATTTTTTTAACAATGGAATCTTACTGTGAACGACTACAAACGGAGCCGGGGCACGAGCCTCATCAATCAGAGGTATATTGGGCCGAACAGAAAGAACTATTAGTTGTGGGCTCTCTTGAATTAGTCCTTGGGGTGGGGCTTACCAGGGTGGGGCCCTTTATATTATGGGCTCATTACTCTGAGTAGAAACGACCTTGTACCCACCTCCAGTAGAGCCCACATGTACCAAAGTAAACCCATCATCATACCCACCTTCCCTGCTCGTTTACTCTCTCTCTCTCTCCCCCTCTCTCCTTCGAAGCAAAGCGTCGGAAACCTGCGACAGCGAGTGAGCAGAAGACGAAAAGCTCCGTTCAAACTCAAATGGACGACTACACGAGGGAGATGATGGACCTCAAGACCCTCGTCACTCGGACCCTTGAGAAGAAGGGCGTCCTCGCCAAGATCCGGGTAAAATTCCCCACATTACCCTTCCAGCCTTCCTTCATTTTTCGCTTTCAATTTCATTTGTTTTCTGTAGTTTTCTTGTGCTCTTTATCGTCTTATATGACCCAGTGTTTATACCCATTGTTCCAGTTGCTAATTTCCACTACTCCCTTGCTAATTGCGTGATGATGCTAACACTGAGTTGATGTCGGTTGGCTTTAGTTTATCGCAAGATCATCTGTTATCTTGGTTCAACGAGATGTGACTAATTTTTTGTAAACTAACGGACTTTCTTGTGGCGTGATTTTGGAGACGGATTTTAGAGAACACAAGCTCGTCTGGAATTAGGTTAAGTGAAGAGGGTCTGTGAGGAATTAGACGTGGAATATGATCTGCCTGCGGGTGCATGCTCCCCTATGTTACGGACATATGTCAGTCTGTCATTTGGAATTTCCCTGGTTTAGAATCAGCGAGCAAAAATGTTATCCTTTTTCCCATTAATTAGCTATCTATTATGTGTATTGTTATCTTCATATTTCTAGTTATATATAGATGCGAATTGAACGGGGAGTTAAAGATTTTGACCTTGAATTGTTAAATTTAGGGATAAATGATGTGCTTAGCTGACTCCAATAAGTTGTGCTTTAAGCTTAGTTGATTTGCATGCTAATTGATTAATCTTTCTGGTTTTTGCTAGGCTGAACTCAGAGCAAGTGTGTTTGAGGCAATTGAAGAGGAGGATCGCGTAATTGAAAAGGAAGAAGGTTTGCCTCCTGCATTACTAGGTAGCTGCAACGATCGTGCAAAACAACTTCATGCTTCTTCCTCAGGTGCCTCTACACATCCATTGTCTGTCCTTCTATGTGTTTCATTTATTCTTTATAGCTTGCTCGAGTCACGGGTTAGCCAATTAAGGTTAAAAGTTTCAGTCTCTGTTATATCTCTAGATCATAGAAATAAGGAAAACATTCAAATTTTAACCAGCCAGGGTTTCACCTGCAAACTGGTTTGAGAAAGAGAGACAGAGAGAGAGTGCTTGGGACTATCTTGGGCCTTTAAATCCATAAGACCAATATTCCTAGTCTATCCTAATCCCCACCCCAGCCAGGGATTCAAGAATCCCATAATTATGGGATTACTCTTTCTGCCACAACTAAGTTATTTGCTCATTTAATTGTCACAGACATGATCTAAATTTCCTCCTTATCCTAGTTTGAATCCTGCATATTAAATGGTGTCTTACAATATGAGCAAATGGACCTGTATAGTTTGGTCTAGTTTCCTAGCCCAGGAATACACCAAGATGATGAAGTTTGCTGCAGAACATGATGTATTGGCAGTTTTTATGTGAAGTCATATATGGCTGTCTTTCTAATTTTCTCCTCTTCGTTGCACTCTTTTAAATGCAGGAAGGCTACTTTCTGCTCTTATATGCGAATACTTGGACTGGGCACAACTAAATCATACACTAAAAGTATATTTGCCAGAGTGTAATTTGGTAATCAAGTAATTTTTTCTTCTACTGCTTTCAAGTATTGCTGATTTTGATGCAATTAGTTTTGAACTAGTTAGTTCAATTATCTTCTAACCTATGAGGGGGTTATTGTGCAGCAAAAGGATTCCTGGAAAACTGAATTGAAAGAATTTAGTAGCAAGAATGGATATGATCTCAACAGAAATGGTGATAGTGGTCCTTTGCTTTTAGACGTGCTTGAAGGATTCTTGAAGTTTGAGGTTTGATAGATATCTCATTCAGACATCAATAGTTCAATTCAAAACATTCATGGGAATTCTGTTTGACATTATAGTTGTGTTGAAGTGTCTAGGTTGAGGGAATGCAAAGATTGTATGTAAGTTGAAGTGTCTACGTTGAGGATGGATGTATGTATGCATGTATGATTAATTTCTTACGATGATAATTTGAAGGACTAAGAATTAGATATCTATGAGGGAAATCTGAAACAACCTAGATGCATGCATTTTAAAACCTCCTTTTTTTAAAAGAAACTTCTTCTCATACTGCTATTAACTTTTTTAATTAACCAATTATTCTTCTTTTGGATCTTGTTTTTGTAGAATCTATCCCAAGCAAGGGGCACAGGAAGAAGATTAACTGCTCCCGAAGCTGAATCCTTATCCAATTTAGAGTCCAGGAGCACGCGGAGGCCTTCTTCATCATCTGTTGCTGGGGGCCTACCCCCACTGGGAAGGTTCTGCACCTGTCTCACTGTTTCATTTTTTATAACTTATTTAATTTCTCTCTATTCCTTTCTTTTTCTTTATTCCAATTGACATGTAAGCTTGTTGGCATGTTAATGCAGGCATGTTCCTGCTTCGCAGGCATCTGGTGAGTAACAAAGCTATTTACTATGTCCTTCAACTATCTGCTTTTCATGAGTTTCTTTATCTGATACTGTCTAGCCCTCAGATCGTAGAGGAGGAGGGTCCTCGATGTCTGGATACAGGAAGGATGACTATAATTGGAGATATGACAGTGACGAGCTCCCAGAGGATGTAATTCGAGCATCAGCTGCCTTGGAGAACCTTCAGTTGGATAGAAAGGCTCGAAATCTGACTACATCTTGGCGGTTTGTTTTAATAGCCCAATCAAAACAAAATTTTATTCTATTTTCCATTTGTTATTAGTGAAAAATAACTCAAGGATAGGGGTTCTAGAAACATCCAACATGGTTGCGGCGATGTCCTAAGAGTCCCAGACCCACTGCATGTATGCTTAACTTACCATTAAAAAACATCATCATATAATTGCTGATAGCAAGGTATTCATCTCTAAGACTCAAGTTTAGAATTGAACTAACAAGGATGGGATCTTTAAACTTTTATATATGCATGGTTGGCATTCAATTTTTAACAAGTTGTACTTGGCCAAAAAATGAACGAACAAATGACACTACATATATGTATGGAAATGCAAATTGTGCATCTGGACAAGTTGAGCACTACTATTATGTTCATTTTCTTTTGCAGTCCAAAAACCTAATGATGAGGTTGAATAAAAGCAACATGTATCGTTTTCGTAGCTTATTTGATGAATTTGGTTGCAGGCATGCTGGGGATGGAATCAGTGAGGATGATGGCCGGGCTGACCATATGTAGCTGAATGACATCCTTTGTATGACTGCAGGTGAATCTTAATGTATTTTTATTTTTTCAACCTTCAATGAAGACCATCAAATGAGGGTTGTGATATCATGTAAACTGAAGTGTTTCGGGATGTGATTCAGTGCTTTGATTGAGTTTTATTGTATTTTATCTTTTTATTTTCTGTTGGTATGTGAAAGTCATGTTAGTGATGTTGTGGGAATCTTCAAAAAGGGTGCAGCTAGTGACTATCTGGGAAAACTGGCCTGAAGGCAGAAAGCCTTCCTTTTGGTTAGAACATGCATCTCAAGTTCGGGCTTGTGCGTGTTTTCGCCGAGTAAAACTGTATTAGAACAGTGGTAACGAAGAAATAGATTGGTTTGGATTATATTCGCATGCATTTTTCTGGAGGAATGTTTGTAACTGTGGCTGTGGCTCCTCTTTGAATATTTCATTTTTCTCATTTTCTTTGGAAGCACTGACAGTGGACCCTTTTGTGAAAACAACGCAACAATGCCAGTGTATTGGCGACGGAATTATTTTTGGATTTTAAAGTCTCTAGTTATTGCTTGAGATGCAAAGTTTATTAAATCTTATCTCAAAGGAACAATAATGCTAAAGCCATCGATGAAATGTTCGATGGTCATCTATTGCCTTTTTTTTTTACACTTAATAATTAAGAAAATATTTTTTTAATGATGCGAGTTTTTTTTAAAATATTTTAAGAGTATAAAAAAATGATGAAAAATGTCATTTAGATATAATTTGGATAGTGGGTTGAGATGAGATAAGTTGATATGAAAGTTGAAAATTAAATAAAATATTGTTATAATATTATTTTTTAATATTATTATTATTTTGAAATTTAAAAGAAGGTGAATTATTTATTATTTTTTATGTGAGAATTTTAAAAAATATAATAATGAAATAAAATGGGATAAGACAAAATATTTTAAAGATTTAAGATCTTAACATTATCGGTGATATCTCTTATGCTCATGACTTTTTAAAGGAAAGAATCTATACATACAAGTCTTGTCGTTAGGGATGTACAAAAACCAGACAAACTAATCATAATCGCCTCAAATTGGCTGTCAAAGCACACAACCAATATAAAACCGGTTGAACGGAGGTAGAGTTATATCAAAACCGTCATTGACTGGTTCGGTCCCAATTTGAGGCTAAACCAGACTGTTGAACTAACCGATTATATAATTATATATATAATTATTATCAAACGGCATCATTTCAACCTAGGATTTAAATGCCCTCTCTCTTCTTCTCTCATTCGACTTCCTCTTAGACTCCATCACAGCATACTCCCCCCCCCCCCCCCCCCCCCCTTCTTCTCTCACATTACATCTCTCTCACATCACATCACTCTCTCATAACGGTGTCATCACACCTCCCTCTCTCATCGCAACATGGACACGGCAGTGTCATTGACATCACTTCTCTCCATTCCCTCTCTCATCGCATCACCGAAAGTACTAGCGAATCGATCGGACATATGTTGAGACTGACATTAACATTTTTCTCCCCCATCACCAACCAGTTTCGATCAAGATCACTCTCATTATCGGTACGGTTTCAATACGTGCGGTTTTGGTCCTTACTTTCAGCTCAATTCAAACACATGATAATGCCATTACTGCTGTTTTGTGTCATATGAATTATGATACAGTAGTCTCCCGAAAATATCTTCTTCTTCTTTTTCTTTTTCTTTTTTAAATTTTATTTTATTTTATATATTGTGGAAGCACGTGAAATAAAAGTGGAAAGGAGAAAAAGACCCGCTCCAGCCTCCAACCCCACACGTATCCTCCTTCAACAGATCGCACTGCAAGTGCACACGTCGTGGCTTTTTTCAAACGTCAAAACCCTCCTCGCATCCAGGAATCACACCTCATAACTGGAGTCTATACCGCTATACTTCCTACTTCTCCAGGCCAAATTTCGGGGCCGATCTCTCTCTCTCTCTCTCGCTCTCTCTATAGAACAGAAAATTTGACTTTTCCCATGGCGGTTTTGGGCCGGTTGCTAAGAGCGAGAGGCTCAACGACGATCTCCTCCATGGCCTCTACAATCCGGGCGTTCTCTTCGTGCTCAACAGCGAATTTCGGAAATGACCTCCAACCACCGTCTCTGCTCGCCCAGAAGCCCCTCCCTCTGCGCCACGACCGCCAGGATAGAACCGTTCAGTGGGTTTTCCTCGGCTGCCCTGGTGTCGGAAAAGGCACCTACGCTTCTCGACTCTCCAACCTACTCAGTGTCCCTCACATCGCCACCGGCGATCTCGTCCGCGAAGAGCTCTCTTCCTCCGGTCCCCTCGCTTCCCAGGTCCCCTTAATTTCAATTTCAGTTAAATACAGCTCAAGTCAGCTAAATGAGCGTATGGTATTCAGCCTCAAATAGCAACTAAAGGAAATTTCTTTGGAAGTTATTATGGTTAGAATATGCTCGTAACCCAACTATTAGTGCTGCACTTCCAATTCTGTAAGTAGTTAACTATATGATAGATAATTCCATATGGGTGGCTCTTCTTTGCTGAGAACTTACTAAAGAGAGTTTATCGTGCGGTCTCTGAAATGTATTCATCATCCAACTGCTCTGGCCTTGTGAACAGAAAACCCGCCAACCTATTTATCTGAACCTGGCAATATGTGCAAGGGGTTGGGCCGGCCTGGTTTATCACCTGGCTACGGTTTGAATTTAGCAGTTGGAGATGTGCCTTCTAAGCATAGATGCATAGAAACAGAGTAAAAAGAGTACAAACAGTGGAAAAAGGCTAATGTAATGAACGGTGATGATGTGTTGGAGTTAATCTAGTTTTTTTCTATCTTTTTAGTCGCCATATGTAGGTATTTCCTCTTGTATACTTTCTGTGTAATCGGACTATGCCTTTTCATGGTAATAAAATTCTTATTAATTAAAAAAAGTAAAAAAAAAAAAAAGAAGAAAAAAAAGAGAGCACAGATTTGAGCAATTTACCTTTAGTTATTGCAAATTTTAGATAAAATTCAAGATTTCTCCTTGATTATGGGTGAGCAAGAACTTTTGGTCAATCCACCATAGGCATGGTCTGAAAGAACTGAAACATTAAATTTGATGTTTGATCTTTTTTTTGCTTCGTTTTTATGTATATATTCTGATCATATTCATTTTATTTATTTTTCAGCTTGCGGAGATTGTTAACCAAGGAAAACTTGTTTCAGATGAAATTATAATAAATTTGTTGTCCAAGCGTCTTGAAGCTGGTGAAGCTAAGGGTGAAGCTGGCTTCATTCTTGATGGTTTCCCTCGAACCATAAGACAGGCGGTGAGCTTTTCTTCTGATGAATGGCTCTGTTGATGAAAGTAATGTTTGTTTCTGAACTAGAAAAATATGAAGAGGCTAGTAAAATTACAAATCTATGAACAATATGTGTGTGTTTATATTCTTTTCTTCTTATCGATTTTGATACCTATTATCATGTTTAAGAGGCTATTCCAACTGAGACAGCCAGAGTAGCTCTGTGCTGATCGTTGTTAATGGCAAATGTCTAATGGTTGTGAGGTATTGCCCAGGATTTAGTCATATATCTGATCTGTGAGCGACATTTTGCTGGTACACCGGGACTTCTAGCTTCTCGTTTAGTTACTTTAATGTAATAGTTCAATAGTTGCAAATATGTACCTTTTCGCAGCTATTATTTTGGTTCCTAAGGTGAAAATGTTAGCAGTGTAAGAAGATTTTAAAAATCCAATTGCAATTCTCTGTCCTATTCTCTTCCCCTGCCTATTTATATCATTCCTGGTGTTCTTTGTGTCCGGTGCTCTGATTTTCATTTCTTTAGTTTGCATTATGTTTTGGCTGTTTTCCAGGAAATTCTAGAGGGGGTAATGAATATTGATTTGGTGATCAACCTAAAGCTTCGGGAAGATGCATTGCTTGCAAAGTGCCTTGGAAGAAGGATATGTAGCGAGTGTGGAGGAAACTACAATATTGCCTGTATCGATATAAAGGGTGAGAACGGAAGCCGTGGAATATACATGGCTCCACTTCTTCCCCCTCCACACTGTGCATCTAAACTTATTACTCGATCTGATGATACGGAAGAAGTTGTTAAGGAACGGCTTCGGGTATACATGGAAATGGTATTACTCCATAGCCTATTTGTATTTTCTGTTCAAAATTTTCAATAGACACTTCGATAAATTAATTTACAATATTTTATATTTCAAAATTTGTGTAGACAAAAGCCAGTTAACCATTAAGGATTAATGTGCTGTACACTTAGCTCCACTAGAGAAGTTTGTGTTTGGCACCTGTTGTGATAATGAAAAAGTGTGCACCTATATTTATTACGAAATTGTTCATAAGGTGAGGTTGCAATATCATAATTCTAGTTCTATGCATATATGCCAAATAAACACAGATGTTGTGCCTTCATACTTGATTATTTCTGAGAAAAAAAGGCTTGACACTGTTTCTCCACTTCTTCCTTCACTCACAAAATGATATCTAGTTCTATTATAGATCTTTGGAAATTGTTTTGACTCTGCCCTTTACCATATTTCTCGCTCTTGTCTGTCAACATAATTTGTGGAGCCTCTTTATGCGAATGTGAAATATTTTTTTTTGATATGATATTGAACTAATAAAGATAATACTGTTCCTTATAGATATAGATTTTTTTAGATAATACTATGATTCCTTATTGATATAGATTTTTTTTTTTTTTTAGTGGTTGATTGTCATTATTATCATCATTGGGATGGTAGATTTCGTGGTTTTATAATTACCAAGGGTATTTTCTGTTATATTGACACCTAGTGTGTGGTTTTATAATTAATGTCTTATTAAAGAGTTACTGAGGGCCGAGGCCTTAGTTTGCCCCAAGTGGTAAATTTCAAAGACGTGCTTAATCCAAAAGCTGCTTTAGAGGGTATGCCCCCGTCATGTTGGCTGGAGTAGCCTGCTAGATTTGACACATTAACAGCCCTAGCTGTTTGGGGTGGGTTGCAGGACCTCATGCTGAATAGAAAAAGTTGTTTCTCCAACTAATAAAAAATGTTGACCTGACAATGTTTAGTTTTAAGTTTAATAAACAATAACAAGAAGAGTACTTGTGAAAAAAACGATAGCAAGCATAAGTATTCAATTTTTGTTCAACATTAACTCACTTTTGCAGACTCAACCTGTGGAAGAGTTCTACCGCAGCCGTGGGAAGTTGTTGGAGTTTGATCTACCAGGAGGAATCCCAGAATCCTGGCCAAAACTGCTTCAAGCTCTGAATCTTGAACATTATGACAAAAAGTCTGCAGCAGCATGAACTTTTTAATACTCTTCAATATCCAGAACGTAAGTTAGACCATTCTTTGCATGTTGAAGATATGTGCATGGATATCAATTTCAATACAACGATGTCCAATAAGAACTGGAAACATGCATATACATTTAGAAAGCTTTCTATTGGGGTTTTGGAGATATGTGCAATTGATAGGATGTTCAGAGGGCACAGAGGAATTATGTTATTGTCGACAATGTTATTTGGTCGACGCATATGTTTAGCTTGCGTTGATTATAATTTATTATAATTGTAGGTAATGTGTAATCATGTAATGGCATTTAGAAGTCTCAAAACTTGCAAGTAATGAGAAAAAGAAAAAGGAAAAAAAAGAGCACATTCGGATGTGGGATCTGGAACCTTGAAGCTAGAGCACATTCACCCTATTGGAAGCTGAATTTTGTTACCGACCACTGATGGATCAAGCAAAAATAAGATCGGTCATTCAACTTATGTTCAAAATATTCAGACGAAAACAGATCGTTTCGGGTTGGCTTCAATTAAAAAATGTTGGGTTTGAGGGTTTTGATCGACCCTACTGAAAACAAGCCTTGTGCTTTTTGAGGGATTTCGGCACTGCGCCCTTTGCATCATCTGTCCAGTAGGAGGGTCACATCTTCTCACATGATCCTCAATGGGATTCTCGATCAAATGATCAATGTATCTTAAGATGCCCTTTTCCCATCTTAATACAAACCCACCATTCTTTTCGACACCGAAAACCATTAATCTTAAAGCTAAGAATTACAGCCATGGCTATTGTAGACTAGTTTTGCACCCATATAATAATTATTCAGCTCGTTATGAATTAATATTATCGTAACTTTTTTTAATCACTAATTATAATAAATTTAATTTAATGGAAAGATGACACAGTTATAGAGTAGAAGCATATCAAATATTTAAATTTTAAAATTACCATGACCTTTCAAATTAGTTTAAACTTAAATTACCATTAGGGAGAAGAAATTAAAAAAAAAAAAAAAGGCCTCCCATCTAAAGTAGCCCTCATTAATACATCCATTCTGCAAATTAAATTTCCTCATCATATGGTGTCTCATCAAGCCCTGCTCCCCGGAGAAAAATATTCGACACCATTTTCTTTGATTCGGAAGTGAAAATTAAATATTCTTGATCTCCCCTGCCCATCCCATGTTTCTTTGTTCAAAACTGTCAACTGCTACAAAGAAATTCAATGGATCAATCATATTTAGTAGACAAACAAACATGACACATTCTATTTCTGGTATGGCTCGCTATTAAAAAAATAATCTCCATGGATATTAGCGTGCACTCTTCCTGAAATGTTATTCAGTTGAAGACAGCATGACTGCTGTACCTATGGGTAACGCTGGCAGGTAACCAGCCACAGTTCAGAAGCAGGTTGGTGTTGATTTTTCTCAATAAATGAAAAAAAAAAAACCAGCAATAACATCGTCTGACATAATTTGCAAAGATGGTCGCTATGCACCATCTGCAGAATCAACATAGCATACACATTTTCCTTGCAACTGGATACAGGATGTACGTTAAGTGCCCGATGAAAGTTATGTTATGTAGTCACTTACAAAAAAAAAGTTAGATTATGTAGTCAGCAAGCAACCAGAAAGTACGAGAGAATCCATGACTATATAAAAACATACAAGCAAGAATAAGTTCGTTCAATATCAATGAAGAATGGGATCAATATGAGATTTTTCCCGTGCAAGCACTGTATCCAGTAATGAGACAAAAGCATAACTATGACCATGGATGAGCTAGTTGTACCTTTTCATTATTCGATTACACGCCCCTACACACACCCACAGAGAAACATACACACACACACACACATGTATAACATACAAGAACAACTTGATCGATACAGTATAAAAGAATGACTAGCTAGAAATAAAACAATGCTACCTGTCCATGCACATCTGTTGCCAAACCAGTGGCCAATGGTTCTGTCTTCATCAGAATGTCAGCCAGGTACTCCAGATGTAAAATAAGGGCAGGCTTCTCCATGCTTGAATAGATATCCTGATGGTTAAGGGCAACTAATGTACAGCCCTGATAGAAGAACGGAATGAGAAGGTAAATAAAGTAGGAACAAAAAAAAAAGCTAAGAGTTGCTTCATCATCTTACAAATACTGATGTTAATGTGTGGCAGTAATGCAGAAAGTCTAAGACATGATTTGAAGCACCATTAGCTGCCACCTCCAAAAGAGAAAGATCATCTATAATGATGGTAATAGACTTCTTGTTTTCTTCAATTAAGGCACTGACCACTTTTTCAATTTTCCCATACAAAGCAACAAGCCCACTTTCACCTCCATCTAGTCATCAATTAATCAAAGAAAATTCTTGTCAAGATGAATCTATCAAGTATCATTCAAATATCACCCATCATGATTCATTTAAGCAATAAATTTGACATCCACATAAAAGAACAAGTAGTCATACAACTGGACCAAGTATGTGGTATAGAATGTTTCCAACATAGTAATCAAAGGAAAGGAATAAAGTGGACAACGTCTCTTGAGCACACAAAATTCTATTTACATATTTAAAAATTTCACTGAACACATAAAATTCATTGCACACGTTCATTTTAAGTGAAAATTTTGCACGGAGAATAATTTCTTGACCACTCTTAATGAGTGGCAAGTCCATGATGAACAAAAGCAGTTGATGAACAGATCTTGAGATAAGATTTAGATAGTGATTTCAAACAAAGTACACCATTCCATCCTTGTTAGAGAGGCTGTATTCACAAGCTTTATCAAACAAAATTCAATTATAATTTAAGCTAAGAAATAGCAAGTACCATTTATATCCTAATTCTCTTACCTGGAAATTCTGACGTAAGCATGTCGAGGAACAATAATCTGTTATTCTCCTTTTGAGCAGCTAAATTACAACCCTGTTTAAACAACACCATCCATATATCTCAAGTAACAGCCTTAAATAAATAACAAGACGAATATATTGTTCATCACTTTTAGGTTAAAATACACTTTTAAGACTGAGATTTTGCCATCAAATTACAACCGTGGCCGACCAACCGTCCTTGGCCATGTATGTAATTCAATTCATAGCTAATAAATGGGAGGCCAATATTGCTACCTGTCCAATTATTGAGAAAATCATAACTTGTAAAGTTTCAAAGACGGATAGAACCTAAGCAAAATTTCAGGAACTAAAAGTGTATTTCAGCCTATTTTTATATAATACATGGTAAAATACTTTGGAAACTCTTACGAAACTTACCAATGCCAAACACTAAGGCCTTGTTCACTTTTACAAAACATCTCACCTCATCTTTTTTTTTTTTTTTTATAAGTAAACAGTAGTATTAATAAAAGTAGGCATAGCCCAAGTACACGAGAAGATATATAAGAGATAAAGCCTATCTAAATCGTACTAGTAGAAATAAGAAACTCATGAAGATTTAGGCCATTAAAGTCCACAGCTAAAGCCCAGAGAAATAGGGTATGGAAAACAAAAGTTTTAAGCCCCTCTAGTCACTCCTTGTCTTTGAAAATCCGCTCATTACGCTCTCGCCAAATGCACCACATAATGCATATAGGGACCATCCTCCACACAGCTTTGATTTGTGAGACATCACCCGGACTTGTCTAGCTTGCCAATAACTCAATCACTGTAGCTAGCATTACCCAACTTAATTCCAAACGACTGAACACTTCGCTCCACATAGCACTAGCTATCTCACAATGAAGCAAAAGATGGTCTACTGTCTCACCGGTTTTCTTGCACATACAACACTGGTCTAAAATAATTATCCGGCACTTTCGCAGATTATCAATTGTCAAGATCTTACCCAGGGCCACTATCCAAGTGAAGAAAAGTGCTTTAAGGGGCGCCTTATTCCTCCACAAACTTCTCCATGAGAAATATGAATTAGGTAAAAGAGTAAGGACCTTGTAAAAGGAGCGAACTGAGAAGGTACCTTTACCCACAGGGGTCCACCACAGCTTGTCAGCTTGCAGTCCATTCAGTCTCATGAGTATACAAGGCTGAAAAAAGATACAAAGCTAATTTCCAATCTTGGGCTGCTCTACTAAAAGTAACATTCAATTGGATTTGATCCCTTGAGCGAACCATAAGATCTGCCACTGATGCTTCTTGATTGCATGCCACACAGAAAACGGATGGAAAGAAATCCTTTAGAGCCTCCTCCCCATACCAGATGTCCCTCCAAAATTTTATATGGGTATCCTCCCCCACCACAAGTCTAGTATAGCAAGAAAACACCCCCCACCTTCGTCTTATGTGCTTCCACACCCCCACCCCATAGGTCCCATTCCCCTTGCTAGTACTCCAACCAACCCCCCCAAAAAAATAAAAAATCGACTGTAATGTTTGCAATTAACGACCAATTTCTAAAGAGCCTCCGGTTCCATATTATACCTCTAAAGCCATTTCTCAAGAAGGGCCTGGTTAAACGTTCTCAGGTTTTTAATCATCTCATCTCATTTAAGTATTATAATTTTTTCAAATTTTTCTATAAAATAAAATAAACAATTCCAAATTTTAATACAAAAATAATATTAAATTAATATATTCTAATAATATTTTATTCAACTTTCAACTTTAATCTCATTTAAACTATCTTATGAAAAGACACTAGGCCGAAATAAAACATGCAATAGTGAGGATGACGGTGGATTTCAATTTCACGTGCAAATCGGTCTTCGAGAGAAAATATCCAGTACATTCTGAATGTTTGTACTTTAAAAAATAGTTTCAATGACCCATTATAAACCCAAGACGGTAAATTAAAATAAAAACATGAAATCCCCCAAAACCAAAGAATAGGTGCTGGATAACTTTGCTTCGTGCAAGGCAAAATGAAGTTGAGAGAGAGAGAGAGAGAGGGAGTACGAGTTTCCGGAGGACGCGATCATAGTGAGAGAAGGGCTGAGAAAGAGCGAGGAAGACGACGACGTTAGAGGAGAGAGTGGAGAGAGCGCGCTTGAGAAGGTGGTGGAGAAGGAAAGCGGCGCTAGTCTCGACGCAGTCCTCGATCAGAAGCACTCGGCTGCTTAGCGTCCAAAGGTTAGTCCCCTCGTCCACGAGCCCTAGGGCTTCGTCCAGTAAGTTCGAAGCTCGTTGATTCATTGCTTTTTTTTTTTTTCCTAGTGGATTTTGAGGAGACCGAACGAGAAGCAACGTTGCCGCAGTTCAGTTTGGAGAGAGAGAGAGAGAGAGAAGACAAGTTTTATTTATTTATAATCCTGGCCGTTCAAACTTCAAAGGTGGCCACTCGTGGTTTTTTATTTAGAGAAATATATTTTTTCTTTTTTAATTGTAATTTTAGCTATTTTGTTTTTTAAAATATTTTTATGTATTTTTACTTTTAATATTTTGTGTTGTTGTGAAACAAATTGTAAACAATTTTTAGTGTTTTTAATCCATAATTGTAAATAATAGAAATTTTATTTACAATTTTTAACTGAGAATGCGTGTGTAATTTTATTAATAAATGAGAATAAAAAAATTATTTTTAAAAAAATATTATTATAGTTATAAATTTTTTTTAGTATTTTTAATTCATAATTATAAATAATAGAAATTCTATTTACAATCTTAAACGGAGAATGCGCGTGTAATTTTATTAATAAATGAGAATAAAAAAATTATTTTTAAAAAAATATTATTATAGTTATAAATTTTTTTTTTAAATATAATTAAATAAACTTGCATAAACAAACAGTTTCAAAATAGAGAATACATGTAGACTCTGTAAATAAATGGTTAACAAGCAGTAAGTTTAAGATTTTTTAACTGGAAAACTACGGAGTTTGGAGAACTGACGTACAATTTGGGAGGACATAAATAGTAGTTTTCCCTAATTGACGTGCTTTAAATGGAAAAACTACGGACTTTTGAGAACTGACGTACAATTTGGGAAGACACGAGGACATATTTGCAACGAGGTCACTCAAGGAAAAGGTATATACCGGAAGAGAATAGCTGCGTACACAGACGCACTTTCTCTGATGCTGTTAAGAAACAATAGTCATGGGTTGTTTCCTCTGTCCTAGAAAATCAAAGAAGAAGCAGAACCAGAAGCCCAACTACCCGATCTCATCATCCTCAGGTACTTCTGTGAGAAAAGAACCTGACTAAATTTCCTCTAGGCTTAATTTTCACTCTGATAGCCAGTGTCGTATTGTATCGCATCTTAATATGTATAGGCACCAATAGATAATTGCCAAAGATTGATGGCCACGCGCCCTTTGCCTTATCGTTTGGATCATTATTGTGGGTCTTTGATAGTTTCGTGATCTGCTTTGGTTTCAGCGGGGCTTGTTATCTGAGAAAATGATTTCAGCTGAGGAATTTGCGTGCTTTTTTGCCTCAGTCTGAAATGGGTTCGTATAACCTGTTTCGAACGAGATTAAGATTGCGTGGGCGTTATAAGCTCTTACAATTGGGATTTTAGTTTGGGTTATTGGGATTGTTTTTTCTCCCTTGGTTGTCAGAGTAATGTCTAAAAATTGAATAAAAATCCACCTCGTGTTTTGATGGCATTGTACTAGTCGTTTACTATGTGTGTGTGTGTATGTTTTTTTTTTTTTTTAATTGCATTTTCTTTCAAATTTGTCGCTTCAGAAAAATCGAAGTTGAATTCACCGTTGGTTGTAAATGAGAAGTCTAATGATGGAGGATCTGATCGCATTTCCGCACAAACATTTGTATTTCGTGATTTGGCTGCTGCAACAAAGAATTTCAGGGGTGATTGTCTTTTGGGTGAAGGAGGTTTCGGCCGTGTATATAAAGGGCGATTGGAGAGTTGCAGTCAGGTTTGTTGAATTTGTCAGATTGAACTGTTATAACCTGAAAGTTTTGGGATAAAATTTCATCTTCAACAGTTGCTGTATATGCTTATCATTATCTGGAGCTTTGGATACATATTTTTTTTTAAAAAAAAGCGTAGAAGAACCAAATATTAGTTATTTTAACTTAGATTTCCCTGATTAGAATAGTCATGCAGAGGACCCGAGGATAAGTGGACAACTTACATAGTTGCTGACCTTTCAGTTCAAAAACAGACACACCTGATTTATCAGAGGCATTTGAGATGGTCCTATTTGGCTGCAGGTTTTGGACATTTCTTGTAGTTTGAAGAAAGGATCTATTATCTAGTAAAACAAGGCTCAAAAACAGAAAAAGTTTATTGAACGCAAAAAGAAATCAAGTCTTCCTCTATATCCCTCATCCATCTCACCTCTATATGAAATTGCTGAGACAGCAGTTATCATAATTTTTTCTTCTTTAAGACATGAGGGCAGAAAGAAAAGCATAAGCACCAGCAACACACACCTGATGGGTGCTAAGCACGTGACTATATCCTCCACCTTGCATTTATAGGGTAGGAGGTGCTACTTGAGTTAAGAGTTCTTCGGGATCCTTCAGTCCTTGTTTATGGGAAAGAAATGCCATTAGAACAAGGGCATTTGGTTCTTTTTCAGGGGGATTATTCCATCAGTAGTTTTAGCACCATTGTTCATTAAACATTGAGATTTGAACTTATATTTAGGCTTGTTGTAAGACTTGGAACATATTTTTTTTGGTTTGGTGTAGGTTGTCGCTATCAAGCAACTTGATCGTAATGGGCTGCAAGGGAACAGGGAATTCCTCGTTGAAGTACTGATGCTAAGCCTACTTCACCATCCAAATCTTGTTAACTTGATTGGCTATTGTGCTGATGGAGATCAGAGACTTCTGGTTTATGAATACATGGCATTAGGATCTTTGGAAGACCATCTACATGGTATATACAGCACCATTACTATTTCATTTCTTCATTGAACATTTAAATAATTTTCTCTAGTGCCAGGCATCTTATATGCCCTTTTTCCTTGAGATTTTGGTATGCTAGTAAGATAACAAGACATAAAAAGTGAGAGGCCACTGAAAAGAGAATAAAAGGTTAAGTGAATCACCAAGTTTTTGGAATCATCTGTATTACCAGATTACCATGGCTGCTGATACTTTTCTCCCTTATATTACATAAACTTAAGAATTTTTTGAAAAAAGATTATCCATAATCATGTGATCGTAATCTATATCAGTCAAGTGAAATATCCAAAGCAGTAAAACTTTTAGTGTCACACTATCAAACGTTAATTTCTCAGTTTGTGGTGCTTGTTATTTGTGACTGGAGTGTTATTTGGTTGTTTCATCTACCTTTCGTGTGCAGCTTTCAATTTTGTTGAATTATCCAAAAAAAAATAATAATAACGATTAAATATAGAAATTGTTCGGGGATTATTTACCTTACATGCGCTTGTGCATGCCAGACCTCCCCCCTGATAAAAAAAGACTTGACTGGAATACGAGAATGAAAATAGCTGCGGGTGCTGCCAAGGGATTGGAGTACTTACATGACAAAGCTAACCCCCCTGTTATTTATCGTGATTTGAAGTGCTCAAACATTTTGCTTGGTGAAGACTATCATCCCAAGCTATCTGATTTTGGCTTGGCCAAATTAGGTCCTGTTGGGGATAAGACCCATGTATCCACCAGAGTGATGGGAACCTATGGATACTGTGCACCTGAATATGCAATGACTGGTCAGCTTACATTGAAATCTGATGTTTATAGCTTTGGGGTTGTTCTTCTGGAAATTATTACTGGCAGAAAAGCAATTGACAACTCAAGGGCCGCTGGGGAACACAATCTGGTTGCATGGGTAAGAGACTGTTGTCTTCTCCAATATGATCTTTGTTGGAAAAATATTAGCCTTCTGTTATTGGTGCTTACAATATAGACCTCGTGAACAAGCATGTGGTATTCTGATGTGGGTGATTATATTATCATATAAATTAGTCTAATTTTTCTTGTTCATTATCTTGTTTGACAACAGAATCTAACTTTCAATCCATGCCCTGATCATTCCATTTCTAGAAGGCCCCTTATGATTTAGTTTGAATTGACCCGAAGCATATTCCATAGTCAACTTAAAAAGCAAGTACTGACCACATTGGGAAAAAGGTTTTGCATATTTTGCAATGGTAACAAGATTGTTGGCTAAATCTATGATTAAATATTACTCGGATAGAAAATGAATATTGTGTATTTGTGATAATTTATTAAACAAGCAAAATAAAATTAGGTTTAAAAAATAATGGTATTACATAGTTTTTTTTCCCAGTACATAACACAAACGTGGATATTTTGTTTCACTCTAATGTATATATTTACTCTATACTGCAGGCTCGACCCTTGTTCAAAGAGCGAAAAACATTTCCACAGATGGCTGACCCAATGCTCCAAGGCCAATATCCAGCGAGGGGCTTGTATCAAGCCCTTGCTGTTGCTGCAATGTGTGTTCAGGAACAACCCAATATGCGACCTCTCATAACTGATGTAGTTACGGCACTTACATATCTTGCTTGCCAAAAATTTGATCCCGAATCCCAGCCAGTCCCTGGCTCACGGATGGGTTCTTCCACTCCTAGAACCAGAAGGGAGCAATGAAGTAGATCAGCGACTGATCAAGCCTGAAGCTTATCTAAGCAGTTCCATCATCAGAAGCCCAAGATGGGTTTAGCTGCCTCCTGATAGCTGAAGTGCTGCATGGGGATGGTAATGAAATGGGTTTGTAGTTGTGATACAGAGGTCAGTGGATTGGAGCTTAGTTGTTTGCTATTGGTGGCACAGATGGTGTGTGCCCGTTTCTCAATTTTGCATAAATCCAGATAGCGGGTGCGATAGCCAGTCCCACTATTGTCTTGTAACAGGAAGTATATTCTGTTCCCCCCCTCTCCTCACTCTCTTTCACGCTACAAGATTCTTTAACGAAAGATTGAGCTTGGGGTTTTTGTATCTATATAGAAACAGGTCCCCCTTAGTATCCTCATTTCTCCGTTGAGTTTTCAAGAGTTTTGGTAAATAATTCACCTTATGCCTTTCAACCGATCCCGCCCTACGAGTGTGCATCTGTGAATTTGCATGTATCTCTTGAGTTGCCGGCATCTGTCAATGGTACGGCACGCCTTTTAAACAGCTCATTTGCAGATGTCTGCGCTGAGGAGCCCGCAAAACCAAGCCCATTGCCTGTTATGATTTATGTTCAGCGAAGGTGTTGCAATACCTTTGGACTGTGAAGTTAAGGCGTGGGCACCATAGGACAATCTCCCGCATCCCTTGCAAATTTCCGACTTTAAATAACGAACCAGTTTACTCAGCAGCGCGCATCAACTCCAGTGTTCACTGGATATAAGGAACAAGCGAAATCTGTCCCCATAGCAGTCAATTTGTGTTGAGAAGTGATAAACACCAACTCATCTACAACTAAATTACAATTTCTTAATAAAAAAAAATTATTGATATCAAATTAAAGCAGAAGTAGATAGAAATTTGAAAAAAATTATTACTTTATCAAGCGGTTGTTTAGAAGTTCTAGATAAGTTGGTGTTTTATCATTTGTGTCTCTGAAAACAGCATTGATGCTGGCAGTAGAAAGCCATTCTTTTGTAAGCAGTGCCCTCTTTTTTCCCTCACATCAAGAGACCTTCACTAAAGAGATCAAATATCAAACTAGCATATTTCCTTGTACGCCGCGCTTTAGAGATTTAAACCATTCCAGTTTCTTACCCTGCATATTTTCTTTTGAATTTGTTTTTTAACCTTCTTGTAGAAAATATGTACTGTGTAAGAAAACAATTCTAAGCTGGCAACTTTTCCATATCATATATTATTCGACCGACTGGCCAGGTGCGCATTGGGGAGAGGGAGAGAGAGGGGCACAGAGAGAGAGAGAGAGAGAGAGAGAGAGAGAGAGAGATGTGCAGCAACTAACTGGAATTCTACTGAGAACGACATATTTTAAACAAAGGATGAAGCAATACAAGACACTGGATATCAATATTATAAGGTTGCCAACTAATATGCAGAGAGTGCAGGAAAACATGTTCTTAGAAACTTCAAGCTTGGTCGAAGCAAGCAACACAAGATACTATTGCAAAGATTATACAATTACGTTACCACCGATCTCATGTTTTTTCTTACTTCACTGTCCTATTATTACAACTATTTAATGGACAAACAAATAATGAATGGCTATGTGCTCAATGAAGTTTGTCTAATCAAATTTAAAGATAAGAAAACTAAAATCTATCTGCTGCTACCTGAACTGACATTGTGGACTGGGACTCTGTCCCTCACTGGTAGATTTTCCACCATCAATTGGCTCCTCAATGTTAGTTTGTTTCCCCTGTTGCATTCAGTCGAAAAATGATTAGAAATCTTACAACTTTTGAAGCACGGCAAAAGTGATACTGTAAACTCATATCTTATTGAACAAAATGATGCCTGCCTTGCATGCTACTATAAAAGACATAAGGCAGATTTTGAAGTGTTTGTGCTCATAGCCAATCATCCTTCACTTTATGAGATATGGATAGAAACTAACCTTGTTTCGATCTCGCCAGCCAAGTCCAAAAGGGCGAGCTAGCAGGCCAGTTTTTCTTGCAGGCAGATCTTGTGTAGACTCTTGATTGCTTCCTACTGTTAAAGAATCTGAGTGTGAAGATCTACAGAGAAAGATTGCACTTAGATTTGACACGAATCTCATCCATAGGGGCATAAAATGCAAGCAATCCAGATAAAATTGCTATGCTGAGGGTGAGGGGAGAAGATGGGACTGTAAATAAGCAGAGCTAATGAAGAAAACAGAGACTGAGGCAACAGAGAAATTAGAAAAACAAAGAAAAAAGAAACACAAAAATTAGAAAGAAAATTTTAAAATCAGTATAAAGAAAATAATGATCAACTCTAATCAAACGGGGAATAATTCTGCCCAAGAAAAACTTATCAAAAAAATCTGCACGCACTGGAAAAAAAGAGAAAACAATTGGATTCACACCGTGGAGAGGGTTGTGTTTTAACTTGGCCACATTGGTACTGCAAGGTAGCCTCCAGCATTGATTCTGCCATAACCACTCTCTTCTCCATTTCAGAAAGTGAAATAGTGGCCTCTTCATACTTTTCCTGCATACATATAGTTGTGTAGTGAAGGGTATTTTATCAAAAAGGAGCATAACATCGTATCCAGCTCTGAAATATTGAAAAGCCAGAATATAGTAGAGCCATTCAATCTAGCAAAACCATCGGGCCTAATTATATCATTGACTGATACAGACTTTAGCACATGAATATACAAATGCATGGAGCCAATGGCTAAAAAACACAAAGGAAGAAAAGATATTGCAACAGGATGTACCAAACTAACAACTTTGGTTTATAGATAAACTGAACAGGTCTGAGGGGCAGTGTCTGGTTTTGAATTCAATAAATGCAGATGGAGTCCTTATCTTCTTTTTAATGGAAGATCCAGCCAGGCTGGTTAAATGCTTTTGTGTATGTGCCAAGGTCCATCCTCCATATTTTGCCACATTCTTCCACTTCATAGTATTTATTCGCCCAAAGTTGAGAATTTGATTAACATATTCATAGCAGTTCTTATCTCCCATTTCCTCTTTTTATTGTAAGAGGCATACACCCCTACACCCCACACTGCCTTCCGCATCTTTAAGAATTTAGTACATACTAAAAAAGTAAAAAGAAATATGACAGGTTGGGCAGTGTCGAATATCCAAGAACTTGATTCCAAATAGTGACGCCTAAGGCTATTACTGTTTAGCGCCAATTGAAGAAAGATATAAAAGGCAGCTAAAACCAAAAAAGTTAAATGTACTTTTTGCAACCGGCAGTCTGACACTAATGGATTAGCTTGCCACACCTCATATCTCTGTCTTGAAATCCACGTAGGTGCCTAAGAAGCTAAAGGATTTGTAAAGAGAAAGTGATTGATTACTAAAATCAATCTGTTGAAGGAACAGAAAGAGAGTATACTATGATCTGAGATAATAGCAACCGTAGTTATGAGCAATTTGATTCATCCCATCCCATCAGAACAACCCCTCCCTTCTTTTACCTTATAGGCATTTTTTATCAGTACGACATGGTACATGTCGCAGAGCATTACAAGACGTATAACAGAAATGAAACGGAATTGCATAGACATTACTTGAGTAATAACATGTCAACATCTTCTAAATGAAATTTTTTTTTATAGGTTCTCCTAAATGATATTTAACTTTTCAGACAGAGAAGGCCTAAGAAGAAGAAAATGGAGAAGCAAAAGCATGTTTTAAATAATCAGCTTGGTCAAGACAGTCACTTGGCCATATATTGAGATTATGGCATTGCTTGGCTTTATAATATACATTTTTTTGATAAGTTAATTAGCTTTACAAATATTTCAAAAGGATAGTCAATTAACAGGCTTTTGCACGGCTTTGACGTGCTACAGAAGCTGTAAAGAGTCAAGTGATATACAGGCAACCAAACTTCACACCATAGGATACTGCTCCAAATTATATAATGGTTGAATAGAACCCTCTTGCTTCAATACTTATAAAATTTTCATAATATAATTCAATAAAGGTGGTGTGTGATTTAATAAACACCCACCACAACAAAACAAGATCAAACCAAATGCTAAAAAAATCAGAGGTTAAACCTGAAGCACTTGAGCAGCAAATCTTTGTGCTGCTGAATCTTGCTCAGCAAATCTGCGGGCATCTTCTGTTACCCTTTGCTCTTGCTCTACCCGCATTAAGACCTATATGATTATTTGCCAGCAAGTTATGAGAATATATGGTCTTCTCAAAGTAGGCAGTTAGAGAACATGGAGGAGAGATGAAACCTGAAGCATAGCATTTTCTTGTTCCTGCTTATCTGTAAGGGAACTGCGAAGTTCAGAAACCTCATGCTCTAACTGCTCAACCTGCAAATTGAACGTGGAATTCCCTTCTAACTAAAGTTTTCAAAGAATGAATAGAAACTCAGCTACACAACTAAGCATCTCTCTGAACAGAAATATTTTACATCCTGTATACCCTGGCACTCAATTGCCGCCGATTGTCCTGCTTGACCATTTCAATCAAAGCCGTCTCCAATTCCTCAGCTCTGAAAAAAGTAGGAAGAAGCCAGAATTTCAATTCTGAATTAATGAAAAGCAGAAAATATGGCTCACTAAAGAACTAAAGTATTGCACGACTGAATTTGTGGTAACTGCTAAATCATACTTTGCAGACTAGATTACATCAACGAACTTGCCACGTTTCCATAAGACTGCCACCAACGTGGAACTCAGAGAATAAAGGGAAAAAATAAAAAGCAAAAATATAAAGAAAAGATAGCCCGAAAAGTGTTGTGGCCTTGAAATAGCAAATTATATTACATATAAATGGAGGAATCCCCCACTCAATCTCAACGAGGATTTCATGTAACCACAGGGAGTGACACAGACTGTCTGATGGATTGAATGGGGATAGAATAAGGTCCAGGAAGAAGAAGAAACAATTATAAAACAACTGCAGCACAATGGGAGACAAACAAATGAACAAGACCAAGAAGTACTACAATGACAAAAACCCCAGCCCACACAAAAAAGTGGAAACCATCAACGTTTAATTTGAGATGACTATTAGGAATTAAATGGGGAATATGCACCACCAGAGCCTAAAATCAATGACTAAATAAGCAATTGTCACTCTATTCCTAGTAACCTTGACTTTTCATGCTTAAAGTATGCATGGGTATGCAGTATGCAGGTTTCATAGGTAATCAAGCCACTATCATCACAAAGCAGAGACATGGGAGAACGTGCACCATGAAGTTGGCAACCAAGAAAGGAAAAGAAAAAAGAGTCCTGATATAAGTTAGAAACTGACATCCAAATAAAACATTAACCTGAGTACAGCTGATCTTTTCTCGTCCAGCAACTTACACAATTCAACCTTCAACCACCCCACCTGCATGAAGTTCATATACTTGTGAGAAAAATAACTCTAATGTACCCTCTACTAACAATTCAAAAAGGTCAAATCACTTTAACTACTCTCTATACTATGAAATAAAAGAATTAATACGTTCGGTAATTGGGTATTTTATAAAGAAACATTATGATTACACCATCATCCATGCATGGGTCTATTCTATTGGCTGAACAACCATACATGAGCATCCAGACACAAAATGATCAATTAACTTCATTGTTTCAAGGTTACCCAAATCATTATGCAAAAAGAAGACACAAATACCTGCTCTAGAAGGTCTTTGGCAGAATCGATCTCTTCACCCCCAGTAAGGCTAATAACGATTTCATCTGCATTAGTGGACCCAGACTCCGAACGAGATAAACTACCATTTGTTTGTGTATCAAGCGATTTTTCTGTTTTATTGGCTTCTATTATCATTGATTTAGGATCATGCTTAAACCCATACATCTTAGATGCCAAACCCTGAGAATTCCTCCAAACTTGAAGCCCCTTTGATCTTTCTGCAAGTGCAGTTATTACTGCTGGTCGATGTTTATTTCTCAAGACTTGCAATCGAGTTTCATTTACATTTTGGTAACCCATGCAAGCAGTCAGCACAAGTTGACTGCTATCAAATGTTGAGCCAGCCAGTGATTGCAGCAAAGTAATTGCATCTCCAGCATCCTTAGTTGTAACTAAAGAAGGGCCTGCATGAAAAAGAGCTAAATTAAGTTTCATAACGTAAAACAGAATTTTTTTTCTAAAAAAAAAGACCCAATCTATTAACCAGTACCATATAACTCCATCAAAGCAAGTGCCGTCCTAAATAGCATGACCCGGTTTCCTTCAAAAAGAAGCACATCCCAGATTCGAAGAACTGGAGTAAGGAGAAATCCATTAGATTATTTCTCAGCTGCAACAAGAATCTATCCAATGCTAATTCTGACAATGAGAATGCAAAGGTCGGTATGATACCCGAGTGTTAGAAAATATGCCGATAAATTTAAGATGCACTCAGACACAGATAAGCTATCTTTAATAAAATAATAATAATATCAATAAAACCTGACCACTTTCCCATGGAAGCATGTTCATAAAAATGGAAAGGAACCAAGGTCCAGTAACCCAAGCCACCTGCACTCCCTGGTATTCTAGATGATTGACTGCAACAGATGTAAAGGTGGCATAAAAAACTACCCAAAAAGCTTTGCACAAATTGCAAACTGCAAAGATAATAGCATATGCCGATGATATACTAACCCAATTTTGGAAATCTCTCTCGCACCAACTCCTCAAAAACAAGTTGGTCAACCTGAAAAGATGCAACCGACTATCAGTAAAAAGCATCACCAATCTGCACAGTTATACTATAGATAGTGTGAGGAGCAAAACTACACAAACCAAGAGAAGGGGGGAGGAATAGCATACCTGAGACTCTATCATTTCCTCTGAGTAATAGCCATCAAAATAGTCATCAATAATTGCCAGCAAGGTCCTGATTTTTTTAACCTCTATTAATAAGGGCATTTGAGTTGAAAAAGGAAACAATGCAACACAAATATGCTGTACAAACATAATACATTTATTCATGTATTCTTCCAGGAAAGAATGCATCTATAAACTTCCTCCATGCAAGACAGGGAGTATATATTCTGGGAAGGATTGTGTTAGATATTTCCGACCTACCAAAAAGCATTTTCTTCAGGCATCAAAAGAAGTAATAAGCCAGCAAAGAAATTCATGGCCTGCATGCAGATTGTATCCAATAAACTAAAAGTCAGCAAGATAGTTATCTTGAGTTCTATAACACAGAATGAATTTAGCAGCAGAACCAAAACAGAATTTCTGTAAGGAGCAGCATGCAAAAGACTCGTCGCCCAGCAATCCACCATAAATCTTTGAAGCTAAGTTGGGAAAAATCCAGCTCCAATTTGCCATGAAATCTAGTTTAAAGGGAGCTAGGATTTCTCAACATTTAATAGATGAATCTACTTTCTCATTATTGCCGTTCCTTATTTGGAATTTTCCCAGAATTGATCAGAAATTGTGGCTACAGAAGTTTTGGGCGCTTCCCTCGTGTTTCAAAAGTAGAAATGGTTAGTAAAATGTTTGCCTCTTTTTTTTCTGTTTCTTATTGTATTTAAGCTTGAGGGTAGTACTAGTTATGTTATCTCAGCTCAACTGAGTTTCTTTCCATGTTATTGGTGTTTTATTTTTGGAGGTTGGCCACTTTGCTCTTGTACATCTCTTTGATTAAGACACAAATTACCCAACCACATCTTTTTAGTCAAGAAGCAGTTACATGAACTCTAGAATCAAGGGTCTAGAAGTCACAGAACCATGCTAGTTGTTGGTTGCTGCCTTGCGTACAGAACTGTATGAATGCTGGACTGAGTGTTTTAAGTACAAATACCTGGCAGTAACCAACAGAGGGATTATGTCTAGCATATGCTGTAAGTAAGCGCCTCAAAGCATTTCTACCATTCACATCAAGAGCAGGATGGCCCGGGAATGTTCGAGGCAAATCCTGCACACAAAACCAATATCAACAAGTTAAGAAACTAGAATTAATTACACCCAATAGAATTAGCACCACAAAATGAAGCTATTGGACATTAAAGTTGAATGATAATGGGATATAATGACCTTCTCAATTTGCCCTTTCCATTTCTCTGGAATGCATACAGCATCTGTAGTTAATCCTTCACTGTTATTGTCTAACTGCTTGCCATTGTGTTCCATGGTATTGCCAGAATAACTTTCTGGAGCTAGAAGATCCTGGTAATACTTCTCGACGTGACGTGACTTCACACCCGCAAAAGCTTGCCAAAGCTGAGATTTTGAGCATATGCAATTACTAAGCTCATTCACCAAGAAATATACTTAACTACATAAAAAACACCCTTATAGCATTTTTGTACCTCCCCCCTGAGAGCCATAGGCACTCCACCGCGAACAAGAACTTCTAACTCTTCCTTCCAAGGAAACAATAATTCTGGAGGGATCACATCAGTAGCGGCGACAGTAGCAGGAGCACTGACAGTATCACTCTGAGGAACATCTTGAATAGGATCAGACCTCTCTGCATCATAAAACTCATCCTCAGAATCCTCCTCAGATGCTCCTTTAGAGGATCTAGCCTCCTCAATGGGAGAAGCAAGTGGCTTTCCACTTCCAGTGCATTGTTCATATTTAAATAAATTGGTTTTCTTCTTTACACGAATGCTCATCATGTCTTCAATGGCACAAAGAGATGGTCTAATCTCAGTCCAAATATGGGCCTTGTGAATTTTTGTCTCCTTAGCTGAAGGCAACTCCTCCTTTCTGGCACCATTTTCAGCCAAATCATTTGAACCAAGCCTCTGGCCACTTAAGTCATCTCCTTCAACTACCTTCTCTGAGCTGGTGTCTGCTTCTTGTTCTGAAGCTCCAGCATCTTTGGTTTTTTTATCTTCTTCGGTTGATAACCTATTTTCAGGTAGTTGAACTGCCTCTGCTTGCCTTTCCAGGAAAGACCTCCACCTATCTGATCTTTCTTCCTCTTCCTCCTGAAACAATTAATTTGATTAAATAAAAGCACACCATTCTCTGCTATTGCCTCTCTTCAATCTCCATTTGGTTGCTGAAAGACGTGAGAGGAAGAATAAAAACTAAATCTTGAGTTTTTCATTAACTTAGACCAGCCAAAAAGTTAAAACTTGACTATGCCATATTTCTTCTCTGTATTTTTTTTATTTATTTATTTTGCTCATTGTTTTTCTCAGCAACCAAACAAAGAGTGTGAATACTTAATACTAGGAAGAAGAACTAAAAGAGAATTAAACCTTGTAGATACTAGCATATTCACGGTATCTTTGTACATGTTGAGGTCTCACAGCAAACCCATAGGCGTCCCTGTTCACACCGATACTATTAGCTTCCAAATTCAATAAATCTTTCATTGATTACACTCCATTATCAAACACCAGGAAAATTCTAGATCACAACCAAAGCCAAATGGCCCAAAACCAAGTCCATTGCAGTATACTCGGTCACGAGCAAGGGTCAATTAAATTCTGAGCACGACCGCAACTCAAATTATCTTGAATGTTGAATCGGCCTCAAGAGTTGCAGCTCAGACTAAAGAGTTCCATATTCCACTTGAAAACTCGATTATACTTCCCATGGCGCTCGGCATTGCCTCGGCGCAACCCATACTAACTTGAAAACAACGCATTTCACACACTCCGTCTAACAACGCATCGTGGAACACACACTAAGTAAATCCTAAACTAAATCCACGCAACTTCTCACACAATTGAAAGCAAGATCACTGATAAACCACTAATCTATAAAGAACTTTCGGTATTGAAATACATATGAATATGTAAAAGTATGAAAACTAAAATGCAAGTCTCACTCATCACAATCGAATCCGATCGGATAAATTTTCCGCGAAACATCGACAATTATATAACTATAAAAACCAGGGGGAACCTGCCAAAAAAGAAGTATATAACTATATAAACCGGAACTCGTTGGATCAGAGAGAGACTGGGGAAACCCAAGGAAGTGAGAGTTAAATGCCACGGAGGCGGGGAAGGGAAGGACACGTGGAGACAGAAGAGATGAAGGGGGAAGGAAGGAAGCGTACCTCTTGTGGTCGAAGGTGATGACAGAGGGGTTGAGGACTTTGGTGGCCTTCATTAACGAGAACTTGATCGGTGTGATTCAGTTCTTCGTTGGATTTTGTGGGGAATCTCGGAGTCCTGCTTCTTGATTTTTTTGTTTTTCTCCAACTGAATATCGAGAGAGAGAGAGCGTCTCCGTATCGATATGGCGGAGGTGGAAACTTCCAAGCTGTGTCTCGGAGAGAGAGAGAGAGAGAGAGGAAAAAGGCCGGCCGACTGTGCGCCATTACCGCTCACGTTAATATTATTAATTAGATGTGCTGGGCCCCACTGGTTTCTTATTTCTTAACGCAGGAGTCGTAAAAAGACTCCTTTTTTTTCGCTTTTGGCCCGTTGGACATTATTTCGCCTTTTCGGTCCATTTCTGGTAATTTTTTAAATTATCTTTTGCTAAGAGGCGTTTAGGTGATAAATACTCAAATCTTATCTTATTATTATAATTTTATTAAATTTTTATATAAAATATAATAAATAATTTAATTTTTTAAAATAATAATAATATTAAAAAATAATATTTTATTTTATTTTTATCTAAAACTTCTTATCTCATCTCACTCTTCAAACAATTTCAAAATCTTTCTCGCCTATCAACCAATCAATAAAAATAATTGTCACTCTAAATTATCAGTATCCAAATTATAAATTTTAAATATTATTTTAATTTGTATCCGAATTATTAATTTTATTTATAATTAACATGTTAAAAATAAAAATTGTTAACTAAAAGAGCTTGTCAAGATTGTCCTTGTGGTGGACATTGCCATGAGTCGATTTTATTTAGATAAATTAGGAAAAGCATGGGGGACTCAGAGTCATGCACGTATGTTTTTGAACCTTTGGAGCGCATGAAACGCCTAACATGTGCGACCCCAAGCCGAGCACCCTATGCATGTGATTAAAAAATGGGTAATGTTATATATCATATTCTTATTTTATTTTTATTTTATTATATAAGATGTAACATATTTATTGTTAAATAATTATTTATTAAATAATTTTTTTTTATCTAATAGTAATAAGTATAACGCATATTAGATAATGAGATAAAAGTAAAACGATAATGTGATGTATATAAATTTTTTTAACCTTCTCATGAAAATCGATTTCTATTAGATAAATGTTACAAATAAGTCTTACACTTGCATCTTTATCTAATCAAAACGTAATTAATTAATTTTGTCATTCTATTTAGATACACATATATTTAAGCACTAAAATATAAAGATAAAAATGATAAATCATATGTAAATAAAAATAGAGATGTGTGGTGTAAAGATTTAGGCAGGTTTGGTAACTCAAAAATATAATCACAAACTCAAAATTTTTATCTCATCATTACAACTTTTTCTCAAATTTCCACACAAAATATAATAAACAATTTAACTTTTTCAAATTCCAATATAACTTTTTCAAATCTCAAAACAATAATAACACTAAAAACTAATATTTTAAATTTTCATCTAAAATCAAAATTATCATCTCTACCCCCAAACCTTTAAGGTTTGGTAGATAAGAATTTTTATCTTAAATTTAAAATTTTCATCTCATCATTACAATTTTTATAAATCCTCACATAAAATATAATAAACAATTCAATTTTTTCAAATCTCAATACAATTTTTTTCAAATTTCAAAACAATAATAATAATAAAAATAATATTTTAAACACTCATTTCAAACTCAAAATTCTCATCTCCATTCCCAAACTTTCCCAATGTAGAATTTATCATCTCACCAGGGACCTTGCTCCGGTATTAGAGAGTCAAAATAATGGATCCAAATGCAAAAGCCATGTTATTTCTTTGCATGATACGGCTCCCAAACAGAACCTGTCAAGAACCCATGTAAGGAAGGCCACGGCCAAGTGGCCTATGTGCTGGCCTTGGTGTCCACACACCTGGCAACCACCCCTCGAGCAAGCCTAGGCCATGCCATGACCCAAGCAGCAAGCTCCATGGGTCTGCCCAGCTCCCCCAACCAACCATGCACCAAACCTGCCCACGTCCAGCCATGCAGGCCACGCCAGCCATGCACGCTGCCTTGCCAGACCATCAACATGCGGACCAGGCCAGCAGCATGCGCAGGCCCATGCGCATGCCCAACAAGGTTAGTGGACCCGCATGCATGCTAGACCAAGCCAGGCAGCTGCACGGCCAACCTGCCTGCCCAGACCAAGCCAGGTGCGTGCCCACGCACAGGCCATGCACAACAACAGCAAGCCACCCAGCAGCCATGCTTGACCGAGTGAGCACCAACCCAACCAGCAGCCATGCTTGACCGTATGAGCACCAACACCCCAACTCCAGGACCAGCTTCATCTCCACGGACCAAGCCATCTCAAGGGCCACGTGGACCTCATCCTAACCATTGAAGAACATCTAGGGTTACTATATATTCTACTCTTATGCATTGTAGAAGGGACTTTTGACATTTTGAATATTCGGACACATTTGTTCTTGAGGCATTTGGTGCTTGCACTTGGGCTCTAAGGGTGAAATCCATAGATCCCCTAGAGAGAAACTTCTATTGCAATTCGTGAATAGAGAAGATTCATATCTATCCATTTCTTGTTGCATTGACTTATTTTATGTTATTGTTCAATATCATTTTCGTGGCATTTCAACCTTGATATTAATTTCTGCTTGCATGGTATTTTCCAGCATCTTCAAGCATTAACCATTGGTTCTTCCATTGCTACACGTTTTAGTAAGCTCACCACTTCCCACACAAAACACTCCATTAACCTCACCACATACATGGCCAGATTTCACTTCACCGAACCCCTAGACCAGTTTTGAGCTTGATAACTTATCACCACCAACTAGCCATAACCATTCCCCTTTTTACACACCTGCACTTTGTCTTCTCAAAAGAGCCCCACGCCCTTTCCCATTCGGGAAACCCTAGCAAAGCCAACCCTAGCCGCCACACCCAAAGTGGGTGGTAGACAACTTGCCTTCCCAAAGTGCATCTTGTCCCCTTTCCATTTCGGATAATTCCAGCCCCACACGCCAAAGCCAACCACTCCATCAGCCTTGTCCCATCACTCGGTCATCCTTTCCCAAGGCTAACACAAGCCAAGCCTCACTTACCCACTTTTGCATTGCATGCATCATAACATTAGTCACCCTCATATTTCAAATATCACTTCTTTTTTCCCAAACACTTTTCATTCTAAGCCATAGGAAGCCTCCATTGCCAGCCAAGGAGCAAGACCAAGCAAGAGAGTGGCATTTTCGGTCAAGACATTTTCCAAAGCAAGCTTGAGGACCCAAATGCTTAGGAGCTAGACCGAGGTTCTGTTACCGAGGCTCTTAACAGAACCCCATTAGTCCGAATTACTGGAGCTAGACTTGGAATGGTAGAGTCCCTTGCAAAACTCCATTCATACACAATTCTGAAAACTTTTAAGTTCTTAAAATCAAACAAGTATTGTTTCTGACTACACGTACTTATAACATCCATTTGTAATCGTGGATAAAATCATAGGTTCATATTTTATTTACATATAACTATAAATTAATGAAATTGATTTTCAACAAATATTTTACTTCCATTAATGAGTTTTAATTTTTTAATTTTTTTTCGCGCATTGTATGTATTTACAATTAGTTATTTTGGTAACACCGAATGCATTTCGCGTAGGAATTAGCTATCACGTCGACATCGCCGAAAGATCATTTTGACAAGTCAAAATTTTGGAACCAACCTTACGAAAAATGGCGAGGTGGGCGCACAAATCAAGGAATATGGATTACATCGTCGGCTTAACACGTCGAGAAGCGTCAAATAATAATAATAAAAAAAAAATACTTCCCATAAATTGGCTATCACGGCGACTATTTCCCAATTTATATTTATAAAATATTAAGAAAATACATAAAAATAAACTGACAATTGACATAATATTATAGATTTGTTTGATATATTTTATAATAAATATAATTTTAGAATTTAACGTATATATTAAATCATCTCAATTTATAATTTAATTTTGTATAATATTTAAAATATTTCAATTTTACATAGACTAGGCGAAGAGCTGAAGAACGGTGAAAGCAAAAGGGAAACGATTCACGAATCCATTGGGAAAGCTAGTAGAGCTGGAGATTGCACAAAAGATAAGGATACGCATTTGTTTCTTTTTCTAATAAGAGAAAATCCCCGGACTTCTGAACCAAAAGTCGAACCCAACAGAGTCAGTGCAACTACCGCGTCGTAAATTAATACCGCGAACCCCATGTCATGCCTGAAATTGCCCACGGCAGCAGCTTCCTTTTACACCCACAAGCCCTGCGGTTGCCACCTCAACCTCCCCCAATGGGTCCGCACTACAGCTGCGGCCGCGGCCGCGGCCACAGGCACCAACTCTGTCGCCAAACTAAAGCTCAAACCCATACCCTTCGAAGCCCTGTATTGCAACAGGAACAGGGAGCAAATACCCGCTATTTATAAATGTGGGTGGAGGATAGCCCCGTGCGCACCATTCACACCCTCGGCGCACGATAAACTTGCCCCTAAAGCAATAGGGTTTCGTGGCGTCCACCAAAAGCACTCCCCCGCTCTCTCTTTACGCAACAATAGCTCCGAAGAGAAAGGAGGATTTTCCGCCTCTGGCTCTGGGTCTTCCGAGTCAGGTCTCGTGGCAGATATGGGTACAGAAAGCCAGGACCGCCACGATTTATTCCAATCGCCGACGTCAATGCAGAACCGGCAGCAACAGAAAGAACAACAGCAACATACTTCGAAATTGCTCACATTACCCACCATCTTAACGCTCGGTCGCGTCGCCTCTGTGCCGCTTCTCGTAAGCGGTATGTCCATATTTTTGCTTCTTTTTTTCCTGTTAATCTTTTTTACGAAACCAATGCGTTGTTTGAGGAATGGGGCGTGTTAGTTTTCATGATCCAGTCGCAATTTGGTTGAAAAGTTTGAAACTTATTGTATTTGGATGTCCCGGGTGCCATTTTTTTTTTCTCTTGTGAATTTTGAAATGTATGCGATTTTTTTTCGCTGACAATTATGGATTGAACTTTCGGTAATGCTTGAGTTTGGCAGCGAGAACAAATATAGATTGTTTATTCCTAAAGCTTTAGATAATAAATTGTTTTTTTTTTTTTTTGGTGAATTCGATCTCTGTTTGGATCTTTATGATGTTGGGATTTTGGGTTTTTTTGTTCGTCAAATTTCTGCATTTTTGTTCATCTCGACTTTGGTTAGATTGCGAATTGAGTTTATCTTTTAATCCAATAAACCTTTGAATTTCAGATTTTTGTTTGTGTAATTCATGCCTGCAAGATATGAAGGAAATTTGGTCGATTGAAATATGTGTTTATGATATATATGGTTGATCGATTTCCTGATTTTTATTATGGTGGTGTGCCCTGGTATTCTGAGCTGCTATGGGGATTGCCCTTGTCATTTCTTATATGTGTTCCTGTAGAGATTGCTTAGTTTGGAATTGCAGAGGATTATTGAGTTGGTTATATGTTTTAGTGGTCATAGCATGAAATCCTTGCATTTCACTGGACTAACATTATCATATCATTCATCAGCCTTCTACGTAGATAGTTGGTGGGGACCAACTGCTACAACGAGTATTTTCATCTCTGCTGCAGTTACTGATTGGCTTGACGGCTATCTTGCTCGGAAGGTATTCTAGTACTTGTCTTTCAAACCGTATAGGAGCAAACAAATAAAATAAAACAATTGTTCTGAAAATGTTTGTAATTTTATGACATCTTATATGGGCTAAATCCTTGAATAATTTCAGATGAGACTAGGATCTGCATTTGGTGCATTTCTAGACCCAGTAGCTGACAAGGTATAGTCTTTCATCTTTGATTGGAACTTTATTTATTTATTTATTTGCACTGGGTGTCCGAGAACAAAGTCCCAACTAATCCGGGGTGCACTTACGGGAAACTCCTTGCGAAGGCTCCTAAAATGTGCTTTAGGAGCCTTGGGTAATTCAAGGGGAGGTCTAGTCCGATGGCTCCTAAAATTTGTTTGCACCCAAGAGAATTTGAACCTTAAACCGGAAGTGAGCATACCATCAAGACCAAGGTCTTTACCACTTGAGCCAACCCCTAGGGGTTTTTGATTGGAACTTTACAGCCTTTTGCTTTTAGTTAGTTGATACCATAAATGTGCTTTAATTAACTGGCAAGACTTGTAGGTTTTCTCGTGTACTTGGTCTATGTTGACTTTTCTCATTAATTAAGTTCTTCTTTATTGATAAAAAAAACTACCAAGAAACATTGACGAGTTATTTTTTTATTGTCATGCCTACCAAATGCAGCTTATGGTTGCTGCCACATTGGTCTTGTTGTGTACCCAACCAGTGGAAGTTGCCATGTTTGGACAAGTACCATGGCTATTCGCTGTACCTTCAATTGCCATAATTGGTAGGGAGGTAATATGTTTTACCATTAATTGTTTTAATCCTTGTTAGCCATTATATTTATACACATATGCACCCACACTCATGTGGGGATTGTTGGCATGGAAGCTTTGGATGCTATAGACAAGAAGTTGCAAATGAGCTCCCAAAAGTAATTCATTTCAATTTTGGCTACAAGATCAGGATAAAACATGCTTTCTTTTAGGTGAAATATTTTCTATATTTACAGCTCCTCTACCTTCAGGGCTTTATGGTCCAGCATTAAAGCACTGTTTGGGTGGGTTTTTCTCTCATGGCTATGGTATACTACTTCACAGTTTAGAAAAATTCACGCCATTGTGGCCTTCATTCATTTTTACAATATTTTGGTGTTGTCTTTGAGCACAGGTGGAGCCCATCATGGTGAACCCAGTTGTCCTTGCATTTGGCATTTCTTACATCTTTTTCTTTATCTTCCTCGAAAATTTTCCTTCTCCCCTTTGCCACTAGTGTCTAGTGCACCACTTCCTTGGATCACCACCAGTAGCAAAGCTTTAGGATAATTCAATGGAATCCTTGTTACTTTGGTTGAGCAGGATCTTTTGTTCCTGCATGCGTGAACGGTGTGCGTGCATATTTGTGTTAATGAAATGAGGTCCACATGATGTTTTCACTCATATTAGTTCATAGGATATTTATTATTGTATGTGTTGCTCACCTTTCCTTTCCCCTTATTTGTTTTCCCCCCTTTCCGTTAAGCTATTACACATGTCCCAGTAAAAAGTATTATGCTTATATCTTGTTTGCTAATATTGGTTTATGTTTGAGTTGATTATTCGTCAAAAAAAAAAGAAGTTTGAGTTGATAGCAGATCTCTTACAGATTATTCTGAAACTTTTATATAGATAACTATGTCTGCAGTTAGAGAATGGGCTGCTTCCCAGAATAGTAAGCTTTTAGAGGTTTGTTTTTCTCTTTCGCACACTTATACTTTTGTTTCCAAAGACGTTGGAACTTTTTCATGGAAATACATTGTAAGAACGAATTTTTTAGGCTGTTGCTGTAAATAACTTGGGGAAGTGGAAAACAGCCACACAGATGACCGCACTAACCATCCTTTTGGCTACCAGAGATAGCAGGTTCATTCTTATTTCTCTTGCCTATTGGGTTATTGTTGTTCTTGGTTTAATCAGGATTCAGAGGATGATTAGATGTTTCCTTGAAATAAAACTAGGTGAATATTTTTGGAATTATCTGACCGTTTGTTTTATTTTCTCTTTTGATTTGTCCCCTCATTGTGTAGTCTTGGAGGGCTGGGGGTTTTTGTAGCTTCTGGAGTTGGGTTGTTGTACATCTCAGCTGGACTTTCTGTATGGTCATTAGTTGTGTATATGAGGAAGATTTTGAAAGCACTGCAGAAGTAGCTTTGCCAGCTTTGCCGGTGGTGATACTAATATATATACTCCTCACTGAGGGTTTGTTTGGATGCGGGAACAGTACTTGAAGTTCTTCGCACACAACCCCTTTAGATGATTATCTTCACACATTGAAGCTGTGTTCTTGAGTAAAGTAGACGAAGAGCAAAGATTTTTCATAAAAGCTTCCCACTTTTTAAAGTGAATTTAGGTTGAATTGTTTTAAAGGGGTCAGTATCACTTTGTTTATGGCTGTATCCAAGGTCTTAAAGATCACAAATTGCCATGTTGGCATATCTGCAGGGAAATAGTTTGATGTAGATGTTTGAACAATTTTTTCTCCATCTTGAATCTTCATTATTTTGTGGTTGGAGCCATGCTTGTTTTGGCTTGGAAAATGGTGGATAGATGGGAGGATTTATAAGTAATTTGGTTGTTATTAATTTCTTGAAGTCGAAATAGTTTTCTTGTCCTATTTTGAAGTGTAAAATAGGAATTACAAACCGTCAAAAGGTATACAGCTTTTGGTATTTTACGGAGGTCCCATGCTGTATTAACTGTTTACATTATGGTAGAATGCAGTGTCGCGATTATGCCCAAAAAAGTAAGAAAAGGCTCAACGCGGATTGTAGGTAATTGCAAGTTCAATAGATTGTTACAAGCCGAAGACAGCATCTGAGTATACCCAGATACCCCTGCCATTGAACAGTCCTAAAAACAGGATCCCTGCCATTGAATTAATAGGTTTCTTTCTTGGTGTAGATCAACTACTTAACAAAGCATGAAATAATGCTCAGTTCTTACATGAGCAAATTGAAGGTTATTCCTGGATTCTCTTATTCGAATAGGATCCAGAGATTGGGCACCTGATATTGCAACATTATTAATATTTAAAGTTCGTGGAGAATAATTATAATGATTAATGAGTTTTATTTATTCAAGTAAAAAAATCTTGTGAAAAATATAATAATATCATCTCAATTTCTTTTTTGGAACCTGTTTATTTCAGTTACAACTTTGCGTTCAGTGAGTTAAAATCGTGAACAAGTCAGGACTTAAAGGGTTAAATCATATTTTATTTTCATATACAATAAATATAGTATTGCTTCTTAATCAATTTGGAAAGGCATACAACGGAATCAAAACAACAATAAACACGTTGACCTTGTTGTGTTGCCTTCGAATATAACTGATAACCTGTCAACAGCTACCATATAAAGGCAACAAGACAAAGTTAAACTGACCATTATCCACATGTCCACGGTAACATTTTTTATTTTGTAAGCAAAACAGTGTAATCCTATCTACCCTCACAAAACTTTTAAAAAAATAATAATAATAATAATAAATACATTTCCCTGTCTAGCCGTTTGATCCTATCATTTATTTATTTATTTATTGGCACGGGGTGTCCAGACAAAGTCCCGACTAATCCCATTTGACCCTACCATGGCTATATGGGAAAAATGTTTCCAAGAATCGGCACTACACATTCAGGAAAAAAAAAAAATGAAAAAAAAAAAATGAAAAGATGTTACTTTAACTTCTCTCTCTGAGGGTGAAAGAAAAAATAATGTTTCTCAATACAAATTGAAGAAAGTAAGATTCAAGGATAGACATTCATAACCTCTTAAACTAGGTGTTGGGAAAGATACCGCCACCTCCTCTGATTGAAATTAAGGGTCCATGCCAGGAGCTGCGACTGATCAGATGGGAATCGAGAAACAAAACAATAACTGTAATATCGTCATGAAAATGTCTTCTCACCCCTCTGTCAATCTTTTTCAAGTCTGAGTACCTCATTTCTCTTTTTTTCGCTGCTTCATAAAGCGCAGCTTTGACAAGTTTTCGTGCAATGCCCTGCAAAATATAGGAAATATTTTAATACCTCCTGCAGCAAAATCAACGAATAATGACTTACAAGGAACTTATGTTAGCACCTGCTTCACAGAACAAACCATTTTCTTGCGGGTAACAAGAGAATCTCTAGTTATTTGTGATTTTCACAGAAAGTATCTACCTTTCCCACATGAAGAAGATTATACTATCACCTTCAACTTACTGAAAAGAGGGGGAAAAAGGCAAGAGGCTTCTAGTCTAAGTTAATGAAGGAATTAAGGTACCACTAAGGTAGCATTGATATCACCCTTTTCCCAAAGATAGTCAGAAATAAACGCATGGCAACAATATCCAGCATAAATACGAACGAAACTCAAAACTAGAAAAAGGAATCCTACACTCCGTGGACAGGTCTGAACAATGTCAACTGCCTCCTGATTGCTTAGGTTCTCCCATAGGCCATCCGATGCAAATATAAGAAATTGATCTCCAGGGTAGAGTTTCTGCACCAATATCGTTGGCTCAGCTTTAAGAATTGGCTCATGGAAGGGTTTAGGCAGTCTAAACTTCGACAATAAAGGCTCTCTGTTGAACTCTGCCTTCTTCAAATAGGCATCGCCTATGGATCTTGAAACCTGCAAGAGTACCAAAGATCTGTCAACAGAGTGATTGCCTATCCAGTCATTTCATCCTTGTGTAAGCACCATGCTGATTTCCCGAGGAGAAATCTTCCATAAGTCATGAACCATGCTCAGCTTTCTGATTTTGGATATGCAGAATGCTAATAGTGCATGTCTCTTAAAAACCCAAAAATTTCAAACTAATAACAATAAAAATAAATTCTTAAAATTCAATGCCTAAACTTGCTTGGTGAGACAGAAGGAAAATTCTGATAGAAACCTGGAGCAAGCAATAATTGAGGATTAGATAATGGGTGTACTGTATGCGTCCATGTGGAGAGGCCATTTAATATAGAGAGCCATTCGAGAAACAAATAGGAAGCATCTACTGGTTCAGCCCTCAGTAAAAATTTATATTAGTTAAATAAGGGGAAAATGATAGAGTTGAGACTATGGATGGCCAGAGGAGCAGGTTTCAGACATGGCATCCCAAACCAAACCCTACAAGTTCAAGTTTGCCCTAACCAAGGATATAAACAAAAGGAAAATACTTTAGTCACAAAAAGATTACACACAAGTAAACCCACAAACTGATGTGACTTGATGTGGTACGTCAGATTTTAAAGTTACTTTTATTACAAAGCAGATCTAACAGATTCCATGAAGTCACATCAGTTTATAGATTTATTTTGTGTAATCTCTTTGTGTCTGTAGCAGTTCTCTAAACAGAAATTTCAAAACTATCCATTATAACTAATTCATATCTTCTGTTCAACCCAACAGCATAGCCTTGATTAATAGAGTCACGTACAATCAGAGGGCTTTGATGCAACTACTTAACAAAGGATTTAAAATGACAGACTGTTTAGTTTTTATTTGATAGGTAAAACAAAAGACAATTTAGTAAAAGATAAAGAAGGAAACTGAAAGAAAAAACTTATAGAAAACAAAGCTCCCAAGAAATCACCTGTATAATACCCTTCACACGCCACACCTCGTGCTTTAAAACGACAATCTGTGGATCATTGGGATGCAGCGAATGCAATTCCTCCCTCACAGATTCCATACTTGCATTGTGCTCACATGATAATTGAACAGCTTTAAACACTTTAACAGCCTTCTCCTGTCTTCCTAACACCACCCTAGAATCTCCTGCATTGGCAATGTAAAGCAATCCGCTACATATTATGCCTACCAAACAACATGAACCAACAGAAGCAATTTGTGGCTTGCTTAGCCACTGATTCTTTACTAGAGAGAGGAATTCCTCTTCAGTTGCCAAAAATGCTTTGTTGATGATATCTGCTGACATTCCCTGATTCTCTGATGTGAACTCTGCAGCACCAATAGCTGTCGAGTCAGTAAAATATGCATTAGCTTTAATTAAAAAGATTTTAAGATGGGGTAAAAACCAATAAATAGATAGAAAAATCACAGAGAGAGAGAGAGAGTAAGAATCTCAAAATTAAATTATTTTCCAAATCTTAACATGTAAAAAAAGTATCATTTTCCAGGCGATATCATCCATGAAATATTATTTCTAATAGTCACTCGCATTATCACTAAATAGTAAGATAACTTTGTGTCAACTCTCAATTGAAGGAATTTTCGAAGTGCAAATAGTGAAAACTCGACAATTCAACAAATAATTAGCCACTTTGAGAATAGAGGAGCCCAAAAATGAAGAAGCCATCACACAAATATATTAACCAATTTCACAAACGCAAATGAATTCACTTCTCTTGATATTGGTGGAAGAACAACTTACTCTTGATATTGTTAAAAAGGTGATCATTTATGAATTGGGCAGCTTCAGGTCCTCCATGCCCATCATAAATTCCAACAAATGTTCCATGAGGACCTGATTCAAGCAAACTCATTGACCCTGATTCAAGTTGGCTATGGTCTTCCAACAGATTGTTTGCTTGAATTATTGCCATCGAAAATTCTCCATTCACATGCTGTCCTGAATCCTTGGACCACAACAAGCCATCAACCCGACCACTTACATCACTGCGATCCCTGGAATTTTCACCCTCAACAGAAGGTTTCCAACAGGGCGACACAATCCTCAATAATGCAGCTGATACCATACCTTACATGTTCTCACCCAAATGACCCGGCAATCAAATTATTCATCAAATGTTTATGAATACCAAGATCAAACCCTAGTTTCTGCACTAATTTATCCTCAATTACCAAAGGTAAGTCACGTGTCCCGGAAATCAATACTCATTGATGAATACAGACACCATTAATCTGTAAACGTGTAAAACATCATATACGTTAATGGATATATGCAGAAAGTGAAAAAAAAGAAAAGAAAACAGACAAGAATGGAATGGTAGACAACATCATACCGCGCACGTATTCAAGATAACAAGAATTTTATGGGTGCACAACACGAGTTTGAGACAAAGACCAAATTGCGGACACCGCCAGCCTGCACGGTTGTGAAAGAACAATAATAAAAAATAAACGCAGGAATCGTAAATATATGCACGTGCAGCAGAATATCCCCAAAACGTTTTTGATAGGCACGAATAGAAAATGTAAAGCATAAATTTACAAGAGAAAACCAAATATAACTGACATCAGTATGGCATCTATTCAAGATCAAACAAAGAAATGGGTATTCTACGAAATTATTGGAGCATAACACAAGATCGAAACGTGCACCACTGATTTGCCTGCGATTAACGAACATACAAATTTATGGGTATATGATGAAATTAAATAAAATAAATTACAAGAGAAAATAGAACAATTATGGCACATAATTAACAATACGGGAACCTCTGAACGTACCTTGAATCTATGTTATGACAAATATTCTACCCCTGAGAGTGTACAGTTTCGGAATTATAACCTTAGCTGGAAATAACCCATGTAGCCGATGGATTAAACAGATCATCAATATCGGAGATTGGAAGGTTCTGACAAAAGAAAAACGATTTGCCAGAACGTTTGAAGGGGTAGATCTGGAGATAGAGAGAGAGAGAGGGGGGGAGGAGAGGGAAGGAGAGATTATGTTATGGAGTTGTCGTTGGCGCTTGTTTCTCTTTTGTTTTTATTTATTTTTCTTTCTTTATACAGCACGGTTTAATTTTTTTTTCTCTTTTTTTATTAACTTTTTTCTTTTTATTATCTAATTATGATTTGACTTTTGACTTTTGACTTTGACGTGCAATAAACCAGGGCAACCTTTGCTCGCCTGGCCTTTCTCCTCTAAATAGAAAAATACCCCTTCTATGAACAATTTTGTTTAAAAATAACAAAATTATAATTTTATAATATTCTTTTTGTTTTACAATTTTAAAATGTTAAATTATTTTTTGTGATTTATTTAGAAGTTTAGAAAAATTGTAATAATTAGATAAAAAATTTAAAAATATATATATTTAAATATTGTTTGAATGTTGATATGAGATGAAATGATTAGAAAGATTTGTGAAACCAAACCATACATCAACACAAATCATACATCAACACACATCATGTTGTCAGAATCACAAGTTGCTATATGATTCCGACAACATGATGAGTGTGACTCACAATCTATCTATCACGAATTTGGATTAAGAGAAATGCTACAAGAAAGTCTTACATAACACATTTTCATTATGGTCAGTTATGTGATTTATCATTCCTGTTATTCTATTTAAATACACGCGTATTTAAGTATTAAAATATAAAAATAAAAATGATAAATCACATGTCGATTGAGTGGATGCGTGTAGAATAAGACTTTCATGTAGAAGTTTTCGTAAATTAATTAAAGAGGTTCTATATCATATTAGCAAGTCGTGTCTTCAACATCACCCTATTCTGCATCTACCATAATATAAGATGATGTTTAATTCCTATTCTAAGAGAGCATCTGTCTCATTTAATTTCCACTCTAGGGAGTGATCCAATATTCCTAACAAAAATCAAAGAAAAAGTGGGAATTAAGACTTCTTGCTTTGATAGACATACGACTCTTTTACAAATTTGGAAATAATTGGGTAGAATTGTAATACTCAAATCAAGGAAATCTTAACAGTTTTTGAATTAGGTGTCACAATCACAATTGATTGATAAGATCTGTTATTTTTCTTAATCGCCTTTTAAATAATTATTGAGTTCAATTTGGTTGGTTGTATCATGGGGACCAAACAGAGCAACCTTCTTTCTACTATTTTTTTATTATTTTGATCTTATTAATAATGCCAATATATTTTTATGAGAATTGAGTTCAATATTTATTTCCGACCATAGGAGAATAGTTTTGCAAGTAAATTGATAAGGATATGCGCACTCGATGACGAAATGGGCAGCAATCAATCTAGATTTTTGCTGCATATCCCCAGATAATCTTCAAATATGCGTTTTGTATATTGATAGTGGAAATGATCCACCTTAAACATTTGATGTCTTTCAGACCTTTTTATTAGAATACTAAGCATGATTGATTGGAGGAAAAAAAAAGGATTGGTCAGTGCCTTCTGATGTCGTTAGTGTTGCCTTTAATCTCCAGCCCCACCTTTAAGCATTCCTTTTCGCCCTTAAGCATTTGAGTTTATCTTCGCTGTCTTACCCACGTACGTAAGGATATATTATGATATATTATCCTTCGATAAAAGCTCAAACTCACATGGGGTGCCGAAGTTAGTGGTAAGCAGTAATGGAAATCCACGTGCTTGTAAGCTGTTGCAAAGACTCTGCCGGAAACAATTCAATATTCTGAGAGACCTAAAGATAAGCTTAATAATAATCTGGAGGAGTCTCCAGATGGGGTTTAATTTTTACATGAGAAGACTGTACGTCTTTAAAATCCAATTACGTATGCTAGATCCCTTGTCTTGATTGGCATTACCCGAGCCTCTGAAATGGAGGTATGGAGTTCAAACATCCTCTCCGATTAATGTATCAAAAAAAATAATCCAATTACGTACATTTGTTTATTTCAATAGTACTGTTGCATCTTCATGTTCTGTATAGATTACAAATAATTCAGTACGCATGCAGGGATCTTTTTTTGGTCTAGATAAGCATCATATAATGTCACACAGTGATGAACTCAGGAAGTTCCTTGAATAATGGATAGAACACGTACACCTTAGTCAGCTGGCAGTTAAAAGCACAAACCTTTTTGCAGCAGACTGAAGGAGTTAAACCGCCTTTGATCTTTTTGATACTTTTTTTTTTTTTCCTATTTCTCTTCTTTATATCTTCAGAGTCTAGCCAAGGAGGACTCTGCATAAGTAATTGCAGTATAAATATGTCAGAGTTGCAGTCACTAGCATCATTTCACACAATAACAACCGCAGCCTGAGAAAACAGACTTCCATGGAGAGAATAAGCATTCTAATCACTTTCATTGTCTCCATAACCATTTTGTCAGCAGCCTCTGGGAACCTGTTACCAGCAAACGACCAGGCTAAAAAAAAACTGCTCCTACTCAGTCGAGATTGAGACAACATGTGCACCGTCCGCTGAAACCAAAGATCATGTGAGTGTCAGATTCAGCGACTCGCTGGGAAATTTGATCATTGTGAAGCATCTGAAGAACCCTGAATCAGTGTACGGTGGGTTCAAACGCCGTGCAATCGACATGTTCCAAGCAAAAGGGCCATGCATGAGACAGAGAGTGTGCTCGCTAGCTGTACCTTAAGAAAGTCGGGTCGGACGATTGGAGACCTGGTTGGGTGAAGGTTATCAAGATGGTGGCGGCCATGTAATATTCCCGGTTTCCAACGTGTTCTATTTTAGGACATTTGTGCCGGAGAATGTACGGTATGGGTTTGATTATTGTCACTCTGGCGGAGGTTTTATTCCTCATGCTGCAGATTTTGGGTGAGGGCAAGTCGTAATGCTAAAATATAATAATTTGGCAGATCGATATACTGACCAGGTTTGAGAACGCTTTTCTTTCTTTTTTCCTTTTTTTTTTTTTTCTTTTTTATCTTTTTATCAAAGTTTGGGAAAAAATTTCTGATGCTGAGATGAGTTTTTTTGTACAGAAAGTAAAAAAAGTAAAGGCCGGATCCCATCAATAATAAGTTCAAGAGGAATTAAATCTGATTTAACAACTAAACACAATTAACGTTCTCAAATATATCTTACCTTCTATTTTTCTTTTTGTGTACAAAATAGTAAAATTTTTAAGATTTGAATTTGTTAGAGTTTCTTTCTAAATTATGGAACAAAGTAAAGAAAAAATCTAAACATTACTTCCACACCACATATAAATTAGGACTATTCACCGGCCCAACCCAACCTGATCCAAAAAACACAAATTTCTGACCCTACCCGAATATGTTCCATACCGATGACTCGTTAACCGATTACCCGATTACTTTTTTGTTTGGGTTGGGGTGGGGGAGATTTCTCTCAATAAAAACCATGAAAATCATCTTAAAATCGAATATCAAATATGATGATAACAGAGAAATCACGAAAATCATCACAGTCCAAATCACAATCAAAACCACAAAAATTGAGTCAATATCTTAGTTTCAAATCACAATCAAAACCACAAAAATCATTTTAAAATCGAAATCGAAAGGAATCGAATATCAAATATGATGATAACAAAGAAATCACGAAAATCATCCCAGTCTAAATCACAATCAAAACCACAAAAATTGAGTCAATATCCCAGTTTCAAATCACAATCAAAATCACGAAAATCACGAAAATTGAGTCAATAGCCTCCCTGATCTTCTTCTCGACAAATAGAGCTTGTCGACGTTGACGATTGGGTAGTAGAACTTGTTGCGCAGCTTGTGGAAATACCTCATGCCGACCTTTCCAAAGTACCCAGATGGTACTTGTCGAAGAGGATGCGATGGTGGTGCATCCCTCCATCATTTCCCCTACCTCCTAGGTGCTTCCTGTGCTTACCGATACAACCGTGCCCATCACTGACGTGCTTGCGCTTCTTCCGGTTCTTTTTGAAACGGGTCGTCATGGTCTGCTTCTCTCCTGGTCGTAGCCTCGCTCAGACTGCTCAATTGGGTTAAGGTTTATGGGGAGATGGCATAAATCAAATTATAAATTAGGTTAAAATCAGGTAACGGGTATTACCCCGATTTTAACCGTAAACGAGTCGGGTTATCGGATCGTGTTAATTCGAAAACAAGTCGGGTCAGGCTTTCGGGCTTTTTGTATTCTTCTACACTACACACTACGCACAAGTCACTAGTAGTGATTATATACATGATTTATACCTCTCTTCTTTCATTTTTATAAAGAGATGACTTCTCTGTAGAGATTGTAACTCACAACCTCAACCTTTCTTTTATTATAGGAAAAAGATATCAGTTCAATATGTTAATGCTTAAAATTGCACAATAGATCAGAACGGATAAAAAAATTATTCCTAACTCACGATGATGATTTAGACTTTGATATGGTATTCTTCCCATTCATCCATAATATAAATAATAAATAAGCGAGTAAAAATAAATAAAGAGAGGTCCGTGAATTTACATGGTTCGGTATAAGGCTTACGTTCACATGTTGTTTGGGTGCAATATCTACTATAATAAGTGATTTTACAATATTTCATGCCTCACATATCTCACAATATAATAGAAAATTTTATGAAAGTTTATTTGAAGTCGCTTTTTATAGTGGAGTTTGGCGTAAGGAGCTTCTTTTGAGAGCTTCTTGAGAGTCGGTCATATTTGTAGAGATCTCCACCTTATACATAAGTTTATTTCATTTGAGTGATTGGGTCAAACTTGCATTGTGAAGGCTTTCATTTTTAGAAGTATGAGTCTATTTCATTTTAGGAGTCTAAATCACTTTTCATTTTAAGAGTTTGAGTCAACTTGTCTTATTTTTTTTTAAAATTTATCTCTTAACTTGATTTTCAGCCTTATCTCAATGCTCAATTATAGGCGGATGATTTGACCCCTATACAACAGTCAATCTTTCATATTTGTCATGAGATCGTTAAAATTAAGAAAAAATAAAATTGAAGAGTAATATTATATACAATTATAAAGTATTATTAAAAAATACTATAGAATAATAAAATTTATTATTAAAAGATTAATTATATTTTATGTAAATTTCTTATTTGTTTATTTTTTGTCAAATGTAAATATCATTTCTCAAAATTTATTGAGACTTTTCATTATCGGGAGACGAACTTCGGTAAGCTTTTATTTCACAATCTATCTACATCTCCATATAACGGAGTCGGAAGGAAAATGTGAAACGCGGTCGTTTCTAATGCCCCGTCCTCCAGTACTTGTTAAGCCTTTCCGTGTTCACTCGGCAATCGAAAGAAAGCGTGCGTGTGTGGAAATGGATTATCTTCCGATCGGAACTGCAACCAGCACCACCGGCAGTCCGACCAGTTCATTCTCCACGGCTCCTGCCCCACCCTCCTCAGAACTGGCCCAACTGACCGAGTCCCTAAAGCTGGAGCACCAGTTCATGCGTGTCCCGTTCGAGCAATACAAGAAGACGATCCGAGCCGACAACCGCATCTTCGAGAAGGAGATGTCCAATATGATCTCCAGCTTCTCCGAATCCTCGGATTCGGACGTTTCTAGAGACGAATCCATTTACAATCTCAGCTCGCTGGCATCCCGGCTTCAAGGGCTCAAAAGGAAGGTACGGGATTGAGAGATATAATTGCATTTGGACGAAATTGGCGGATTGGATCCTTGATTCTTTTAAGGACTCAGTCAAATTGCTCAAATAGTATTTTTTTTAACGATCAAAGAGTGATCTTCACCGATATGACTATGTATAAAGAGGCTACCACTTGTCTAAGGATTAAAATTTTATCTTATTCGTAATTTTTACTGTTATCCAAGTTTAAGGCAGTTAGTTTTATATTATTTTGTTTTAAATTTATAAAATGAGAACTATGAAACTGGTATTTACTTTGTACTTAGATTTAGTAATTTTATACCCGTGCAGACTAGTGATTAAAGGAGGGAGCAGTATACTTAAATATCTGGGTTGGGTTCCGTAGCAGGAGTTCCCTGGATGTGCTAATATACGTTAATAAGGTCTTGCTCTTTATGGTGGGTCCGAAGGGACCTGTCTTGGTGAGTTACAAGTCATAAAAAGTAATTTTGTGGTTTGAACGGTGGATTTTTATTTTGAAGTTCATAACACTGATGATTCTCTCATATTTGATTTGTTAAGTTGGAAGAGGGAACTCGTATAGGGAACTTGCAAACACAGAAATGCCGTGCTCGGGTGGATCATTTGGAGTTGGCAGATGCCGAGAATTTTCTGGATTGGAATAACACACGCTCGAAGCGGATTCTCGTAGACTACATGTTGCGAATGTCATACCACGACACTGCTGTGAAGCTGGCCGAAAGCAGCAAGATACAGGTAATCTTCCTATATTACATACATATATATTGATGACGGGGAACCACCCCATGGCAGAGCCCTTAGGACTCACTCATGGAACCTAAACCCTCGGAGAGACTAGCATAGCAACCTACCACCATGGCCTCCCAATTAAAACGCAATTTGATCTCAGGGGGAATCAAACTTGTGACATGGGGCTCATGCACACAAGTTCGCCCTTATTTTAAGTAAATAGAATTTTACACTTTTCTATGTACACGTTGTCATTTCTATTGTATACTCACTACCTTTACATCTGCTGCCAATCTGACTAAATTTCATGTCTCAGGATCTTGTGGATATTGAGGTATTCCAAGAAGCAAAAAAGGTAATCAATGCTCTTCAAAATAAGAAGGTAGCTCCTGCCCTAGCCTGGTATGCTGATAACAAGTCAAGGTTGAAGAAATCCAAGGTATATGCTATTCTATTGGCTTTATTTATAATTGGTGGGTACATGAGTTTGCTAGGACTGCTACTTTCTCTGCTTGCTTAGGAAAAAAACTTATGCCATGACTTGGATTGCTCAACACTTGTATATTTTATTTTATTTTATTGATCGATAGGCAAGATTTATTGATCATAAGAATAGGCAAGAGCCCAAGTATATTTTAGGTTCCTTCCTTTTGATCACTGTTGCAAAAAATCTCAGTTGTGATCTGCTCAGTTTCCACACTTCGGCCCTAGACTTATTGTTCTGTTTAATTTGTTGAAAGCTACCTTTTTCAGCATAATAAGCTAATTTTATTTCCTTGGACTGAGCTACTTTGAACCTCAACTTGTTTTCACTGATTAGGGTAGGTGTTCTGAACTGATAATCCAAGGAAAGCTCTAGCCATATCAGAATTTATTCTCCCAATGAACTTGTCACAACTGAAATTGATTGCGATCATTCCAAAGTTCAATTTCACCTTCTAAGGAGCCAACGTGAGACTTTACCCTTGATGCACATTTATGATACTCATTCACCTCTACCAGTTCTTACTCACCCAATGTAAAGAAGATTTTAACATCCCACTAATGATAAAGGTGAATGAGCATCATAAATGTGCATCAAGTGTCAAGTCTCACATTGTTTCCTTAGTATCTGAAATGGACTTTATAATGATTCCAATGACCTCTAATGATTAGTCCGTTTGGAGAATAAGCTCATATGTGGTTAAAGCTTTCCTTGGGTCATTATATCCAAACCATATCCTCTATGAATTCTGGTAAAATTATAATTTCCATTATGACATTTTTCCTTCTTGAATGCAGTTACCACACCCAAAATTTTGCCAGCTTTCTTCTTAATGAATGGTTTTAATGTCTAATGATGCAGAGCAAATTTGAGTTCCAATTAAGACTTCAAGAGTTCATAGAGTTGGTGCGAGTTGAAAACAAGTTGGGAGCTATAACATATGCACGGAAGTACCTTGCACCTTGGGGTGCCATCCATATGAAAGAGTTGCAGAGGGTCATGGCAACACTGGCCTTTAGAAGTAATACCGAATGTGCTACATACAAGGTGAACCTCATCACTTTTGTTCTGAAAAAATGTTTTGTATATTAGTGTAGCGGATGCACTTCTTTGATACTTTAACGGGTCGGAAGAACCATCTTTTTCTATCCACCTTTTTCTTGTCTATTTTGTCTTACGTCGCCATACCAATTTCTGAGACTGAATATGATACTGCTAGAGGTTGTGCAGCACCTGCCAATTGAATCAATTGCAAAGCAGGTCTTTGGGTGTTTGTTAGGCTCACAGGCTTTAGGTAGGATGAGATTATGATACAACTAAGATGGTTTTTGGTTTTCAAGCCGAGAGGCTGAGGAAAAAAGGACATCATCCTCATTGTAGTTGTTCAGTCCTAGTGGGAGAAGAGGCCAAAAGTGTTGATAGCGACTCACAACATCTCACCATTTGGGACACTGCTTTGTCATTTGATTGTTCTTTTGTTGGGTCGTTTAGCCTCCCAAGTTCTTGTGTTTTAGCATATTTGACGTTCTCTACAACCCCATTGCAATATTTGATACCTGACTTCTTTTTAAATAACTGCTGATATTCGGTAGTTATGTGTCAAAAGAAGCCCGATGCAGCCTTAAAAATCTTAAAGGGCATAGACCTCTGCATCGATAGATGGTAATTGATGCCACAAGTTCATTTTTCCTAAACCTTTGTATTGCTTTCTATGATGGCTGTTTGATTGGTCTTGTTTTGGTTTTGAGAGCTGATATGGGTTACTTTGTCCTTCCTGATGGGTTTTACCGTTTTGGTTCTGGTGCAGGTTTTATTTGAACCCAAACGATGGGATTTCCTGGCGGAGCAATTTAAACAGGAATTCTGCAAATTATATGGCATGACACTTGAACCTTTGCTGAATATCTATCTGCAAGCAGGCTTGTCGGCTCTAAAAACTCCGTATCCATATTCAATTCCACATCTAATATTTATCTGCAAGCACCTTTTTTTTCGCAATAGACATCAAAACCAAGGACAAAACAGCAAGGACATTTTACCTGCGTTTTTTTTTTTGTAGTATAATATATTTGGACGCTAGATGACATTTCTATCCTAGGACATTCGAATCAGAAATTTTTGAAAAACTCTTTTTGTTTTTTCAAAAATTTAATTTTTGAAAAGTAAAAAAGTAGAAATCTTCCAAGGCCACGGATTCAGAAGGGATACTGCTAGTTGCTATATGTTCTGTTGCCTTGACCTGACTAGATACTGTTATGAAGATGATTGCAGCAAGGAAGACCCTCTATCGCAGGATGGTTTTCGAAAACTAGCGATGCCATTACCATACTCTAAGCAGAATCACACGAAACTTGTTTGCAACATAACAAAAGAGCTGATGGACACAGAGAACCCTCCACAAGTTTTGCCTAATGGCTATGTTTACAGCACTAAGGTTCGCGTTGTTCTTGTTATAAAGAACATGTGTAGTTTATTATTTAAACCCATTATTCACTATGCTTGTTGGCAGGCTCTCGAAGAAATGGCCAAGAAAAACAATGGTAAAATCGCCTGTCCTAGGACAGGTTTGGTCTGCAACTACACAGATTTGGTTAAGGCGTACATATCATAGAGGTCTACATGTTCCGGCCTGTCTAGTGAATCAATTATTTTAGGGAAAAAATCCTGCAACGATATCAGTCAAGTTCATCTTCTGTACATGGTTTCTTTCTGCAAGAGGGATGCCTTATTGGTTTGTGTTGGGAGACTTGCACATGCATGCTCCGTACCGTTTATCATAAAACTTAAATAGTTATAAATAAAATTTACGATAAATTAATTTATAAGATTTAAATTTTAAAATTAAAATTTTAAATTAAATTATAACACATGGATGAAATATTATTTAGATATTATATGGAGGCCTTAGAATTATTCTTTTAATTAAGCAACTAACAAGCTGCCAAGATTTTTATAAGTTTTTAGGTACTTAAACGGGAAATTAATTCTTGCTTAAACAAGACTAGCATTTCCCCCTTGACGCCAAGAGTATGTGGCTCAGATAGCAAAAACCCAGCCTTTATCCTCTCTTAAGGAGGCTGGATTCGATCTACCTCTCCCAATCTCCTAATTAAAAATAGTAATAAAAAAAATAAAAAATAAAAAAAAGGCATTTCCCCCTCAAAACGATTTGGCTAATAACTCATAAAAAAATGATTTGAAGAGCTATAAAGTTGGTTTCTTCCGATTTCCAGGAGACGTGAACATGAATCGCTACGCAACAACTGGAATGTCCAAGTCGCACACCGAACAGAACTTGCCCCGTATTCAATCCAGAAATTTGATTCGTAAAGTCTCTTTGGTCACGTATAAAACTAGCATGGACACGACCAGAAAACCCCACCGTCCTGACGACAAGCGACGCCAAATCTTCAATGTTGCACAAGAAAACTAGTAATGACATAAGGCACAGTCAAGATCACTGGAACTGTACGAATAATAACTCTCCAGTAAAAGTTCAGAAAATCTCAAAACAGGTTTGAAAATGTTCAAGACTATAGTTACCCATATAAAGTAGAACCCTTATCAATAACCGGTTTTTAAGTTGTATTCCGTCACTTAACAATGCCTTCAGTTTGACTCGCTGCCTCTTGGAGAACCATGATTATCATCATCCCTACGGGTCGGACTAGAGCTGCGACTCTGGCCATTTTCTTTGGCAGGGCTTCCATAACTCCGCTCCTGTGGGGCCTCTTCATCAGCATCATCCATAGGGCTTCTGCTATTTCCCCTGGGACTCCCACTGTAATCAGACCCATTGGCCTGCCCGCCATCCCTTTGGGACGGGCTACCTCTGTCTTGTGGGCTCTTATCATGTGTAAGACTATGCTTCCTCCCTTTAGATGGTGGTGGCGAACTCCTGTGCCGCCTAGGGCTCTGGCTGTCACGGGGGCTCCTTGATCTTCTTTCAACCTGCTCAAGGCTTCGTTCTCTCTTTAAAGGTGATCTAGATCGACTCAGAGAAATACAATTTATTACACACGGAAGGTTTATTGGAATAAGTAAAGGCATTCTGTAATGAGGAAAGCATTTTATTTGTTTTATACAAAAGGCAGTGTACAAACCACATAACCGGGATGATGGTCCATACCTGTAACTACGATCCCTGCTGTAACTACGGCTTCTACCACGTTGAGGACTCAATGACCTTGAGTAGCTCCGCCCATGACTGTACCAGAAAATTTCTTGGTGAATAAACTCCAGGTATATAAAATTTGTAAAAGGATGAGAGACAGTACCTAACTTTCTTAGGACTGTTCTTACAATTCCGTTCTATGTGGCCTCTTTCCCCACAGCGATAACACTTATTCTTCCAGTCCCCAGCCTTGCAATCTCGTGCCCAATGGCCATCAATTCCACAATTAAAGCACTGCCCTGATCCAGGAGGAGGACCTCGCCCAAGATACTCACGAGATCCACCAGGACCACGTGGGCCCCTAAATGCATCCAAATTACATTTAGCATAGCTTTTCTACCTCAAGAAATCTTCTTCAATAGCGCGAAAAATAAATGAGAACAAATACCAAAAAGGCAAATGATTTTTTTTTTTTAAAGAACATTCAGATTAGATATTAAAGCAAAAACAAGACCTTGCTCTGCCTGATTCAACCATCAGTTTCAAGAGAAAACAAGATTCTAAATTTGTTGGTTCCTTCTTTAAAACCTGGTATGAAGTTACATGCCAAGAGGTTGAGCCACTAGTTGGAACCACTATTCTTTACACATGAACTTTACCACAATCAAAAGACTCACCATAAGCATAAACCACAAACCACAAATAGAAATAAACAAGTGCCTCAACAGTGTAGATCAAAATCTTATTTAAGTTCAAAGGCATAGAGGTAAATGCTACACTTTTACATGGATCTAAATAACAAAATTCCAAATTGAGCTTGTATGAGCCATAATCATTCACGATTTTCACTAAAAAGGGTTGCCCATGACAAGGAAAAGAAAAAAAAAAAATTCAAATAGTTCATACATTGCATGCTTCCGAAAATAACATGAAAAAATTTTACCAAGAGAGAATATTTGGCTTGGTAAAATAAATTTCATTGAGTAATCCTATACACCACACCACCATCCCACTATATATGATGTGGCGCATTTATTACCATTTGATGATAAAGAAGCATGCAATAAATTACTATTTAATGGTGATAAATGTGATACATTTTACTTAGTGAGATGTAAATGGGATAGTAGTATAGTATATAGAATTTTCTAATTCCATTAACTCACCCCCTTTGCAAATTCTACAATGACTCTGCTTCCATCAACTTCCCGGCCATTCAGACCATATACAGCATCTTCAGCATCTCGAGGGTCACTAAATTCCTGGGATTGTCAGCCATTTAAGGAAAAAAGACAAGATCATACTTGCTAAAGAGATTATTTGAATGAAGCACATAGATGAGAAGAAAATGGTGAGCGAGAGAAAGCAGAACAAAGAATGGTATACATACAACAAAGGCAAAGTCGCGCTTCATATCCACATCGCGTACTCTGCGTAAATGGGTGCCAGAAACAGTAAGGCCATCAAGACACAAGTATCGAAGGGTTGGACACTTCGCCCCTTACAGATGAACTAAACACCACTTTGAGATTGTTGCCATTTCCATAAAAACACGCAATAACATTATAGAAAGACTCGCCAAATCCACCAAGGTTCACCCTCTCACCATAGACCTCCAGGTTAGGCAAAAGCCAAGAAACCTTCAAGAAGATCATTTGAGTTAAACCACGCAAGACACGTGGGGGGGTACAAAGTTCTCACACAGATATCGAAATGAATATTTAAATGCCTAGCACAAAAGGGCTTGGCTAAGCCCTCGTTTTCTCCCACACCCATACGTCTAAGAACCTAGGTCCATGACCACCAATAACCTGAAAGAAGCTTAAAAATAGAACTAAAAAACCACACAGATATCATAACACATTGCATAGAATAATGCATAAAAGAAAGGAAAAATGTACCCTCATACGACAGTTTCTAATAACTTTTTTGATAAGGAAAAACTTATTGATACCAATAGGCATAGCCAAGTACACTGGATGTATACAAGAAAAAACACTTAGTTGGGACCAATTTCTAATAACTCACAACGTGTCAACTTCTAACAATTAAAACAAAAGTGACTTCATTCCTTACCAGGATTAAAGGCTTAAAGTCCGTCATAACACTTAAATTCTCTATCAAAGACAAGTTATCGGGCAACAACTTGATACTCTTCTAGCCAAAGCAAAAAATTCATACTACCACAACCACAACATATGAAAGGCAATTCTTTTGGTACCTTCCATATCTGCTAAAGAGGTCGTCAAGATCACGCGACCTTGTCCGCGACGACAAGCGTCCCACATAGAGACGTGTTCCACCATAGCGGTCATCGTACCTAGGCATCTTTTTACGCACAGAAAATGAATTATTAGTTCATCAAGTACCCAGACGGCCCAAACACCATAAACGCATACGAGCACAAACGCAAACGCAAACGTGGAAATATATATACACACGCGCATATATAATGCGCCCATGATTTACTGCATTCACCCCCATCCCATCGTTTCAGCAAAATGTGAAACAGCATACAGCTTAGGAGGGGGAAAATGATCAAATTTAAAAAAGAGAAGATGGAAAATAAATATTTTCCGCATAATTGCAACTTCCTTTTTTTTTTTTTTTTGGGGGGGGGAGGAAATCCAGCTGTTGAAATATCATTATTTTTGTAATGAATTGACCGAATACCTCAATTCAATAGAAGGATAATTAAGAGAGTGGAGAGGGAGAAAAACCCCAAAGGCAGACACAAGCCCTAGAGCAGAGATAGGAGGAAGGCGCGCGTCGTACCTCAAGAGAACCAAGATTTTAGAATCCTAGATTTTGTTCGAAGAGTAAAAGGAGCTTTGCCCATTTTCTCCTCTGTATTTATGGAGCGAAAAACGGACTCGGGTACAAAGATAAGGTCAATAAAAGTAATTAATTCAAATTCGGTAGAAATAAATTTTTATGAGGACTTGTTTCCAAATAAAATATTTTTTATAAGTACAATATTGTGGTGTGAGTTACTAACATATTAAGTTTATTAACCAATAATTATTAATTTAATATATTAATAGTATTATTACTATTAAATTTATGATATGCTTTAACATGACTCTGATAAATTGCTTTGATTTTTCAGTTCATAAATAGTTTGATCTTGGCACATGCGTTGCAATTATATCTAGTTCGTTTGTGAGTCACTTCCAACTATTAAAGTATCGTTTGGTTATATAGATGAAATGAAATGTAATAAAGTTAAAATTAAATAAAATATTATTATAATATAATTTTTATTTTAAATTTTAAAAAAATTAAATTATTTTTTATATTTTATTTTAAAATTTATACAAATTGTAACGATGATATCAAATAATTCATAGAAACGAAAACCAGGCCAAATTTTTAAAGCTTCTTGAACATAAAATTGGGAGAGTTTATTTGCAAATCTTGCACCATTTGAACAACTTCAACACAATCCACTCCGTTAGCTTCATGTTCCATATTACACCAAGTGAAATTACCCTTTTTTTTATATCATCTTGTAACGTGACTCTACCCAACTTTCACGAGTAATTCATCGTTTGTGGAATTTGGATGCAGTAATTAAGAGACGTTAATAGCTTGGTCGGCGTAATTATATTATCTAATTATTTAATTGAATTGAATAACAAAATTTAAAATAGCACATAACTTGATTTGTATAAGATTATCAAACTCTATTGTTAACATCGCGTTTCGTATATTATTAAGTCGGGTTCTTAATAATTCGAATCTTCGATTTTAAGCTTGCAAATGCAAATAAAACACCGAGGTATGGTGGTCATAATGGTAACCAAGTAAGTCTTCGATGCTAGAATCAATAAAAATGCTTCGTAGTGAACGAGCAAGAGAACAATAAGAGTAAAAAGAGTTTAGAGACTCTTAACTCTTATTCTGATGCCTGAAAGTCACTTTTATACATGGGTAATAAGCCTAGAGGCCCGTGCCATGTGGTTGAGAGATCGCGTGCCCCCTTATCTTCCTCAACCATGTCCATTTAATGTAGTATGATCCTCTAAAAGGAACATTTAATACGACATAACTTCTATCTCATCCATCTGTCTCAAGTTTGGTGCGTTGGACCACCCCTCACTCTTTACCTGTTATCAAATGATTATAAGTCTTTTGTCTATATGTAGGTCATTGGCCGACTTTACTCATTTGGGGCCGGATGACATGACGGAACTCGAGTCCCCCTTGTTCCTCTTTCTTTAAACCCAGACAAGCTCTTTGGGATCGAACATATCTGGCCAGCCCGAGTCTCACGCACTTGGGCCTGCGTTTCTGGCCGAAGGCCGTAAGGGAAAAACCCCTCACACCTGTGATAAAATGTCTTTTATCATGCAAGGTCATCTTTGTATGGGTGCCAAAGTGTAATTATCATGCAATTGTAACTATTTTCCCCCCGGGTGCCAAAGTGTAAATTATCATGCAAGGGCATCTTAGTTTGGGTGCCAAAGTGTAAATTATCTTTTTACTTTTTGTGATGTGATCGTGGTCAGACACAGTTGCAAAAAATAGAAAGTTAAAGTGGAGAGGAAAAAAAAAATTAGGAAGGGAAGGGGAGTTGGATAAGCGAGAGATAGCTGAGTCATTTGAAAAACATTATGGGGTGTCGGTTAAAGATTCCAAACGCGTAGGGACTTAATCGCAAATATGTCAGAAGAAGATAGTGGTGCGGTGTGAAAGCATATATATTATTCCTTGACTTAATTTAAAGCCGTAACTTCGCGGAAGTCCGCTTTCCAGAAAAGTTGAAAAAAAAGAAGAGAAAGGTATAACATAACGTTAAAGATTTATGTAAAGGAAAATAATATATGGGCATTTTCCGAAAAAAGACACAGACAGTACACGTGTCAGGTAACTATTTGAGGTCAGGTTCTCCGGCTAAAGTGCGCGCGACCAAGACTCTACGCGTCCACCCACGTTAAAGTCTAATACAAGAATAAATATAAAAAATAATCCACAGCACATTGCCCACCGCAATTATATATAAATATATATATAAATGTATATATTCATAGATAGGAAATAGATGGCTGCGTGCGGATGCAAAGCACAAACCCTAGGCTTGAGATTTAAGGCTAATTTAGTTTAGATTCTCTTCCTCTGACCTTGTCTTTCCGTTTTTCTTTGGCCGATCTGATCATTCACATCCATTCCCGGAAGTTGCTTGCAGAGCTTGACCAAGCTCATCCGATCCCCTTCTCTCTGTCTTCGGTAGGTAATTTTTCCTTTTAAATAACCGATTGTGTTCTGGTCCTCTTCCCCTCTCCTTTCGTCATGTGCGTGTTGATTTTCGGATTTCAGCTACTTCCTGGGAATTATAGGATTTGTGTATATTATTTTTCGTTTTTAAAATTTTCTGTTCAGTTATGTATTTCGATTACTTCAACCTGATTTAGGTATTTCCTGAAAATGATTGTAAAGTCATCCCCCCCCCCCCCCCCCCCCGGCGCCATCTTTCGATGTGATTCTTTTTCCATTTTCGGCGCCTGATTTGTGAAAGACGGTGGAGAAAATTTATCGATTTCCTGGACGATGTGTTTGGTCGTGGAGAACACATTTTCGGAAATGTTTCTTATCGTCATTCGAAAATCTCGTTTCCATTTATGATTTTTGGATGCACTTTTCCCTGCAGATGTTTCCTGGAAATCCTTTTCTTTCTTTCTTTTTTGGATTAAAGGAATGAATCGTATTGCATGTTTTTACGGATCAAATATTTTCGACGTGTCCGTGAAAGGAAAATTACCTGTGGATGTGGATTTAGTTGGTGTGTTTTTGTGTTGGGAAGTTGACCTCCAAGGACTGAATGCGTAGTTTGATCCGTGATCCTATCACTTTGGCATGTAATTGTTTTGTCTTTTCGTGCAAGATCATATCCAGACCATTTTTTTTTTCTTCTCAGATTTACAGTTAGTATTTGATAACGATTTAATTGTATTCCTAAAAATGTATTCTCGTCTTTTATGCTGATTTTGCTTTCTTGGTGATCTAGTTGTTTTATCATTTTACGAATCAAAATCGGCTGTTTACTTGATTGACTTGATCAAGAAGTTATTATTGAACTTTTTTTGTTTTTGTAAAATTTTGTTTCTTTCGTCTTTCTGGACCAAGTCATCATGGCGTAGCTTTATCTTTTATGTTTGCAGGTGAAATTTGCAGGTGATTACTACATGTTATCCCATCCAGAGTTTAAGATTCAGGAGACTGCGTGAAATTGCGAGGTCTTATGTAGCTTAGAAATATCAGTGAATCAAGAGCAACTTTAGAAATTTAATCAAGGAATTGCTATTGATTTAGGATAGAGAGAAGGATTATAAGTTCAGCAAATCTGGAAGTCATGCCTGTATCAGGCAATGAAGAGGTTTATTTCTTTATCAAGCTTCTGCTTGGATTGGAGAGCGATACAAATTTATTGGTTCTTTTGAATATTTGATTTAAATAATCTTTTGTTTGCAGACTGGGCTTAAACCCATTTCCCGGCAGTCTAGCGATTACATTTCAGGTGTTCCCATGAAGAAGAGGAGGTTCCCATTGTTCTGTTCTCCTTCACCTCCACTTGCACCAACTTTGATTCCGGCAGTTTCATTAAAGAAGGAACAATCGGATTCCTTATCAGAGGAACATTCTGATTCCGTACAGAAGGAACAATCCGAGTACATTGCAGGTGTTCCCATAAAGAAGAGGAAGTTCCCATTGTTCTGTTCTCCTGCTCCTCCACTTGAACCTACTTTGATTGCTGCACTTCCATTAAACAAGGAACAATCCGATTCCCTATCAGAGGAACATTCTGGTTTGCTACAGAAGCAGCAATCCAACTCCCCATCAAAGGAACATTCTGATTTGCTACAGAAGGAACAATCTGACTCCCCATCAAAGGAACATACTGATTTGCTACAGAGGGAACTATCCGACTCCCCATCAAAGGAACATTCCGATTTGCTACATAAGGAACAATCTGATTTACTACAGAAGGAACAATCTAATTTACTTCAGAAGGTTCACTCTAGCCCACCTCAGGGGTCTGCCATGTCAAATGCTAGTGTTGCAACAAGTTCTTCAGGTATATCTGATGCAAACAAGAAACCCATATCTGAGGCATCTAAAGCAAATATTGATGTTTTTAATGTTGCTTTGGCCCAAAGCAATCCTAAATGCTCTAGAGTTGAGCTCGAGAAAGCAAGCATAAGAATTCACCCCGATTCTTTGGATAACATGGGCAGCGAAAACAAGCTTATGGTGGCTGAAAAATCTGCTTGTCCAATAACAGTGGGAAAAGTGAATTTGCAGTTAGCACCAAATGAAGCTCTTGCACTTGATATGGGGAAAGAGGTACATAGCAAAGAAGATTTTGAAGGGAAGTGTAAAGCAGAAATTCCTACCGTTGCAGGGAATACTGAATTGACATTAGGTGTAAAGGAACATTCTTTTCCAGCATTGGCAGTTCAAAACAGTGATGGAAGAGGCCAAAATCAGGGTACTTCAGAGCCTGGTTTGCTGAATTTGTCTTTGAGCAAGGGAAGTAGCAGTAGCCAGTGCAGCAAAAATGATGTTGAATTGAATAATGGGTTACAGCAGAGTGCTAATAGGGCAAACTGGGATCTGAATACTACAATGGATGCATGGGAAAGATTTGCCAGTGATGCAGCTTCAGGTCAAGCATCTATCGATGGGTTCAATGCAACTGATCATGTACATGATAGAAAACCTTTGATATGCACAAATGAGATGATTGGAACTGCTGCTTCTTCAGAACAGCATAGCCATGTAGAGAGTGAGAACAGAGCCAATTTGACCTTATCATCCAGCCTGGCTGGCCGACAAAATAAAGTAGTTCACTCACTTCAGTTAGGTCTTAGTACATCCTCCCTTGGGTCACAAGTGAGCCAGGAACCTTCCAGCTTATCTGCCAAAGAAAATTCTGGCAGGTTATTTTCCAGTGTGGGCTTGCCAGGATCGATGGCTTCAACTGGAAATTTGAGTACGGTTAGTCATAGGAATGTGAAATCGGAACCATTTGATGATAGCACCAAATTAGATAACTTGGGAACGGAAGCCAAAGATATGGGATTGCTAAATAATAGTAGAACACTAAAGCATGAATTAGTTGATGGCAGTCTTGCCAAGTCTTTAAATATCAGCACGCTGGAAGTACCTGGTCCTGCTGCCATTAAAACTGAACCAGTTCGTGAGGGTAGTCGACAAGCCCTTGATACAGTGAAGGGGACATCACAGGTAGGCACATCACAAGGCAAACAGGTCAGTCAGGGTTTGGGTAATAATTCTTTTGCTGTGGCAATGCCTGCACAGATGTCTTTCCCAACAGTCGAACCTTCTTGTTCAACACGGTTGACTATAGCCAGTGATGTAACAAACCATTTAGAACATTCTGATTTCACTGAAGGGAGCCATCTTGATGGGGAGGTGCTGCCTCAGGAAGCATGTGAAAGTGCTTTGCTGGTTGCTTCAGAAACAGTTGCTATATCTGTGTGTCATAATGATAAAGAATCGAGTACTTCTGTGATGATAGCTAATGTAAGAGCTGAAGATGGAAATGCTGATGATCCTGAACAGTGCAGATTAAAACACATGAATGACCACCTCCCTGATATGCGTGGAAGTGAAGATTCTGTAAGTGATGAGGAGAAAATCAACATATCAGCTGATATATTAGAAGAAGATTCTTATAGTTCTGATTATGAGTCAGATGGTAACCATCGTTTAGCAAGGGTGCTGGATACAGAAAAAGATTGTGAAGAAGATGATTATGAAGATGGTGAGGTCCGAGAACCACTAGTGCATAATGCAGTAGAGGAGCCCATATGTGAGAAAGAAGTAATTGAACCTGTTGATCATGGTGACTCTGATGATAGAAAGATGGACATTGTGGGACAGTATGGTGATTGTGACCCCACTTCATCCCATGATGGAGATGGATTGAAGAGGCCAATTAGGGATATACAAAGAAACCCATTTGATCAATCAGGTAGTAAAGATTGCTTAAAGGAACAGGAGACAGAATTATCATCTGAGCAAACCACTAAGGGAAACCAAGAAGCAGTTGCCACTGTAACTCAGGATTTAGAGGAGGATGTTAAAAAAATTGACTTGCTGGCAAATACTGATACACGTTTGCCAAATATGGAGGCATCTGCAAATGGTGATGATGCAGCTAAGGATGCCAATGGTGGTGGTAATCGGAGCCGCATTATAAATTTGTCTCGAGCTTCTCATGCATCATCCCCTGGCAAAACAGGACCCATTTCTGCTAGGTCATTGCCAACGCAAGCTGGGAGTGAAAGATTACCTGATGTAGCACTTGAAGGAGAAAAATTACATCCCAGAGGGAGGTGATCATTCTTTTACCCTTATTTACTTGTTTATGTAGCTTCTTTCTTGAGGGCTAGGTAGTTGTATTGATATCTGATTTTCTTGCCTTTACTTTTTGTTCAGAGATGAGTCATACATTGATGGTTCTGGCAAATTTTCACGAGAGAGGCACCAAGATCTCTCGCCCAGAAATTCTAGATTAAATTTTGGGCGTGGCAGGGGGAGGATCCCTAGTCGGTTAGACGCTTTACATGGTGATTGGGACTCAGACCGTGACTTCACTTCAGAATTTTATAATGTTCCAACAGAGTTTCGTGTCTCCAGACATAAATATGCATCTGCTGTTGCCAATGCTGACCTGGAATATAATACTTATAATATTCCACCTGATGGTGCCTTTTTTTGCACTGGTCGGGGAGGGAGGAAGCGTTTAAATGAGGACAGAGCTATTTTTCGCCATATACCCTCAAGAAGACGGTCTCCGGGAGGGAGAGATACCCCTGCTGCACGTGGTGGTGGTCAAATGATTCGCAGAGTTCCTAGAAATGTGAGCCCAGGTAGATGTGTCGATGAAGATAGTTCTGAAGTGGTTGGACTGAGGCATAGCGAGAAGCTCATTAGGGTTTTTCATGATGATGCTATGGAACCCATGTTCACACGATCTCAACCTGCATATGAGCATTTTACCCGAGGTGCTAGGAACTTTTCTTCTGTTCAGAGAAGGGGTCTTCCCCGACTTCATTCAAAATCTCCAATAAGATCCAGATCTCGTTCTCCTGTCCAGTGGTCATCTCCTAGGAGAAGATCCCAAGATGGCTTTGATGGACATCCAGAATTGACTCATCGAAGATCTCCAATATACCGGATGGAGAGGGTGAGATCTCCAGATCACCCTTCTTATCAAAAAAGAAAAAAAAAGAGGTCCCCAGATCACCCTTGTTTCCCTGCAGACCTGATGGCCAGAAGGCATGGCTCCCCGCCGTATTTGTCACGAACATCTAATGATTTGAGGGATTTGGATTCTGGACGTGACCATGGTCATCCAAGATCTGTAATTCCCAATAGGAGCCAATCTGGCCGGATTTTACTTAGAAACAGGCGATTTGACGTTATGGATCCCCGTGAAAGAACAGACAGTGATGAGTACTTTGGGGGGGTCATGAATACCGGTCGACTGCATGAGCTTGGTGGTGATGCAAATGGTGATGAGAGAAGAAGGTTTGGTGAGAGACGTGGACCTGCTCGTTCATTTAGGCCTCCTTACAGTGATGCCGATGGTGAGGGTTTACATCTTAATTCAGAGGATGGCCCTAGGCCCTTTAGGTTCTGTCCAGAAGACGAATTAGAGTTCCGTCAAAGAAGCAATTTAAGGGATAGGGAGTTTGACCGGAGAATTAAGTACCGGCCAGGAAATGCACCTAGAAGAACAAGAAGCATTGAAGAGCAGGAAGCAAATTACAGGCGTGGCGGGGGGCAGGTTTGGCATGATGATGGGTTTGATGAGATTTCCCGAGTGAAGAGAAAAAGATTTTGATTTTGATTCTGCTACGATTTTGTTCTCGGTAATTTACAGCCATATCGGGGACATTTTACTAGCTCAAAGCACACAGAAAGTTGCTACTCATTTTGCAGTTTTAGGGGATGTTTGGATGATGGGGAGTTCTTGAAAATTTCATGAATACCAGTGCAAATTATTTGAGACAAGTTTTTATCAGAATCTCGCAAAAGAGGGTGGAACCCATTGAGAATATGATTGAAAATATAGGTTAAGGATGGCCAGGTTTTTGACCGGAATTATACAGAGCATGTAATAAATAATTTTTAAAAAAAATCATTTTTTTCATTTTTGTTTAAAAAAAAAAAAAAAAAGGAGGAGGAGAAGGAGGAGGATACCTGGGCCACCAATGGGTGGGTATAGATTTAAGGGTCATGGCCGAGTTCTGGCCCTCACTGCTGATCAGATCGGGATGTGATGGCTGACAGCTATATCATCGACCCCATGGTAGTCGGTGGTCCAGTTTGGCCACCCAGGGGTGTGGCTACCATGAGGTGGTTTTACCATTAAATTTATTTAGTATTTTCTGAGATTCTAACCTTCTTAAAGGCTCTCATAACTCGTGATCATATATTATTGAATCTCCCTTGACTGAGACATTATTGTGACCAACAAGAACAGCATCTTTCTATATGCTATTGTTCCTTCATTAATTGTAGCCATTTCTCCAGTTCTCTATGCAACTTATTCATGGGCCTGCCTTAAAAACCAGATTATTGAACCAAACCTTTTTATTCTGGATTTTCATTTTTTTTTTATTACTAATGGATCTCGAAACTATTGAGATATGTTTCGTAACTTCGTTAACACCAAATTAATCTTTCATTTAATAAATGTTTTTAAAAATAAATAAATCAAGTTTTTCTATTTCATTTCCAACTTTGAATTTCAAGATTTATCGTACGCTATGCGTGTAAAATGGCAAGTATATAATCTAGATAGCATTTTCCTTTCTATTAACATTGATGGGGGGGGGGGGGGGG
>QGSO01000146.1:2315781-2361578 GCA_011037825.1 Carya cathayensis
GGGAAACAGGCTTTATTTATGGTCAAAAATTATTATAGAAAAATATTTGACCAAAGTTCTTTAAAAAAAATGAATAATGCTACTCTTCCTTTTTTATTTATATATATATATATGTATATTTTAATTTTTATGGAAACAAATTTCATTTCATTAAATGAACCCAAATTACAACTGTGACTTATCAATACAGAAAAAATTCAAACTATAAGTCAAATTATGCACCTGCTATGGGGCATCCCCACACACAAAGTGGCGGACATTGTCTTAACTTCTCAGTAACTCTCTCTTAACAGAGAAAGCGCTCTGTAAAAATAGAACTGAATAGCCCACTCCTTTCTCCTAAGCAGGAGGAGTACGGGACACTGTTTTTATGGACACCAAGTCTAATAGTCTATTGCTTCTTTATTACTAACTAAACAACAAAAAATACAATACCAAACACAACAAAATAATAGAACTACATAACCACAAGCACCCCCATGAGCCACGACAGCACACCTATCGCAAGCATTGGCTTCACGAGCCCAGACGATACGAGCACCCAGCTCTCACACGGATAGTAGCCTCCACTGCACAGACCGGCCGTACGACCACCTGCCGTAGCATCGCCCGCCACTCTCGGCCAGCTTTTACCCAATATTATGTCTGATCAAGCGACTCAATACCTTACTCGGGTTAAAACATAAGAAAAGGACCAAAAAACACTGAAACAGAGGGACAGAAACATAAATGGTGCCAGTGGCGCGTGCAGTACACGCACCATTTTGGGAGGAAACTGATGGTCGATCTTTGAAGTCTCAGAATCAAGGGTCCCAGAGGAGCTGAGCGTTGTGTCGATAGAAGGCTCCTCAGTGGTGCGTGATGGCCATGCACCGACGAGCTCCGAAAACTTTCCTCGCGCGTGCGGGCTACGCTCCCTTCCGGTTGGCACTGCTTTTGGTAGACGTGAATATCAGTGGCTGGGTAGCTTCCAGGTGGGGCATGTGGTAGCTAAAAGCCATCAAAAAGTCCCAAACGACGATCCTCTCTTATTTGGCTTGAAAAACACAAAAATAAATCAAAACACTACACATAAAAAAGGAAAACCAGACAAAGGAGAAGGTAGGGGGGAAGGAGCCAAAGTTCCACCCCATTCAACCAGATCTAGGGTCTGGGAGTTTTTGAAAGAACGAGAGATTTTCTTTTTTCATTGAGAGCAAAACGAAACGTCTTAGGACCGACTTTCACCCACTATGAATTTCTACTCTTCCTATTGGGAGCTACTATCGAAGTTTTTTTTTTTTTTTAATTGATATAAGTAAGTGTTTTTTTAATAATGTTATCATTTTTTAAATTTGTTAAAAAAAATACATATAAAAAAAAAAAGAAAAAAAACACAAAATCAACTAGCGGGAGCCAGAGCCACCAAAAAGGAGCGAATATTGGGCAAAACAAAATAGAGGACTAAAATTAGTTTTTAGAAAAAGAAGTGTTACATACATAAAGAGAGTATATAAAAATAAATTCATAAATTGATATAGTTTCATATGATTCGTTAAATATACTTTACAGTAAAAATAATTTTACAATTTGAAGTACTATATCAAACTATATTAGTTTGTGAATTTATTTTTAAGAAAAAACTTCAAATCGATAATAGTGTAAATTAAAAGTTTACATATTCCAATGAAAATAGAACACTATGAAATTCATATGGTTTACAATGGGTGTGTATGTAGAATACTACCTTTCACTCAAATCCCCCCGTCCCCTCCCACTCCTTTTCATTTTCTTCCTCCCACCAAATGAACAAACTCAAACATCAATGGACTCCATAATGATCTTAGGAAAAAATACCCTAGATGATAAATGAAGAACATTGATGTTTGTTACTTATTAAGTACATGTTTGAGATTGCGGTGTAAAATATAATTTATAACTTAAATAATAAGCTCCAAACTTCAAAAGCTGTTTACGGTTTGATAAACATGTATCTAAAGCACTTTTTAAGTTAGTTATATTAATTTTTTAAAACTATACAGTTATCTGCATGAGCTTTTCGATAAAAGCTTCAATTTAGTGTTTTAAAAAAAATTAGACTTTCAACATTTTTAGGTGATTAAAACACTTTGTATAAATTTACCAAACATATTATTTTTTATTTAAAAGAGCTTTTAAACAGTAAAAAATATTTTATAAGCTTTCAAACTCAATTTAAAACACTTTTAATCTCAAATAAGTTAAAAAGTATGTACGAGGAAAATCATTATTTTGATACTTTTCCTCAAACGTGTTTTTCTGGATAATGCGGAACATAACTTAAATTTTAAAAAAATTATCAATGGAATAAAATACTTATATAACTTTAAAATAATTATAACTTTCAAACTTTCAAGAATATAGTCATAATCTTAAAAAAATTAAATAATCGTCAATTCTATCTCATAAAACATTTTTTTAATTATTTCTAAACAAACCTAACATGCTTAAAATTACTTTAAACATATAATTATCAAATATTAAATAACTTTTTAATAATAGAACTTATTATTTAAGTTATAAATTATAAACCTTAAAATTATAAATTATATTTTCAACTGTAATCCTAAACATACATAAATTCTTATAATTCGATTTTTTTTTCCTACGACCAATTATAGTTTACATTTCATAAAATTTATAGGTGTCAACAATTATTGGGTGCTGTAAATTTTTTATTTACACCACGTCCTGCTCCGAGGTGGATTTTTATTTTGTATAATTATTTTTTTTATTTTTTGTAGATTAAGTTACGTTAGGGAATTTTTTTTTTCGTTTGTTTCCCCCGTGCTTTCTTATTGAGATAATTGATTTCTGGTTTGAACTAACCATAAAAATCAAATCGTAATAAGTTATTGGGAAGCAGAAACTTTTAAACAATCCCAAATAATAACCATAAGGTCCATAACCTTCTCCTTCCGCCAAACAACGTTTCCGAGTCCCGTCACCTGTGCCCCCAAACACGACCCAAACTAGGCCCCGCCTGAACCACCTCTCTCCGAAATATTCTTACACATATATCGGTGTGTTCACTCTATTCATCTCTAATCGTTTTCGTTTCTGAGTTTGATTATTCATTGACTTCTTCGTTTCCGGCCCTATAAACTTCATCTTGGTGCGTGCTTGTTTTTGGGGGATTATACGTATTAATTCGGTCGTCCAATTTTACCTGAAAATTTCGTCTGCATATCTTCAACTTTTGCTTAAGATCTCCCCAACGAATCGGTCCGCATTCGACTTCCGGCTGTTAATTCAAGCTCTTTGAAGGTCTGGATCGCTTCCGATTAATTTTGAGCCGATTAGGGTTTTGTAGTTACTTTATTCTGCGGGTTTGTGGTTGATTAAATTTTTGGTGAAAACTATGCGTTGGCTAATTCGATTCCTGTTGTGCTTAATCAGGATGTGGATAAGATGATGAATCAAGGCGGTACTACTGAGACCGTAGCTCCGGCGGAGACCTATTCGTTAGAGGTAATTTCGAGGCACTATTTCTTTATATTAATCTCTGCTTGATGGTAGAGTTTTAATAAATGCTTCATATGGGATTCGTTTCCTAGTGGATTGATTTATTATGAAAATTTAATATGAAAATTCCTCTCCATGAGCTATATTAGTTGCTGAAAGCTAGTGTATCCGTTTGAGAGCTTTTATGGCTTCTCAACATGCCTAGAAATGGCTGATGAGGAATACGTTTATCTGCTAGTATGATGGCCGGTCATAGGTCAGTAAATATTTGAAGCGGTAATATTTTGGGAGGTTTAATATTCAATGGATTATGTCAACACTAACGATCTTATTTCAACCTATTGAAAAAAACCAGAGCCGCTGCTGGTTTATATTAGTAAGTGAGAATAAAAGAGCACAGCTTTAACCAAATTTCAAAAAATTATTCTGAGAAATTCACTGCTCCCTAATTTAACATAATTCCGTCAACAGAAATGTATTTTGAAAGTCCCTGCTGCGCTATTTGTGCATTGTCAGTAAAAATCTTAAATTTACATTCCCATGCATTGGGGCGTACATGCAATAAATTATATGTTGTCAATTTTGAAAAGGAATTATCTAGACTGATTTGGATGGCCTACTCGGGGAAACATTTTGCATTGATCTGCTACTATTGTATTTCTAGGTTCTTTTGTTGTATTCCACAGTTTTCTTTCCAGTGTCATAATATCACTTAATATGGTCTAAGTTCCTTATTGAGTGCATTTCTTATGTTTATGTGTTTTATTAGTTGCGGCAAATGTTAACAGCTATTACATACATTGCATTCATTTCTTTCTCAGAATCAGCATGTAGTTGATGCAAGCCAAGGTCAGACTTCTTCATATATTCCCCAAACGACTGGGATTGATCCCTTATCATGGACCATTCACCGGGTGGATCATAGCTCCACCCAGAATGGGATCCTTGCTACCTCCACCGGCAATTACCAATATGATTATCACACAGAGCCACCCACTAGAAATGCTCAAGGTGGACTAAATGTAGCACCTTTGACTTCTAGTTCATCGAGTTTGGGAACATCGAGCGTATCACAAGATTATAATGGATATGCATCATATCCGAACTCTACTGATCCATACGGTTATGGAAGCGCAGGATACCCAAGTTACTATAATAGCTATCAGCAGCAGCAGCAGCAGCAGCAGCAGTCTAACCATTCCAGCTATCCGCAGCAGCAGTCTAACCATTCCAGCTATCCGCAGCAGCAATCTAACCACTCCGGCTATCAGCAGCAGCAATCTAACCATTCCGGCTATCAGCAGCAGCAACAATCTAACCATTCCAGCTATCAGCAGCAGCAATCTAATCACTCCTACTCACAACCTGTAGGAGCATATCAAAATACAGGTGTTCCTTATCAGCCTCTTTCCTCATTTCAGAATACAGGGTCTTATGCTGGGCCTGCAAGTTATTCAAGCACTTACTACAATCCTGGTGATTATCAGACTGCTGGAGGTTACCCGAGTGGCAGTTACAGCAATCAGACTACCTCATGGAGTGATGGAAATTATACAAATTATACTACCCATCAATATACAAACTACACTCCAGAATCAGCTGGTGCTTATAGCTCAAGTACTGCACCTGAACCCTCCTTACATTATCAACAGCAGTACAAGCAATGGGCAGATTATTACAGTCAAACAGAAGTCAGCTGTGCACCTGGCACGGAGAATATCTCTAGCACTAATATTTCTCATGTTGCCTGTCCAATTCCTGGTGTTAGTGGTGGATATCAAACTTCAAATAGCCAAACACCACCTTCTTACACCCCATCTTGGAGGCCAGATTCTGGTTCATCTGCCTTGCCCTCAGTGCAGGTTTTAATTTTTTCGTACACAGACTTATCATTATTTTAAAAAAATTCTCTACGGGGTTTAGAGGTCTTTATTTTGCCCTTTTCCTAATTGTGTTTGATATTATGATGCAAGTACTCTCTCTCACACAAGAATTTTCCGTTGAGTATTTCAATAAACTCATAGTCATGTGATTGTATTTCATCAGATATTTATGCCGTATTTTTTTCATGAGAGATCAAACAATCTTTTCCTTGGTTAATAAATTATTTTGCACTGATACTTGGTAGTTAAATTGTTGCTCTGTCTCTCTCAGCCCACTGCAGGAATTAGTGGTGCCAATGATGTTTACTGGCAGCATGGAGCTCCAAGCTCTCAAGTTCACCATACTAGTCCCATGCAAACCCAATCTCAAAGGCCTTTGGATTCAAGAACTTATGATAGCTTTCAGGATCAACAGAAAGCTGTGTATTCTCAGGGACCTAATGTACATTATCATGCTACACAGCAGCTGCCTGAGAGTTATCAACTACCCATACAAACTGTTCAACCTTTGGATACACGAAGAGTAAGCAAACTCCAGATCCCAACAAACCCTAGAATTGCTTCGAATTTGACCTTCAGTTTGCCAAAAACCGACAAGGATAGCTTTACCACCAGTGCATCAGTAAAACCTGCTCATGTCAGTGTTTCACTCCCAACAACAAATCAGAAAGTAATGTGTAATGATGCTGCAGATTCAATACTTAAGGTGAGACTCCTGCTTTGCTCATTTGGTTGTCTTTTCAAATTATACCTTCCGTAGAAGTTATTGTAAGATGGACTGTTGCCATTCATCAAACTAACTTTTCTTAATTGCTTATCCTCTAATAACAAGGAATGTATGATTTGGCAGATGCAGTGAGATATACTTACTAAAATAATGCATTGCAAGAACATAATTATTTTTCTTTCAAATGCTGAGAGTTCATTTATTTTGCATTGAGGTACAAGTACCGATGGTGTGTTATGGAAACTGGAAACGTGTTTAATATTTCTAAAATAAGTTATAAGACACTGAACGAGCATGACCATCCTCTTTTTGTAATGCTGGAAACTCGTTCAAGTTCCTTTTGAGGTAAAATTCTTGCAATATAATTTTTGGGAAAGTTTAATTATATTACATGGCTTTACATGTCATGCTGCCTTAAGTACACTTAGTTAATTTTGCAAGTTTGGAATCTGATGGCTCTATAAGTTGACGCTAGAATTGTTTGATGCATGAATAATGTTTCATGCTATTGTCAATGAATCTTTTGGTTGTGTGCAGACAGGTATGTTCCCCAAGTCGCTACGTGGCTATGTTGAAAGGGCTTTGGCTCGCTGTAAAGACGATACACAAACCTGTCAGGCTGTCATGAAGGAGGTGAGCCATGTGGCTAGTCATTCTGGTTGCTAGTTACATGCATCCAATTGTGTTCTATCTGTTCTCTCTCTTTCTATCCCCCCTTTTAGTCTTTTTTCTACTCTCTACCTTCACATGATTTTAGTGAACAAAGGATAATTCTTTTTTATATGTAGTAAAACTTTATTAAAAGGCACAATTTAAGGATACTAGAAGTATACAAGAAATGCACCTATCTAGAAGGAGTTTTGAACAATGCATAATGTGAAAACAATATATTTTCCCTCTTTAGGATCATGGTGAATACCCTTCTTAATTCAAGGATATATGGATTTCTGTTTATCTTTATTTATTCTGAGTAGAAAAGTACGAACTAATGTCTTTGTGAAAGGTTTTGAGGGTATGGATAGTATCGACCTTAATTTGAATGTGGTAAGCATTAAGTGTCGTCTCCTAAAAAGTTGATACCACGATGAACAAATAAAATCTGAAAGCTTGGTTCATGCAGCCACTTGTTTCCCTCATTGCTACATTAGATTTCTCTATGAAGTAAAGTGCCAATGAAATTTGAGCATCATACTTTCAAAAGGTAAAAGGTGGGAGTATCTCTTCCAATTGATAGTGTAATGATTACTTCGTCATTGATTCATTTGATCTATTTCACAAAGTTCATAAGAGTCGTGTTGTCAATTCTAAGATACGAGGAAGAATTTGGCTTTGAGTGTATTGACATTGATTTGTCTGTGGTAACAGTTTTTTTTTTTAATATCGGTAAACAGATAGGCAAAAGCCCAAGTACACGGGACATATACAAGAGCGTTGCCTTAGTGTGCTAGTTCGGCGATATAAGAAATTCATGAAAACTCATTCCATTGGAATCAACTACAATCAACCAATGAAGTAAAGTACTAAAAAACAATTTCCTAAGCTCTTCCATTTATCGCTCTTGATCTTCGAAGCTTCTGTCATTCATTTCCCTTCAAATGCACTGCCATAAACATATTGGGACCATCTTTCATATTGCTGCAATATGAGAGTTACCCTGGAGGCCTCTCCAAGAAGCTAAGAGATTGATCTGACGATCATCCTTCGCAGCATCACCCAAGTTAGTCCCACCTGAGTGGAGAAGTCGTTCCATGATGTCATGGCAATCTCACAATGAAGTAATAAATGATCAACTAACTCCCCACTCTTTTTGTACACACAACACCACTCCATGACAATGAATCGACGTTTCCTTAAGTTGTCGAGTGTGAGTATCTTTCCCTAGGGGTTGGCTCAAGTGGTTAAGGCCTTGGGTTTGGGGGTATGCTCCTCCCAGGTCTAAGGTTTAAAATCCCCTTGGGTGCAAACAATATCTAAAGACCATTGGATTAAGGGATTTTTCCCTTGAATTATTCGTGGTGCACTTGCGGGAAACTTCTTGCCAAGGCCTGTGTACCTCTGGGATTAGTCGGGATGCTGTTTCCGGACATTTGGTGCCAATAAAAAAGAGAGAGTATCTTCCCCAACAAAGCGTCCCTACAAAGAAGTGTGTCTTTAAGGGTGCCCTTGTCTTCCAAATGTTGGGAATGGGTTGGTTGTGTGTGTGCATGGCTTGATAGAAAGAGCGGACAGTGTCACCTGTGTACTTGAGCTTTTGCCAATTCCTATGATCGATAAAATCTTATTACAGATAAAAAAGAAAGAAAGAGCGGACAATGAACTTCCCTATTTTGGAGTGACGCTAGAAAATCCTGTCATCAACTTCCCTCATGTGAGTGGAATGTATGAGATCTTAAAACTCTGATATTGTGGCGACTTCCCAATCATGTGCATTTATGAAAACAGTGACATTTCATTGAGGAGCACCATTTGATGTACCAACAGGTCCGAAATCGAGGCTTCTTTCATTCTTGCTATGCCGTAAACTTCTGGACAAGCTTACTTGAATGGCCTATTGCTACACCATATGTCATGCTAAAATTTTATTTTGAGTCCATCACTCACCTTGAACTGGGTATTTCTAAAGTAGGCATCCCATCCTCTTCTTATGTGCTTCCAAAGCCCCACCTCGTATGCCCACTTACCTCATTTGAGCATCAACCTCCCCACGCTTCACTGTGCTTTGAGTCTATGATATTTGAGCATCCACCTCCCCATGCTTCATTGTGCTTTGACTCTATGATATTTCTCCACTAGCTCCCCCGTTCTTGGTGGTAGTTCCACAGCCATTTGTCCAACAAAGCCTTATTAAAAACCTGTAAATTCTTGATACCCAAACCTCCTTCTGATATGGGGGAGCATATTGTGGCCATTTTACCAAGTGAATCTTAAACTCATCATTCATCCCCCCATAAGAAATCTCACTGAAGTTTCTCAATGCGTTGGGCCACCTTGGTAGGAAGCGGGAATAATGATAAGAAATAAGTCGGCAAGTTCGATAGAGTACTTTTAATTAAAGTAACTCTACCACCTTTGGATAGGTACATCCTCTTCGAGTTGGCAAGTTTCCGCTCCATTTTCTCTAATACATCATCCCAAATTGATTTCAATTTGAATGGTGCACCCAAGGGTAGACCAAGATATTTCATTGGCAAATGAGAGATCTTACATCCCAAGGTGGAGGCCAAGCTCTCCATATTAGTAACATTTCTCTGTGGTAACAGGTTTTTTTTTATACTAATTCTCTATGGTAACAGTTAGAACTGTTTACCTTTTTATTTTTGTTGAGCTTCATTAACACAACTTTTTACATGTAAGATTCTGCTCTCCTGACATACATGCTTGCAGTCATAAATACATGTATATAATTGAACTCTTAAATGTGTGTCATATGCATTTAAATTTTAATACCATTTAATTTTTTTCCCTGAGCAATACCATTGAAATTTAGTTATTTGTACTTGCATTTATTTAGTACTTTTCTGATGAAAAATATTGTACATTCTTGTTTCTATATTCAGATTATCACAAAGGCAACTGCTGATGGTACACTTTACACTCGAGATTGGGATAATGAACCTCTTTTCCCACTACCAAATGCGGATGCAGCTGACAAAGAGTACTTTCTTTATCTCTCTAAATTAAGTATCATATCCTGTATCTCATTTTGTATATGTTTGGCTTTTCCTTGACTTAAAAGAACATTTGGCTTTGCCTTGGTCTTAATTTTCTTGGATTGATAACCATGAAGTTATTGGACCTTTTATTTTGGGTTGAAGTATCACTAAACTAGCATGCATAGGTGATGGTCTTGTATACGTCCTGTATACTTGGTCCTTTGTCTATTTTTATGATCAATAAAATTTTGTTTACCGATAAAAAAAGATTTTTGTTCAAATTGTTTTTCTTCTTCATCTTCTTTGATTCTTCCTTGAGCTTGTATTATGTACATATAAATTTAACGCGTAAATTATATTGATCTTTGGATAGACATATATTTATTTAGGTAGCATCCCATGGCATTATCATATATCCTTGAGTGCGTTCTGTTCTGTAGCAGTTTTCAGTATTCAACCCCTGGTGCCGCATTGCTAAAGCACAAAAGAAGTCCAAGTAGACGACCTAAAAGTAGGTGGGAGCCTTTACCAGAGGAGAAATTACTTGATAAATCAGCATCTATGGTGACTGATACTGTGAAATATGGTGGCTGGATGAATGCCAACGAGAGGGACAGAAAGGTATTCTTGTGACTGTTCTTTGTCTGCGCCCCCCCCCCCCCCCCCCAAAAAAAAAAAAATCGGAGCAAGGAAAGAAAGCAAATCATAAGGATTCAACTGCTGTTGTACACTACTTTTGGGTTTTTCTTTTTCTTTTTCTTTTTGGGGGGGGGGGGGGGGTATTTGAATATTTTTTCTTGTTTGTTTTGTTAGTTTCTTTATATGCAATGGATTGCACATTTTACTTATCTTTATACAAGTTTGGTTCTGAGAAATATATTTGCTTTAGATTCTTAGTAATTTGTTTCATTGCTAAAAAAATTGTTTGCAGCCTTTTGTGGGGAATAATGAGAGCAAGGAGAATCATTTGAGTGCTACTAGATACTCTCCACTGGACCAGAAGAATGCAAGTAAGAACATGCAGAGGCTGGTTAAGAAGCAGCGTTTTGCTGATGGTTTCAAGGCTGCTGATAATGGTGATGCATCTAGTGATAGTGATAAGGAACAGAGCTTAACGGCATATTACTCTAGTGCAATAGTACTTGCGAATACACCAGAGGAAAGAAAGAGACGTGAAAATCGCTCTAAGCGTTTTGAAAAACGGCAAGGACAAGCAGCAAAGAGTCACTTTAAACCCAAAAATGCTGGGGGTGGAAACCTATACGGTAGAAGGGCTAGTGCCTTGGTGCTTAGCAAGAGCTTTGAAGATGGTGGCACCAGAGCCGTTGAGGACATTGACTGGGATTCCCTTACTGTCAAGGGGACCTGCCAGGAGATTGAGAAACGTTATTTGCGTCTTACTTCTGCACCTGATCCCGCTAGTGTAAATACTTTCTATCAAGGCATCCATTATTCAAATAAAATCTGAATAAGAAACTGATGACATTTTACGAGTAAAATAATTCATTTTCGTTTTCAACTTCACAGGTAAGACCAGAAGAAGTTTTAGAAAAAGCTCTTGATATGGTTCAGAAATCTGAAAAGAATTACCTATATAAATGTGATCAGCTGAAGTCTATTCGCCAAGATCTAACTGTACAACATATTCGCAATCAACTAACAGTTAAGGTATATATGATGCATTATAGTGCTTCCTTCCCCCTGCCCCCCCTCAGCAGACTTGTGATCTCTCATGTACATTTTTTGGATGGCCAGTGGATCCCTTTCTTCATCATTTTCATTCTTTTTTTCCTTTTCTTTTTAACCTTGGTGAATTCTAACATTGTGGCATAACATTCTCATTGCTTTGAATACATTCTATATGATACACACACAAACACAACTACATATGGGCGGTTTCAACTTTTTGACTCTGTTACACCTCATCAACTTTTCAGTGTATCAATATTTTATGAACCCACAATTTGATTAATTGGCCAAGTACCTACGATTTTCGTCAAATATCTATTATCACCAGATATCAAGATGATTGGAGGTTAAGAATAATCTCATTTCAACATATTTATGATTTAATGTGTTAAAAAACTATTAAATATCTGAGTTTCTGAAGGAAAGTAAATGACATCATATTGGTGTTAAATTTGGTTTGCATGACCAGATTTTGGGGACATGTAATCTAATGGTGGGCTTGAAAAAATCTTGATCCAAGTGTAACTTCAACTTTATACATATGTTTTGTGTGTCTTTAGAGGTTGCTTATGCTGTTCATTCTTCATGCACATTTCAGGTGTATGAAACTCATGCCCGATTAGCGTTAGAGGTTGGGGACCTGCCTGAGTATAATCAGGTTGGAGATATTCACTTTCCTTGAATACCATTTGTTTGATGTATTATTGTTCTATTTCACATGGCTCATTTCCCTACTTCTGTTGATTTTGTTTACTTTTCTTCATGCATATAGGCTATGATTCATTTTCTCATTTAGAAACCATCTTTATGTTAAGATTACCATTTTTGTGTTGTTACACAGCCAGACTCTGAATCGTAACTGGTACCAAAAAGAATTGTGTATACACATCATAGTCATAAGTTCCAATATCAGTAGCCTTTACTTTAATGCTTTTATAAATTTCTTTTTGGAGAATATTTGTGGTGATGTGTATACATGCGCGATCATCGCCTTTTCATGTTCATGAATTATTTTGAAAAATTTACTTATAAAAAAAAAGAATTATTTTGAAAAATACTGTGATGTCTTAGTGAACTAATCATTTTCAAGATATTTACTTCTTTTTTTGTCACTTGAAGATTCTAGTTTAAGAAATTGCAGACACTTCCCCTGTTACAAAGGGGGAAAAACTCAATTAATATCTTGTTTATCATTAAACTGGTTGGGTCCAACAAATTTTCATGGAGATAATTATATATCTAGGAGAATGTGAAGAGTCATGAGTTATATGCTTCTAGTTGCTGGGTTGCGTTCAATCTTTGTTAATCTCGGTCTAAATTGATGAGCTTTTTGTTTAATATGAAGTTCTTAACTCAATTTTACTTTGTCTAGTTGTTCTGAATTGAGCTTTTGGATCAACTTCGGTTTGAACTGTTATGAGTTTATCTTTTTTTTTTAGTCAAGATTCTGAGTTAGGGGATTTATTATTTCCTTTTGGCGATTCCGGTTGAGTGAGTTGGCACCAAAAGTTAAGTACAACCTTTTGGTGCCAATGCAATGTGACATGGTAGGAGTTTCTTGCTTTTGTTTAAAAGTAGTATTAATTTTTGTGCCAGTAGAAATATATATGTATTTATATATATATATATTGACAGATGGACAAAGATAGAGATAGAGATAGTGTTTAATCTTTGAAAAAAAGATCTTTCGAATATGATTATGAGTTTCCCTTTGCTATATATATGTTACTGTAATTCCTTAGATGTTGTAATGTGATTGGAAATTGGAGTTAGTGATTGATTTTCTTCTATGTCGTTTCAGTGCCAATCCCAATTAAAAACCCTTTATGCTGAAGGTATCGAGGGATGTCATATGGAGTTTTCTGCTTACAACTTACTCGGTGTCATTTTGCACTCTAATAACTACAGAGATCTCTTATCATCGATGTCGAGGTTAGTTAATCAGTAGATAGATGACATGGCTTTCATTGATCAAGTATGCTTATCAACTTGTGTGAGTTCCTTTCAATTTTAATTGATTTGTGTTTAATAATGAAGTTGTAACATGGTGTCGGCTTATACATTTTCTTGGATGCATGTATGATATGATGTTCTCGTAATGAGTCTTGAGTTTATTATAAATGTCATATGTTCCCTTCATATCATTAACCGTTTGAATTTTAAACATCGTCTTTGTGGTTTATTAGATTGTCAGTTGAAGCAAAAGAGGATGAAGCTGTAAAGCATGCCCTTGCAGTTCGAGCGGCTGTCACTTCAGGAAATTATGTTTTGTTTTTTAGACTGTACAAGACGGCTCCTAACTTGAATACTTGCCTTATGGGTGCGTATATATTGTCATGGAATCATTTTAGAATAAGTCTTCATCATCAATATACATGAGTTAACAAAAGTTTTTAATGAATTTGCAGATCTCCATGTTGAAAAGATGCGGTATAAAGCCGTGAGTTGCATGTCTCGTTCTTATCGCCCAACAATACCTGTTTCATACATTACTCAGGTGCTGGGCTTCACCACACCAAAGAACGAAGAATGTGACCAGGACTCTTATGGATTAGGGGATTGCGTGACTTGGTTGAAGGCACATGGTGCATGTCTTATTCCGGATAACAGTGGAGAGATGCTATTGGACACAAAAGTACGTCAACCTCACCTTATTAATTTACACTTGTTTATAGTATCTATTTTGTGCTATTATTTCCTAGGGGGACCAGTCCAGAACGTAATTTGCTTCGAGACAATATCCCTAATGAAATCAATGTCCCATCTGAGTTTTTTTTGTTTTTTCCTGGTGTGTTAGTATTGGTATTTTTTTTTTTTTTTTTTTGTGTTTGGGGGGTGTTGACCGAAGTATCATTTCATTAGTCACAGCTGGATGTGGGGTTGAGATGGGGGCGTCTACAAACCCATGTATAGTTTCGTAGTTGCTATATTTTGACTGTATGTGATGTGTTTGATGTACATACTACAGGCATCCTGTTCGAGTCTTTACATGCCAGAGCCTGAAGATGCTGTGGCCCATGGAGATGCTAGTCTTGCTGTCAATGATTTTCTGACCCGAACATCCTTATAGTAAAGTTGATTGTACCCAATTGTATTTGTTCATTAGTGAAAAAGAAGTGGGGGAAAATCCTGCCGCCCTCAACAATCTGTCGTATCATGAAGGAGAGTGGTATATATCTACCTGATTGATTGCTACTATGGAGAAGGTTGAGCCTGTTGAGCTTTCCTCTGGGCGGCGTAGATGATCCGATCCATATGGTAATTGAAACGTAATGAAAAAAATCCTAATTTTCCCCCAAAGAAGATGCGAAATCACAAAAATGGTGCTGATACTTAGCAGTGTAGCGGCTGAGTAGATTTCAATTTTTGGTTTTAAAAAGCCTGTTATTTTGGTGAGGTCAGAAACATAGTAAATGTATCATATTTGAGGAGGGAATGAAAGGAAAATTTTTTTTTTCTTGTACTTGTGATAAATCACTTCTTAGGAGCTCCAAATTATTAGAGTTTTCATTTAGTACTAAGCCATTGTTTTATTTTCTTTTCTATTATTATTTGAATAATTTTGTGCAAAGCCATTAAAATACTGGTTTTTATAGGTAGTCTATAAAAATTGAATTTCATTAGTTGGAGGATCCAGATTGGGGCCAAATTATTGCTTGCCCTCTCATGTTTTACTTACAAAAGCCCAACCGCCGTAACAAAACATATCTTGATCATCCGAACTACAGCCATCAACAACAAAGTCGATAATCTTTTTTGGATGATAATCAGGGTCACAGGCAGTAGGTACATTCCCCACCTGGATGAGAAGGCCTAGCATTTTAGGATTTTTCCGGCGTTCTTCTCCTTCTCGGTCCCGGTCTGGCCAAGACAGACGTGCGTGAGGCTGTATATATGGCAATAGAAGACGTGCCACTCAGTACCACCACGGAGACTTGCAAATAAAGTTGATCCAACTTATGCAATTTCGTACGACACCAAGCTAACAAGGTCTAGATAAATGAGCATGCCAATTCAACTGTGGCAGCCGACAGTTGGAAACGTGCATCAACTCTAACAAACTCGTTACTTACCAACAGGTTGAATGACAAAGCAGCTCAAGCTGAAAAGAAAAATCCAAAGTGAATTGAAAATACTCCCATCAATGCAGCTTCTCCAATTATGTTTGATCGTCTGAAAAGTTAATGGCTAGCTCCCAGTAATGAGCAACACCAGCATCGGCGTAGATCTTCCGTGCAGCAGCTTCAGTCATACACTCGTGAACAGTAAATCTGTTGAAACTCGATTTGGCAACACTTCCTTGCCAGACTAAGACACACCTGTTAGCAGGTTTATCATCACTTTCATCACCATCTTCATCCTCCTCTTTTACAGCAGTAGCCCAGTTTATGCGCCTAAGCATGAGCTTTCCATACCTCTTTATGGACTTGTTTCCACCTTCAACAACCACAACAGTAATACCATCAGAGATCACAGCACATCCAGTCAGGCGGTTCACTTGGGCATTAACATCGATTTTGAAGCGGGTCTGTACGTGTGACAGGTCATTGATCCGGTAAACTGATACATTGGTCTCCACTGTATTTGGCTCATCAAAAAGCTTCCGCTCTTTCTTTTCACGGCGCTCAGCAGGAGTGAGTTTGCGAGCAATATTCCTGTCAATGTGAGCTTGCTCCCGTTCAGCAGCTGCACTCCTGATTTCCTTTTCAAGCCTAGTTGGATCTTGGGTCGCTTCAGAGCCAAGAACTTTCATCAAATTGCTCATTTTAACTTTTGGCTTTGGAGGCTCAATCAGGCCTTGCCTAATCATCTCTTGCTTATCTTTCTCCCTAGCTAGCCGTCGCTGAGTACGAAGTTTCTTCTGCTCCTTCTTGGTTAACTTCAACGGTTGAGGTGGTGTAGGAGCTGGCTCAGCTGGGGGCTCAATCGGACGTGGGTGTTGTACATAGATAGTGATCTTCTCCTTCTTCAGTTTATCTTCTACCATAGTTCCATCTACTATGTCACCATAAGCACCAGCTTGCAAAAGAGTCGCATCCCTGATAATTCCAGCAAGTTTAACTAATAGAATAAAACATAAGGGGAAAAAAGTTGCTAAGATGCAGTTCTTAACTATTTGTAAGATACAAAATGCAAACAGAGAAGGAAATAAATTGGCCCCTTCTGCTTTTCATCAGGTAGAGAAAACCCCGTGGTTTCTAAAACGATCAATGGACTCTTTTAAACAGTTTAGACAAGTGAGGTGGAGAGAACTTTGGTGCCAACGGAGGCCTTTACTTCAACTTCAGTAATGATAGTCACAATCCAACTCTCAGTGTTTCATTAACTTGGAAAACAGATAAATCGAAACATAGGCTACTCGAGGCTTTCTGGATATTTACAGAGAAGCAAAGAATGTAGTGTGCATATCAGCTTACTGCTTTCTCTGAAATTAAATTACATATCTAGCAGGGATCCCAGCCCACGCTAACTGACCAGATTTGGCATTTCTAGCATAACCTTTATATTATGGAATGCTTGATCCACAAAGTTACCTTACCATGATAAGTTAGATTGTAAAACTATTTGAATTGCAAAGTATATATGATGTGCTATATTAAGTCACGCCAGTTTGTTAGGAAGTTATTAGTAATTCTGTTTATAGACCCAGCACTTCTATTCTACCATACAATTTTCCCATGGGCATACCAGATGAACAGATCAAACCCACTTACCACCACTCAATTTCAGGAATCGTGTCCTTAGGTTTTTCTTTGATGATAATTCTCTCTGCTACCTCAATCAGATTTGGATTAATATCAGGTGCTGCCTTTGCCTTAGCCAACTGTGCCTGTTTTGCTTTCTGCTCTTTTGCCTGTGCTTCTCCAAATTTACTCTGCAACGGCAAAATGAAAACCATTCAAACAGGTGTTGAACTAGTAGAAATGAGCAAGAGGAAATAAAGGCAACAATTAATACCTTCAATTTAATATGCTCGGCCTCTTTTGACCACTTGCCTTCTTCAACAAACTGGAAAGTCATCCTCTTAGGCCTTAGAAGCTTAGTTTTGTCAATACCCATCCTTTCATCAAAATGAGGATTTGTCTCTGGATCAACATCCAATTCAGGTCTAAGAATCTGAAAAGCTTCCTTTTTCTGTTTGTTAATGTTGACCTGGAAAGTTAACAAGATTAGAGCACCTACAAAAATTATTGCCAATCAATACTTGGCTGAACAGATCAAAAATATCAACAAACCAACAAACCTTTAAAGTGCTGAGGTTGCTTGGTTTTGTCGCATTCACCACATTTCCATGTTCATCTATCTCTCTACCAAGTGCATCAAGACGAAGAACAGGGGCCTTGGTTGGCTTCTGTGGAACAACTGACTCTGTTGCCGCTGTCTGACCTGGAAATAGGTTTATAAGAGGAGCAAACTCCGGGTCCTGACGAAACCCCATCCTGGCAGCAAGTTCCTGTGCACGTTTTACTGCCTCAATATTGGGTAGAGTCGTGAGGCCTGCAGAAGCACTAGGACCAGTGACTGGTGGCTTCACAAAAGCTGCACCAGATGCAGAAGGCAAGGTCAATGAAGTAGATCTCATCCCCTCTGAAACATTGGTAGGGGCAGTCAAAATAATTGGCCCTTGCCCTGTTCCACTAATGACAGATGGTGCTTTCAGTCCCTCCTTCAATTCCAAGCGTGGGCTACCATCTGGAATTGAGCTAGAACCCTTGTTCAACTACATGATCAATATAATAGTTAAATGTGTACAACTTTAAACATGAGAGAGAGAGAGAGAGAGAGCAGTTGAAGAAAAGCTTGACTATAAAATGGTATAAATAAGATAAATCGAAGTATTCTGGGATTAACAACTTACAAAGGGAATCTTCTTCAGCTTCTCTGACAAATCTTTTTGCATTTGTAAAGCTTTCTTAGCTTTAGCTAAAGCATCAAGAGATAGACTTCCACTTTTTCCAGCAGCTGAAGATGTCCCATCTGTACTAGATTTTCCAGGAACCTCATGAGATCTGGTAATACTAACTCCCTTATTTTCAGTTGTGGTAGAAATTGAAGATACCTTTGTAGGAATGTGATGACTAGGGGGGAAATAGGACTCAGGCACACTCCTGGACTCCATGGTGAGTGATTCCAGAGCAGCACCCTGTGTGAAAAAATAAATAATTAAGTTTATACACTAGGCCATAGGAGCTGTATAATTTTTGTATAAGTAATAGGAGCTATAGAATTAGATGGAAACAAAAATGAAAATAGGTAAATAAATTCAAAAGGGCATAAAGGGAATGAGCTGAAATGTCCACAGTAAATGCCAAGAATGCCAATGTTTTATAAGCTTATAAGGGAAAATAAAGTTGTCATCAAGGCAGCTCTACCATATGCTATATAAATTTAAGCAAAAACATAAAATAATAATGCTTCACAAAAAAATAAAAAAATGCTTCATCATAAAAAGTTCTATATATTTTTTTTTTGATAGGTAAATGGTAATATTAATACGAATAGGCAAAGCCCAAGTATACAAGATGTAATACAAGAGATAAGACCTATCTAGTTCGCTATAGAAGAAAGCAGAAACTCGTGTACATTTTGACCATTAAAGTCTAAAGCAATGACCCAAATAAATAAAGTGGAGAAAAAAAGAGAGCGGAGCTCCTCTATAGTCCGCTCCTTATCCTCGAAAGTCCTTTCATTACGCTCTCGCCAAATGCACCACATGATATAGATAGGCACCATCTTCCACATAGCTTTAATCTGAGGTAGTCCTCCTGGTATCCCCCAACAAGCCAAAACATCAACTACCCTAGCAGGCATCACCCAGTTTAGCCCAATTCTACTGAACACTTCACACCACAGAGCTCTGGCTGTCTCGCAATATAATAAGAGATGATCCACTGATTCACCGGCTTTCTTACACATACAACACCAGTCCACAATAATTATCCGACGCTTTCGCAGGTTATCAATAGTCAAAATCTTACCCAATGCTGCCGTCCAGGTGAAAAAAAGTGCTTTGGGAGGTGCCTTATTCCTCCATAATTTTTTCCAAAGGAAGTGAGAGTTTGGTGTGGTTGATAGAAGCTTGTAGAAAGAGCTTATCGAGAAAATTCCTTTACTCGCAGGTGTCCACCACAACTTATCTTCCCGCAAGCCACTCAACTTCAATGAGTAAAGTAGGCTGAAGAAAGCCTCAAAACTGTCAACCTCCCAATCTTGGGCTGCTCTACTAAAGATAATATTCCAATGGATTTGGTCCCCTGAACGAACTAAAAGATCCGCCACCGAAGCATTTGGCTCACAAGCCATTCAGAACACAACTGGAAAAGTCTCCTTCAAAGCCTCCTCCCCACACCAAATGTCTCTCCAGAAATTTATACAAGTCCCATCCCCCACCAGGAATCTAGTATGATTAGCAAATACGCCCCACCTTTGTCTAATATGTCTCCAAATTCCCACCCCATGGGGCTCAGTCCCCTCTCTAGTACACCAACCCCCCAAAGATCTGCCATGCCTGCAGTCAACTACTAGTTTCCATAGTGCTTCTGGTTCCATATTGTATCTCCAAAGCCATTTCCCAAAAAGTGCCCGGTTAAACGTTCTTAAATTCTTGATCCCTATCCCACCTGATTGTATTGGACTGCACACCTTATCCCACCTGACTAGATGGAACTTAAATTCCTCCCCCATCCCACTCCATAGGAAGTCTCTGAAAATTTTTTCAATGCGTGTTGCCACACACGCCGGGATAGGGAATAGAGACAAGAAATAAGTTGGTAAGTTAGAGAGAGTACTTTTGATTAAAGTCACACGACCACCTTTTGACAAATATAGTCTCTTCCACCTTGCCAGTCTTCTTTCTATTTTCTCAATGACTGGATCCCAAATATGTAAGGATCGTGAGGTAGCTCCCAACGGTAGTCCCAGATAAGTCATAGGAAGAGAAGCAACCTTACAGCCAAGAGTGCTGGCCAACTGCTGAGTATCACTGACTCTCCCAACTGGCACTAATTCTGATTTATCGAAATTCACTCGCAGGCCTGATGCAGCTTCGAAGCATAAAAGAAGGGCCTTCAACGCCCTAAGTTGTTCATTATCTGCCTCACAAAAAATTAATGTGTCATCTGCAAAGAGCAAGTGAGAAATAGAGATAAAGCCCCGATTCACATCACCCACTGAGAAACCAGTCATAAAGCCATTAGTAACCAGAGCCGTTAACATCCTACTTAGGGCCTCCATGATGATGACAAAAAGAAGTGGAGACAAAGGATCTCCTTGTCTTAAACCTCGGGAACTGTCGAATAAACCCTCCAGGCTGCCATTGATCAAAACTGAGAATCTTGCCATTGAGATACACCATTTGATCCACATACACCATTTCTCCCCAAAACCACATCTCCGCAATAAAAAAAGGAGGAAGTCCCAATTAACATGATCATAAGCTTTTTCCATATCTAATTTGCACATAATGCCAGCCATACCAGATTTCATCTTACTATCCAGGCATTCATTAGCAATTAGCACAGAGTCCAGAATTTGTCGCCCCCTTACAAAGGCATTCTGGGGCTTTGAAATTATCTTGCTTAAGACTTCCCCTAGTCTATTAGCTAGTACCTTAGACAAGATTTTGTAAATCCCATTAATGAGACTAATGGGTCTAAAGTCCTTTACTTCCGAAGCCCCAGTTTTCTTCGGAATAAGAGCAATGAAAGTAGAATTCAGACTTTTCTTAAATTTCCCAGTGGAGAAAAATTCCTTAAACACATTCATGATGTCCTCTTTCACAATCTCCCAACATGTTTGAAAGAATCCCATAGAAAAACCATCCGGTCCTGGTGCTTTCTCTTTCCCCATTTTCCTTACCACTTCATATACCTCATCTTCTTCAAAAGCTCTTTCTAACCAAGATGCCGACTGAGGTTCAATAGAATCAAAATCAAGTCCATCCACAGGTGGCCTCCATCCCTCTTGCTCTGAAAATAAATTTTCAAAAAAACTCACCACATGTTCCCGGATCACATGAGCGTCTGTGCAAACTCTACCATTGATTGTTAGCATTTCAATGGTATTGTTTCTCCTATGTGAGTTAGCCACACTGTGTAAGTATTTTGTGTTTCGGTCCCCTTCTTTTAGCCAAATGGCTCTTGACTTCTGACGCCAAGAGATCTCTTCTAGAGATAAAATCCTTTCCAAATCTGAACTCAATTCTGCCTTACGCGATAATTCCTCAGGGGTGAGGATTCTATCTTCGGAGGTCCTATCAAAATTCTGAATCTCCTCCAACATGGTTTTCTTTTGTACCCTTGCATCACCAAAGGTTTGAGAATTCCAAAGTTTTAAATCATTCTTTAAGGCTTTTAGTTTAGCTGCAAAAATATAGGATGGAGTACCCTGAAACTGATAAGCTGTCCACCAACTCCTTACCCTATCCATGAAGCCCTCACTTTTAAGCCACATATTTTCACACTTAAACGAGCGCTTACCACCTTGAATACCACCTCCATCCAATAAAATGGAAAAATGATCTGAACATAGGCGTGGTAATCTCTTTTGACACACCTCTGGATAGTGACACTCCCAATCCGGAGATATTAAGAACCTGTCCAAACGAGACCATGTCTGACTATTTGACCAAGTGAAAGGACCACCTATCAGAGGGAGATCCACCAAGTTCAAATAAAAAATGTACTCTGAGAATTCTGACATAGCTGGGCTTATACGACTGTCTCCCGATCTTTCGCTTGGAGACCTTACGATGTTAAAGTCACCGCCTATGCACCAAGAGATGTCCCACCAGCTGTGTACACCTGCAAGTTCTTCCCACAGAAGCTTTCTGATGGTATCAACATTTGGCCTATAGACACCTGCAAAAGCCCACAAAAAATTATCTTCCACCGTCTTAAAGGAGATGGCCACTGAGTATTCTCCTATGAACTCCTCCATTTTCTCTACCACCTGTTTATCCCACATTACAAGAATACCCCCTGAGGCTCCCATCGATGCTAGATAGATCCAATCTACGTATGGGGAACTCCATATACTTCTCACTAATTCTCTGGTCACCAATTTTAGTTTAGTTTCTTGTAAGCAAACTATATCCGCCCTCCATTCTTGAAGTAAATTTTTTATTCGGAGACGCTTATTGAACTCATTCAGCCCCCGGACATTCAATGACACAATTTTTGGCTTCATAAGGAAACAGCAATACCCTTTCCTTTGCTCCTATCACGACTTGAACTCCCTTCATTCAGAGACCAATCAAGTCTCTTAAGCTCCCTTTGTTTCTTGGATCCGTGTTTCTTAGATTGTACATGACCCGCCTCTATGGCTGTAAGAAGTGCCATAAACCGGTCTTCATAACCCACACATTTCATTCCTACAATATGTTGGATATCCTTTACTTTTTTGAAAACCTAGTCCGACATCTCAAAATCACTGGGTAGTAAACAGTTCAGCGGGTGAGGATTCCTGTCATTGTCATCAGAGTCATCTCCAAACAGCTTAATACCTCCCCATTCAATCACCTGACCCACATTATTCTCAACCTCAACAGTAACCAGTTGTGTATCATGGACCAAACTGAAATTTGAGAGCCGTTGTGAAATCCCTTCATAGTGTGCAGCCTCCCTCGTAAAAACCATAACTCTCTCATCTCCATCTTCCGAACAAAGTTCCAAATGATCATCCGAATTTATAGGGACAAAACCTGGAGGGACAACTTCCCCCTGATTATCGGAAGCTTTGGGGATATTTTCCGAGCTCGTGTGTAGAAAAAGACAGATGGACCGTGGCCTACGTGGAGTCAGTTACTGTAAGTGTCTGCGTTGACTCAGAACCAACATTGGAGTTGTTCAATGCGTGGGGGATCATCGGGTTTGCACTGGAGGCCTCCATCGATCTGTTCTGTCCAGCAATATCCGGAAAAAAATGCGAAAAAAGCAATTTCTCACCTTGTTCAGCATCGCGCGACGGCATGATTTGCTCCACCAAGGTCGCCGGCGTCGTTTGTTTCGCCTGAGGGGAGAACTCTGGTGAACCCGATTTTCCAAGACCCATCTCGGACGATTTTGGGTAGGTTACCAGGTTTTTACCCGTAAACGTTGGACCCAAAGCCCCGAGAGAACCCCCTTCCCCATTCGGTATTACTCGAGCTGGGTATGGGTTGGGTATTACTCGGGGCCCAACGCCCGGAAACTCCTGAGAGGCCTGTAACGGGCCTTCAGTTTGCAACAACCAATTAGGAGGTTGATTAATAACTAACGGAACCGAATACTCATGAGAGGCCTTTAATGGGCCTTCGGTTTGGATCAGCTCTTTAGGAGGTCCATTGGCCTTCACAACCAGCGATCCTTCTAGATGGCCTAAGCCCATTTCGAAATTACTGCCCTCCTCCACGCACCGTTTCAGTATAGCTATATTAAATTGTATTACATTCACCTGCTTTTCCATTTCAGCGATAGCGTGCTTCAAGTTTCCCATTAATGGCCCCGACATTCCCCTGCCACCCGTAACACCCATTTGATCTTTACCCACCTCCAAAAGATCTTCTGCTAGTTCTGTAATTTTTGGCGCTCAAGACAACGCCTCTTTGTACGAAATATTGTGGTGCCGCCCTTGCGACGGAGGTAAAACCTTCCCTGAACTGTTTCCTCTGTATATTCCCCCCGGAACGTGGTGTAATGCTGATAACTCCTGCAGCGTCTCCCCAAAATTCTTCCATCCTACTCCCTTGTTTCCTTCAGGAATAATAATCAGCCCACAGCGTTTTACTTGGCCAAACTCTGAAATGGAGAGAAATCTCCCATAGGAGTTCCTATATTTCTGCACCACCAGGACCTAAGGTCCTCTTCTCCGTGTTTTGATGAAATTTGCAGGTCCTCCATCAGCTACACCTTCATTTACCATGGCAGCCAACGACCCCAACAAAGCTTCTCTCAGTGCACCTCCACCACCATTCATTCATCTTCTTGAACTCAAAACATTTCTGTTCTATAATGACATTCCTAATTGATTCCATGTTTTGCAGCCCCGCTAAAACAACCGAAACTAACTAACAAACAAACAAGAAATGAAAGCAGACCAAAGAAATCATCTCCGGCGAGAAGCGCCAGAGATGAGAAAGCTGGAAAGAAAAGTTGTATGGAGAGAAAACATATTTATGGAATTATTCCCAGCTATCTAATAGGTAAAGGTCTATATATATTTCACTTATATAAAAAAGATAATTATTTTTAATCCATAACTTCCACTTATGTATAATTTATCGTTATGCAAAACTTTAAACAATTGTATCCTTAAAAAATATGTAACAATTCTCATCCAGATTAATCCATAACTTCCACTTACATATAACTTACATTATACAGAATTTTAAACAATCGCATCCTGAATTTAATTTATTCAGTAACAATGCTCATCCAGCAATTGAAATAGAACTTACGCCTGATAGATCTGATATGTCACAATATAGATTCTATTTTCTTGACAGACTAATCAATCTAAGTGAATTTCAGTCGGGGAGTACGTGTCTAGTATGTTTCTGTCCAATTTGAGAAGATAGTTACATTCAGCCAAAACACTAGCTGGAAATCCTAGCATTTCATAATAAATATTACAACTTTATGTCCACCATATAAACTCCTTGAGAAGAGTGGCACAAGTTGATAAAAAGTGAGATTTAGAGCAGAAAGCCAACAGCAAAAAGTAATCATTCACAAAGACGACACTTACCACATATTGATTATCATTGAACAACTTTATATGGATGGTTACATGCTACCTCAACACTATAGGGAAAACCTAGCATTTTGTAACAACCATTACAAATTTAGCCTGTCACCATATGAACATTTTGAACAGAATGGGAAAATTAGACAATGGTGTGAACTTTTACCTCAGAAAACAGTCATTCACAGAGATGACTAGGGATGGGCAAAACTACCGCCGGTTCCGACTCCGGCCGACGCCTGCTCCGATTCCGACTCTACGAGAGTTGGAAAAATCGGAGTTCGGAATCACAGTCTCGGAGGAACTCCAACTGTCACCATATGAACATTTTGAACAGAATGGGAAAATTACACAATGGTGTGAACTTTTACCTCAGAAAACAGTCATTCACAGAGATGACTAGGGATGGGCAAAACTACCGTCGGTTCCGACTCCGGCCAACGCCTACTCCAATTCCGACTCTAGCAAAGTTGGAAAAATTGGAGTTCGGAATTACAGTCGGAGTTCCTCCGAAAATTTCTGTCGGAGTCAAAGTTGATATTTGCTCCAACCTCTGAACTCTGACTCCAACTGAAAAAACAAAAAACAAAAACTATGCTGCGATTTTTATTGCTCCTCAGATTAAAGAAGGAGAAGTCTATGGTATTTTTAGTCTGTTTTTTGTGCCTGTCTCAGTACATCTGTCTCTGTCTCTGTCTCTGTCTCTGTCTGTCAGTCCGTTTGTCTTCTGTCGCTCTGTTTGCTTTTTATGTTTACGTTTGAGTTCAATTTTCAATTCACCGTCCTTTTTTTTTTTTTTTTTTTTAGTTTTTTCTATTTTTCTTTCATGGGATGGTGTAGAGAGAGTCGTAGACTTGCAGATTCATCATTTTTTAGTTTTCAACTCAGTGTCATTTTTTGCTTTTTTGAGTTTTTTTCTTTTATCTTTTTTTGTTTAAAAAAAAATTGTTCTAGGGCCCCATGAGGAGACTGGAGTGATGTTAGCTTTTTTCAAGTTTACACTTTTCAGATCATTGTCAGCTTTCATTTTTTTAATTTTTTTATTACTTTTTTAAGGACGGTGAATGTTAGTTTCGAGATCCAATCCTGACCGCTTGTTCCTTTACATCGACGGCTAATTTGAATATAATGTCACAGTGCATATATATATAATTAGCTTTTAGTCTCCGTATCCGAGCTCCTCTTCATTCTTCAACACTGAGCCTCTACTCTCTTCCCAGTCTCATTTCCTTTTACGTTTCTGTGGAGCATCTTACAGGGGAAGAAATGCACCGGAGGAGTACATGTATACCATTCACCGGAATGTACAAACTCCATCTCATCACGGTGGCTTTAGAGCATCAACTATGCCATCGTTCGACGACGGTGGCCAACGGAGCCAGCGCTCCCTCCCTCCCTCCCTATGTGGCACCGACGCTCCGAATCTGACTTTGGAAGCTCCGATTGGAGTTGGAGCCCAACTTTGACTCCAATAAAATTCGGAGTCGGAGTTGGGCTTTCCGACTCCGTTGGAGTCGAAGCTCAGCCCTAGAGATGACCCATCAAAGACAAGTACTTAACTCATAATCATTTCACATATCAGATGAGGTAAGTAAATTGAGTTTGAGGATTGTTTCATCTTAAGCTACATATGTAAGTCAAGTACGTTATCAGACCAAACCTTGTGCACTTAAATACGACAAACACTAATATCCTATCAGATGAGGTAAGCAAGTTAAGTTTGAGGATTTTTTTTATCTTAAGCTACATATGTAAGTCAAGTGCATTATCAGATTGAACCTTGTGCACTAAAATACGAAAAACGCTAACATCCTAGGGAAACACAATCATACAAAATCAGCCTGATCCACCAATACAGCAGTTCAACAAAATCATAAAGGATTAGGCACTCAAATCAAGTTCAACTCGGTAGATTGACAATCATACTGACTTAACCTGGACAATATCGGAGCTGGATCGTACCCTATTAACAATTGATCCAAAAATTAACAGCCCCTAATGCATGAACATAAACCAAATGTCTCAGCACACCACAGGCAAGTAACAATTTGACTTTCATTCACAAATTTGGTGCTCTCAAATACTTCCTCAAAGCTTGTTCACTAGTTAAACTTAAGAGGCCTTTTCTTTTACAGGTATGGTTAAACTAAAGAAACCTGATTAATCAAGAACGAAAGTACTGATTCTAATAATACTAAACCTTATTTCTGAAGTGCAAATTATGGGCTACGTTCTCTCTTGTAGACACCTAGTGTACTTGGTTACACCTATTGATATTAATAAATTTTTAGTTATAAAAAAAAAAGTGCAAATCCTGCAAGTACAAAACTCAATTAAATTAAAGAAATTATATGCATAAAACTAATGTAAGAACGACTGATACTTCACAAGCAACATTTGGCCCGTCTATTTCAATAGTTGGTAAAGGTATTGTTTAAACAGGACGAAACTCATCATTCTACAACAATTATAAACATATCCTTGCAATAATTTCACTAACCTCCAAACCACAAGAAGCTAGCGTCTCTGCCACGTGTTAAGCATAACATGCGGAGTGCTGGTGTTCAAAACTTCTTTGGACTTTCAATTCACACATAACATGTGCTTTCTATCATCTATGATTCTTTTTCATGCCAAAAAATGGCTCAAAACGTAGATAAATTCAACTGGAATACCACGACAAACATTATACAAAGAAAAAAAGGTTTGTGAAAAACTTACATTTCCCGATAAACCATTAGCATTCGCGGTGTTGGCGCTCCGGGCCTTACAGAGATGCTCTTCGTCACTCACCTCTTCCTTCACCCGAACCTTCAATTCACTCCCATCCACTCGCTTCCTGTATTCAAAATCGCTATCAATTTCATCCCCCTCTTCTTTTTCCACTCTATCCTCAAGCCTCCTGTCATTCCTTTCCTTCCTCTCTTCTCCATCTAATTCCTCCCTGTCCTCAAACCGCCTTCTCCCCGAAACCCTAGCCTTCTTCTCGCCACCATCACTCCTCTCCTCGCTTGCTCCTCTCTCCTTCCGCTTGTGCGAGTGCGAGTGGCGCCTCTCCAATGAACCCTCCCTCTCGTGAGATCCCTCGCGAAGATCCTCGTCATCGGCATCCAACGGCCCGCGTTTCACTCCGTGATGCTTAGGACGGTCTCTCTCTCTGCTCCCTTCCCTTTCCCTCTCGTCGTCGTAAGAACGCTCAAGCTTCAAATCCCGGTCTCTGCTACCTTCGCGCTCGTTGTGAGAGTGACCATGCCGAGATCGGTGACGGTGGTGGTGATCAGACTCGCGGCGCTTCTCGTCCCTGGAGGATCGGTGCTTGTGGTCACGATCCTCTCTTGCACGCTTGCTTGGTCTCTCTCTCTCCGAGAGGCGCTCCATGCTAGGTTTTGGTTTCGCAGATCTCCCTCCCGCTCCCCCCCTCTCTCTCAACTTGATCGATGACAAAGATCTCGGATTCTATGCAAAGAGATAGCGGCTCAAACTTTATAGGAAGGTTTCTTCGCGGTTTGCTTTTTCTGAACCGGGCGTACCAGTCTTGAGTCTTTTTCTCCCCCATTTCTGATCGACCGGTCTTTTTTAAATGCAGCGAAAATTGTAAAGAGATAGACTGGTACCACCGATAATACATTTGCTAAAAATAAATTACAAATTGATATTTGTTAAAAATAAATTACAAATTGATAGGTGTTATATGATATTTTCTTTAATTGGTATTGTGAAACTAAAATCTTGGAAGTGCACAGGTTTTTGGTAAGTAATTTTTTTGCAACTTCATTTAGATAATTCAACGGGAAGTTATTTCCGTCTAATATTCATATTCATATAAATTGTTAGTACTCGCTAAGATTTAAACCTTAAACTTTGAGAGAACATAGTCATATATTATCAAGACTGAGGATTTTACAACTTAAGCGAATCCATGAGGGGTTCATATGATACATTAAATTATATTAACTTGTACGTTTATTTTTGTGATATCTCTTTGTAGTTAAATAATTTTTCAATTGCAAATTTAAATATTTTTTATATTATAACCTTTGAACATTTATTTTGATTGGATTTTTTAAATAAATTATGAATAATGCTACATATAACTCCCGTTGTGCAAGTGCCACACATTTTTTTTTAAAAAAAGTGAAATATATTATTAAAAATTAATTTTTTTCACGTGAATTTTATATTTATTTATTTTTTAAAAAAATAGTATACATCACGTATTTTATGACTATAAATATCATTTATCAACTATAACAAATTCGGCCAGCCGAGGTCTAACTCAAACAAAACTAATGGAGTCTCATTATCATATGTACTATTTGAGAAGGGATTTTAACTCAAACAAAACTAATGGAGTCTCATTATCATATGTACTATTTGAGAAGGGATTTATATTCATTGAATTACCAAAATTAATCATAATCAGAATTAATTATTCCAACCATTAAACCGTTTAAGAGATAAATGCATTAGATTAAACATTAGTATTATGTGAAAAAGACACAAAGATTATTGGTTGCAACATTCATTGCAAGAGATAAACTCAGCAAATTTCAGCGTTTAAACTTTAAACTATCTATTTATAGAAGTGATGGCAAACGATATCTCAACTTCTTCTTTTATAGAAGTGATGGGAAATGATATCTCAACTATCTCAAAATCGAGCGTTTAAACTTTAAACTATCTATTAATTTAATGCTCATTTAAAAAAAAAAAAAACAAGGTGTAAGATCCATTTATTATTATTACGTGGACTTTGTAGTGCGCAGTTAAGACCGTTTGGCTTCCACAGAGCGATAAAACGACGCCGCTTCGGCTACAAAACTTGCCTAATCCGATGATCCTTTTGAGTCGCTCGCAGACCGCTTCGCCCAGTGTCCAAAGATCTCCAAAACTGAAGACTTTTGCACAATTTCTCCGTCGTCCAGTGTCCTAAACCTTCCCAAAGCGTCTTGCATGCTCGATCTCGCTATCAGTTTATAATCACCGTCACCTTCTTCTTCTTTCCTCTTCAAGATTTACAATCTCTCGTTGGTTTTCTGGAATTCCGGGTCAAAATGTCGTGGCTTAGATCTGCGGTTAGCAAGGCCGTAGAGGTCGGCAACAAGAACAACCTTACCCGAACCGTCAAGAACTACGCCGATTCCGTCGTTCAACACGCCGGCCAAGCCGTAGCTGGAGGCGCCAAAATCCTTCAGGATCGCATAGTATTGTTACTATTATCTATCTATTCTGACTTTCTTGCGTTTTTCTTTTTCGTTTGATTCGAATTTATTTTTTTGTTCCATTTAGATGTAATACAAACATACGTGCTATTTTCATGTTACTTATAAAAAAAAAATACATGCTATTTTCAAGTTATCGGGTTTTAGTATCTGAAAGAGTGGATTGCCTTATTGGGTGTTTTGGGTTTCCATCCAAATTATTGAGGCGACTCGTATTAGGAAGTTAATCGAAAATAGCGCAGAATATAATCGTTTGAGAGCACATAATTGAATTCACACAGTGGTTTTCGTAGTGGTTGGCGAGACCTACCACTTCTGACAGTTTTTTGCTGCAGACAATAAACAAACGCATTTATTCCGTTTGATACACTCTATCCGACTCTGTTAAGTTGCACTTATATGCAGGGGACCCGGAGTTTTAGAAGTGTTAAACAGACCATTAAAAGACTGGAAGAAGCAGCAGTTTCTTGCACTGGCGCTGAAAGAGTTCAGTTACTGAGAAGATGGTTGGTCGTGCTTAAAGATATTGAAAAATTATCTGGAGCTCCCCTCGAAGATAAAGAAAAGACCCTTGAGCAACATCTTGCTTCGGATGAAGGAAAGGATAGCCCAAAACGACCATCTCTGGTGACTAAACCCCCCACCCCAACTTTTTTTCTTTTCATTTTCTCTTTTTGAATCTAATATCTATAAATGCTAGGATTGCTGTACTATGATATTATCATAAGCAGTTTCATTTTGTTTTTCTTTACAATGGGAATTCAAATCATTTTAAGGGCGATCATGCCTCTTGGACCGACTGTGTAATGAATTTTGATGGCCCTGATTTTTTCCTCATCAGCCGCAAGCCTATTTGGGCTGGTGGAAACTTTTGAGTTTCCCACATTAAAATAGGTGGTGTTTTTTATTGGTAAAATCGGTGGTTGTTACCATTTCCTATTGGTATTTTTCAGCTTTATTTATAGTATGAAAACCATGAAATCCAAAGGGAATTATGTTGAATCAGTGTTTCACATTGCACACTCTATTGCTTAACTTCTCATTACTTCACTGAGAACTTTTTTGTTTTTGTTCTTTATTTTGTTTTGTTACTTCATTCAGAAAACAAAAAATCGAATGCCTTAGCTGTTACATTGCTTGACCACGATAATTGGTATGACCACGATTCTGTCCTCATACATGCTATGATGATTAGAATTTGTACTCGTCAATTGTTTATTCTAAAACCTTATCATTTCATCAATTTTTCTGGACCAGTATGAGTCATGTTTTTGCACATTTTAATATCCTAAATGCTTTATTGCATGACTGCAAGGTTCCAAGTTAGGGTGAGATTTCTCGTGTGCAACAGTTGGTAATTGGTTGTTATTTGGGTTTAGATAATTGTTCCTAATTTCTTTTTTCCTCTTATAGGTACTGTATTATGACTCCGATCTTGGGGGTGAGCCAATGAATTTTCGTGATGTTTTTCTTCAGAGTCAGGCTTTGGAGGGCATAATAATCTCTATGGTACACTGAACTAACTTCAAGCATTTATATAGTTTTACTTGAAATGTGCTGAGAATCAGTTGAAACTAACTTCAGTATTGTGAAAGAAGTGCGAGTAAGTGTGCTTATAGCTTTATATATAAAGTCAAGAGTTTGGTACGCAAGCCTCAAGCAGCTGGGCATAGATGTAGAAACAAGTTTTTTTTTAAAAAAAAAAAAAGAAAAAGAAAAAATTGAATAGGGCACTATTGAAAGAAAAATGAATGAAATAGGAAATCAAAATATGCTGTTACACGTTGAAATCATGTCAAAGTTCCACAATTACTTTATTTTTTTGGTCCAGTAAACTGTAAGATACATCGAAATACTGAGATGCAACTAGTAATTGTTGATTAGTATATTTACAATGGATGTTTCCATAATATTTGTAAATTGTTTGATGAGTTTTAGTGTTTTTGGGTGGTTTGTGATTGTGGTATATCTAGAATTGGGAAAACTTTTATGATGTAGTTAGGATGCCAATTGTGTTCAATTCTCGGCAGTCAAGAATTGGGTTAGCGTTTAAGTGAGTCCATGCGTGCATATGGAAATTCTTTGAAGTCTGATCATGTTCAATGGAGGATAATCAATGATGATTCTATTATCTATGGAGATTAAAATTTGCCAAAAATTTACAATTTTTTCCTTGAGGCCTAAATGGTTTGCTAATTTACGGGGTTTTTTGTTGTCTGTCTAAATATTGGATTAAAAGAAATAGTGAGCCATACCATTGGGCCTTTCAGTCTAGCGTATGCCTTTATTCTCAATATTTAGACAATGCTCACTTTTCCTTTCATGTTGACACTAATTAAAAAATCTCTATGTTTTGTAATTGCTAATTATGGAAGTTAACGCAGGTTAACTCTTTTCTGTGCCTCAGATTCTTGAAGCACCAGTCGAAGATGAAGTTTCTCTGCTCCTGGAAATGTTTGGGTCAGTCCTCTCACCATCGCAGCTTGTGGTGGATTTTGGGAGAGAAGTTCCTGCATTTATTTAGTATCTCACTGGAATTAAAAAATCCTGAATCAAAAATTTTTTTTTTATATGTAAAATGTTATTAATAGGTGTAGCCAAGTACACAGGGTGTATACAAGAATCTTCAATCAATTCAATTTTAACATGATGAGGAAATGGCTTTACTTAATCTTCAGTTTTGTATTCACTTTTGCTCTTTTGAGGCAAATGTAGTATAGGTTTTCATAATTATTGACTTCTGTTCATCCTTAAGAAGATCTGACTCTTTTCTACAATATTATCACCTGCAGGCTGTGTCTTACTGGAGGAACAGAAGTTCATAATGCAATAGTGAGCAGCATACAGGATCTGGCAAAAGCTTTTTCAAGCTACCAAGATGAAGTATTGGTAAATACATATAAACAAACATTAAATTTAAAAGAAAACCACCATTTCAATGGTTAATTTCTTTATGTGCAAAGTATGCCCCTATGAGTTGGGTTATGCCTCAGTGGGTGGTGGATTTGATGCCTTGTTGGTGTAGTCCTGTTAGTAGCCATAGCTACTTAGAGATTTAAAAGCTCCCTTTTGTGTCTGATGCGGTGTATCTGGTGGGAATGTAATACTGGACTTTTGAAGATTGTGGAGTGGACTGTGTCAAGAGCCATAAGCTCAATTTTACTTAAAAAAAAAAAAAGAGCCATAAGCTCAATTCTCTTTATGTATGGATGGCATCGTGCGATAGTGTCTGCTCCTAGCTTTCTCAATTTTATGGAATTGTGTTCTTCTTCATCCCTTAGTTGGGTGTTTCCCAATGCATACTCCCTGTGTATATGGGTTGTGCCCCTTTGTGCTTTGGATAAAATTTACCTTATAAAAAAAAAAAAATGTGAGAAGCGTGCTTTACATACACACATGCACACATGGACGGATTTTGGCCATCTAGTGCTTGGAAAAGTATATTGTGTTACCTTTCTACAACTTCCCTTGGACCAAATAAATAAATAAATCATCCCCAAGTCTGCTGGGTTGAAGAGTAGTTTATACTTTTACTCCTGTAATTCTTTTGTCACCTTGATAGGAAGTAAACCTTTTCCTATAGAAAAGTACAAGAGCAATATTAAAAACTAGGTCAAGGAAAAATAACCCAATAGGAATAAAAAAGGAAAAGAAAAAGAAGAAAGACTAAAAACTAGGTCAAGGAAAAATAACCCAATAGAGGAAAAAAAAAAAAGAAGAAGAAGAAGAAGAAGAAGAAGAAGAAGAAGAAGAAGAAAGAAAAGAAAAACCCAGGTTACTTCAAATGTTACAGAAGTACTTAATTTTGATAACTAATTCTTGTGGCGCCACCCCCTTTCTCGATAAAAAATATTTATAGTAATCTTTTTTTTCTTCTTGTGATTTTGAGTGACATACAGTTTATTGATGTGTATTTCATTTGCAGGTGAAGCGGGAGGAATTGCTTCAATTTGCGCAAGGTGCCATTACAGGGTTGAAAGTCAATGCTGATCTTGGAAGGTGAGGACAGAACAGCTCAGCTGCTCAAAGTGATCTGTTGCAAATGCAATTCCTGTTTGCCTACAAGTTTTTTGCTGCTTTTGTATTGGTTATTTTTGCCTTTTCAACTAGCATGCTCCCTTTTATTTCTGTTCTTGTTACTTTGCTAGCCCCCATTGGTGCTTATCTCTTGGGTTGCATCCCTTTTGTTGCTCATATTATATGTTTTAAAGAAAAAAAGAAAAGAAAAAGGAACAAAGTTAACAGTTTTTTTCTTTCTTAATTTATTTGATTTACAGAATGGATGCTGAAGCCACTGATCTCAAGAAAAAGCTTGATGAAATTGCAGCTTCCCAGAAGCATTTAGATGAAGGCCGTGGAAACGCACCCAAAGAAACAACTTTAGCAACAATAGAGGTGAGCCTGTTTTTTGTGAATAGGCCAATCTTATTGAATACAAAAAATTTTTCATTGAATCCGGATCTTTCTTTCTTTCTTGATGTGTATACTAATAAGTGTTCTGGAAAGCAAAAAAACTTTTCTACCCCTTATTGAGTGGGAAGCTATGAAAAATGGAGCTTGGTTGCTTCATGTTTGTGGTAGGCTCTAACTTATAAAAAAAATATGTTTGTGCAGGCTCTAAAAGAAGCGCTTGCACATATTAGAGTTTGTTCCAGATTGGAAGGGCTCTTATTGAAAAAGAAATCTCTAAACAATGGAGATACTCCTGAGGTTCATGCTCAAAAGGTATGCTTCTCTCTTGCTGTTGGACCACTGCTTGTTACATTTCTCAAACATAGATCATACTGTGCTTTTATTGTGTTTTACGGCTACAGTCCCAGTTTCTGATTTCGGGGAGTGTATTCGGGTCTTTTAGGTTTACCTGCAGTGCTACACTGCAAGTTCTGAGAATTGGACTTTGTGACACACCATATACGGGTGCAATTTTACTAGGTTGAATAATTTTTAGTCATTGTATGTATATAGGAGCTAAGGAATTGGAACAAGATAATGAAATTAGTAATTTTATGATAAGTGGCACATTGCATGAGTAGTATAAAGGTCAATGATATTGAAGGGCTTGATAGTGGTGCTCAGCACAAGCTGACATAGTTGTCTGGAAAAAGCAATGTGCCATTGCTAGAAGGAAGAACTCTCGGACTAAAAGATGAGTGCAGACTTGTTCCATACATGGGTAATCTCTCTATTGCACATTAGCTTGATCAAAAAGCATATTGGCATGATATATACTCGTCAATTCTGCAGTCTTGGCTATATATGTCTTAGACATTAGATTGTCTGAATATTTTGAGTGGCCTTCTCGTAGTTTGAATTGATTACATTTAATTTGTTTCTTTCTTATTTGCATGTGTATTAATCAGTAATGCTAACGTTCCTTAAAGGCTTTCAAAAGTTACTGTCACCGCTATTGTCTTATTCCTACAAGCAGGTTGACAAGTTGAAGGTCTTATCAGAATCTCTTGCTAGTTCCACGACAAAAGCTGAAAAACGTATTTCAGATCATAGGTAGAAATCATACTTAAAATTTGTGACCTCAAATCTAAATTTTACTGCACTTATGAGCTGGAAGATGTTTTTCATTCAGTTGTTATTATATTGTTGAAACACTTATTTTTAATAAGTGGTGAAGTTTTTGATTGACGAAAACAATAGACATACACAGGACGCATGCAAGAGAGAAACCTAAGCACTGATGAGCTGGAAGATGTTTTTCATTCAGTTGTTATTATATTGTTGAAACACTTACTAAAACACTTTATGCTGTTATCTTAAAAATTAAGTTTGGCAAAAGGCATAAAAAGCATAATGCCATGTTTTCATAATGAGTCACTAGCATTATGCCAGAGGCATTGAAATTCTCAAGTGGAAGAGGAAATTCATTCTATGAGGCCATCTCTAGCCATAAGGACAATCTGTTTTCTTGGAAGAGTATTTGGAGGACTAAGGCGGCTTTCTTCTTATGGACAAATTCATTGGGGAAGATCCTGACTATAGACAACCTAAGGAAACGAGGACTTATCACAATTGACTGGCGTTGCATGTTCAATAAGAATGGAGACCCAGTGGATCACTTGCTACTTCATTGTGAGTTCGCACCTTGCGGGATGATGTCTTTAGTAGAGTTGGGTTATGCCTGAAAGGGTGGTTGATCTTTTCACTAGCTTGAAAGATTTATATGACATCCCGCAGATTGCAGCATTTTGGAGGATGGTCCCCAATTGTATTATGTGGTGCATTTGGAGGGAGAGGAATGACGGAAACTTTGAAGATATGGAACACTCCATGGACGATCTCAAAATCTTCTTCTTCAATACTTTATTTTTTGGGGCAATTGCTATAGATTTCAATGGGCCTAGCTTCCACGATTCCCTTGTATCTATATCTAGTTCTTGACTAGGTGTTATCTCTTGTATATGGTCTGTGTACTTGGACTACGCCTATTATCCTTATAAATATTTATTTTACTGATAAAAAATGTTAAATTGGGATCCTGGAGGGTTCTTCATGAAATCCCAACTATACCAACCAACAGGATGCAATGCAAACCTGGACCCTTTTACAATCACTTCTGGTGCTCATCTAAAAAAAATGACTAGCTGATTGCTTGAATATAATTAATGGCATTATTTTGTACTTAATCCACTATTTCTTTTTTTGTTACGTTTCAAACTATTCGTTCTCTTCCCTGTTGGCAGATTACAGAAAGAGGAGGCACTAAAAGTTCGTGTAGCCAAAGCAAGTGAAGTTAATGAAAGAGAGAAGGTAACTTGCTTCCACAGCAATGCATTTTTCTTCTCAGGTACCAGTGAACTATAAGAGATAAGAAAAAGACACCATTCTCCTACAGTTATCAGTAAGACTCAGAAAAGCAAGTATCATGAGTTTTTTTTTTTTTTAAAGAAAACTTCGTATTTTCTCATTTAATTTCCATTTTGGGATGAGAATTACTTCAAAATTATATGGAAATAATTGTCATGCAAAGTATTAAAAACATTAAAAGATTGAAGTAATGCATGTGCGCACATCCATATTTTATATGTGTTTGTGTATATATAGAAATTATTATGTGGACATGTTTTGACATTTAAATGGTTTAATGGTTTATGCTGTTTTACAATTATTGAGAACATCTCCATCTATGTGGATGCATCTCTCTCTATCAAAAACATCATGTTGCCTGCTTTCATAATGTTTCTCACTTAATGGTACCACATAGTTGTGTAACATATAAAAGGTGGGTGGATGCTTTGAAGATTTATTTGACAGTTAGCAGCAGTATAGCTTCCTTTGTGGCTGCTGATCTTCTTATGCTTTATGGTAGCTATGTGGTACAAGGCCATGCTTGATACAAGCTTGTGGCTTTTACACTTACTGTTCCAATTTGTTTTAGGAGAAAAACTTCTAAGTTTTTGTTCCATAATTTTGTTTCCAGGTACTAGCAGCTGAGATAGCAGAACTCGAAACACAAAGAGATGATCTTGAAGCTGAATTGAAAAAGGTTTTTTCTGCTTTCTTTTTCTTCCCTCTCTCTCTATTGTCAAAAACTATTATTTGTATTACGGGGAGAAGTTTTCTTGTCATGTTTGATTCTCGTCTCACATGAAACTCGACCTTTACCCATCTCTTCAATAGTTTAAATCCAATTGTCAAAATGGTTCTCTTCACCTATAATACTTGATCTCATTTTCTGCACTTTTTATACCATTGGATGCTTTTAATATACTTTTCTTTTTGTTTCTTTTGTATAACGAATACCAACATTTTCCTTTGTGATAAACTTGTATTCAAAGCTCGCTCTTTCAATCATGGAATGTAACATATCACACACACAAGTCTTCAAAACTTAATATTTACTTATTGAAAAAGTTATTAATGTCTAAAATTGCCAAAGAACAATCTGCCTTATAACTATTATGGGACTACTTATTATGATGAGAACTCATGCCTTAAATACACGCTTTGCAAGTACCTCTAACATTGTCAAGGCTTCAATCTTATACCAAAGTCACTATTCCGTAATCTTGTCTTTAGAGTAGTTTCAAAGAAGTTTGAAAGTCGATCAACAAGGGCTTGTCAGCCCTTTTTTAGTCATTTTAGTAACCTTGTTATTATTGTCTTTTTTCTTGCCCTCCATTGATTCTGAATTTTTTTTGTAAGTCATTGATTGTGAATATTTTTAAGCCGGTGCATGTGATGTAGGTTAACATTTCCTTGGCTGCTGCTCATGCACGCCTTCGCAATGCCAGAGAAGAGAGAGATCAGTTTGAGGAAGCTAATAATCAGATTGTTGTTCACTTGAAAACGAAGGTCTGGATTCTTGTTTTATGGTGATCATAATTTTTATGCAGTGCATCTATACTGGCTACTTACCATTCAAATACTCAAAATATCCTATGTAAAATGTTTATAGGAAGATGAGCTTTCCCAATCCATAGCCTCAGCTAGGGTAGAAGCAGATGTTCTCAGCACATGGATTAATTTTCTGGAAGATACTTGGGTTCTTCAATGCTCGCATGCAGAAACTAAGGAGAAGCAGGTCAAGTATGTACCTTGACTGAGTGTATTGACTATTGAGTAATGCCCACCAGGGAGTTTTTCTTTTTAAGCATTTTCCATACATATTTCTAACTGTCGTACCCAGTGGACGATAAATGCAGTGGCCCTTACTTCCTATTCTTCCATATGTTAGGGAGTTTTTCTTTTTAAGCATTTTCCATACATATTTCTAACTGTCGTACCCGGTGGACGTAAATGCAGTGGCCCTTACTTCCTATTCTTCCATATGTTTCATGCATGGTTACTTACTATTCCTTCTTGCATTTACTAGTGATGAACTGGAGAGGCATGAAGACTATTTTGTTAACTTGGCCATTCATCTCCTTTCTAATTACAAGGTATATTAATATTCTTCATAATAAAGATTTTTTCCAGTCTACTTATCCAAAAAAAAAAAGAAAAAAGATTTATTCCAGCAATGGAACCTAAAGTAGTGGATAAAGTTGTAAGCTCTCACTTTCTCCCCTGCTCTAATCCAACTTGTACCCCTTGTGCAGAAAGAGTTGGGGCCATCAATCGGCTGTATTCGAAAATTTGTGGATAACTTAAAGAATTTGAGTGAGGGGTAATGCCTTTTTTTGCACTGAGATTGTTATGACCTATTTAACGCAGTTTTTTAATTCTTTTACTGATGAGACAGGTCAGCGGAGGCATCAACTTTGGAGAATGAGGATTCTAAAGCAATAAACCCAAGAAAAAATCTTGAGGAGGAATATTTGGATTATGAAGCCAAGGTACAAATTACTAAAAGCTGTAATTTATTTCACAGTACTAAGATATTGATATGTTCATGCTTACAATATCAAAGCTTCATTTATGGATTCTCTTTAACTGTATAGGAAATTCTATTTTTCGGCTAATTTTTTTTCTGTGCTATCATCTTTCAGCTTGGTTTTTAAAAACGCAAAAGCTTGAAACTACTTTTCACCTATACCAATTCTGCGTCAGATTAAGCGTCATGAATGAGGTTGCATAAATAAGTTAAGACTTACAAGTGTTTATTAAATGCACATGACATTTCCATCAACTCTGGATTATCCAAGCTTTGTTACGGATTCGAATCCCAGCAGTAACTCAGACATCTCGGGTTTGATTTCACATTAGGAGTTTTCTTGGATTACCCGGAACACATGTAATGGGTGGGGGGGGTCATGTATTTGGGGTTTATCCCCAAGGGTGGGTCTGAAAAGCCCTGCATTGGTGAGTTCCACGTCATTAAATTGAGAGAGAGAGGATGAAACAAAAAGAAAAGAAAAGAGATTGGATTGATAAAAATGGGATGGAGCGGGAGGATGAAGCTACGCCTTCATTTTTTTCTATGTATCTGGTTCTTTTTGAAGAAAGGAATGGAAGGGGAAAAAAACAATAGACATCTTATATATATCGTTTGATTTGTTTTCATGTCAGATCATAACCACCTTCAGTGTAGTGGATAACATGAAGGAGCAATATTATGCTCAGGAAGGGAAATATTCCAGGTTCAATATTATGGCCATGACTTCACCTGTTATGTTTTTTGCTTCATGACTTCTTCTTTTTTTTTGGGGGGGGGGGGGGGGGGGGGGGGGTGTTCCTTCATTTTTCCTCTGAAGTGATTTACTTGGCCTCCCTTAATCCAGGAAAGATGATTTGATGGTCAAGGAGCTTTTTGATGACATTGAAAAGTTAAGAGCAGAATTTGAGTCTATTGAGAGACCAATCTTAGAGATGGAGACACCAACCCCAAAGGCTGAAACTCAATCTGTTGAGAAGCAGCAGAAAGCTCCATCTCCTCCTCCAATGCAGGGTACTGAAACACTAGAGGCTGAGAAAGACAAACAGCCAAGATCACCTGCAATCATGGCAGAGCAGATGCTAGACACTGAAGCAGAACTTGCGAAGTTGGAGTCCGAGTTTGGGAAGGTTGGTCAAGACTACAATGCAGAGGAGATTGGTGACTGGGAATTCGATGAGCTTGAAAGAGAATTAAGAGCTGGTGATTCGGAAACAAGCAAATAAACCTTCGACTGCATACATGGCTATCCAGTTATCCCAAGTGTAGTAAACAAGCAAGCATATGTATAAGTACGATATACATTTCTGTGTCTCTACGAAGCTCCATTTTAGATATCAAGCTTCTCTTTGTAACTTCCTTGTAGCAATTTTTACAGTTTCTATTTTTTTCATTCTTCTGTAGATTCTCAAACTTGTATCTTGTTTTAAGGAACGTATTAAACAAATCAAGTAAGCTTGTATGGAAGTAAATGTGGAACTTTAAGGATGATTTCTGCTTGCATCATTCAAGTGCAACATTCGTGTAAAGGGGTTAGTCAACAGTTATTTATAATCTCTCTCTCTTTCTCTCTCTCTCTCTCTCTCTCTCTCTCTCTCTCTCTCTCTCTCTATGTATATATATATATATATATATAAATTGTAAGGGTTGTTCTGCCATATCTTACTCCGTTCCCAAGACTGCCTACTTTTGAGTTGAGAATGTGGCCACAATTGTCTCCTTGGACAAGGTGGTTAGTGTTGAAGGGGGCCTGTCGTGCTTCCTCACTCAGAAACAAAGGACGCAAATGTGAGTTTTTAAGGTCTCTGTTAAATGTTGATTCGGCAGAGAAGTTTCCGGATATAGAAGTTGAAATCTGTTCATCTTTGTAGAACATCATTATTGTACAGGGTTTCATGCTTTCAGCACTAGGGTACACAAGTTATTGGGTGGGAACCCCTCGCACAAAATCCCTTCAAAAGACAGTTTGTAATTTGACCACCAAAACACGTTGCCTGGAACTGTATATGTGCTGTTACATTTTAATTCTTTTCTTGGTGCTGGTTGGATACCCGGCAATGGAGCCCCCAGTGGTCTGCTCTACTGGTTTATCCTTTTACCAATCAGATTACTACTCTATAGCATCCAGCTTTCCTGGGTGGTGGTGGATCATTTAGATGGATGCATGTATGGCTGTCCTTTGCTTGTAATTTTCTCTTTTGTTAGGCAGTATTTATCCCTGAAAACTCTTCATCCAACACTTTGACTCGTCCATTATTTGCTATGTAAAAGTTACCACTTGTTATTATCTTCACTTCTGACCAGAACGCTCTAGATTTTTTAGGAAAAATTTAGTGGGGACTTGTTAAAAAATAAGTCATTCTTAACTGCTTTGCAGCTAAGCCATACCCTGATACACACCATACCATGCTCTGAACACAACTAAAAAGACTTTTACAAAACTTGCATGAAATAATAGCCGTTGGATGTTGATGTGTTTAATCTCGTGTAACTCTAACTAAATGTCTCGTTCTTGAGAATGGAAGGTTCCTAATTATTTCATTGTCAGTGGCTGAAGACGTGTCTGTACAAAAGAGAATGCTAAACATAGTGTGGTGTGTGTCAAATGAAGAAGCAGTTAAAAAAAAAGTCTCGAGCTGCGCAAGCATTGCATCCAGAATTTCCATTCCCCACCATGTATTGTCGGATCGTAGGTTGGTTCTCTGTGTCTCTCTGCTATGATTGTGTTAAGCTTTCAGTAAGGTCAAACGTTTGGTAACTGATAATTTTAAAAAAATTAATCCCAATCCAAATTAATTTTAGACCAAAATTAATTTTAGGTCAAATTAATCTCGTCTTGTTTCCGTAATCAGCAAAAAAAATAAAAAACATCTTTATGTTTGATGAATATACACAGAAGGGGTTGACCAAGTGGTAAAGGTCTTGGTTTTGGGGTATCACTCATTTCAAGGTCTAAAATTCAACATCTCATGGATACAATCATACAAACAATTATTTGGGGTCAAACCCCTAGAGAAACTTCGAAGATGCGGTGCACAGGATTGGAATTTACTCTGCAGAGGTGGGTCCAAAAGACTCCATGGAGAGGTTCCCGACATAAAAATAAAAAATTAAAAACAAATTTAAAAAAAAAAATAGTTTGTTGAATATCGAGCAAATGCATTTGTTGACAGCATAATCGTGAAGAAGCTCAAACAAAATTTCTTATTAATAATTAAAACAATTAACGAAAAAGTAAAACAAACCCACCCAGGAATCCAGTGAAAGTGATAAAAGCACGCGAAGTATAAAGTCGTTCTTTAGTATAGGTTTCCTCCAATCGAATGGAAGGCTTTTTCCCAGTTCATGCTCTTTTTCAAATTTTTTATCTCTGGTGCACGGAGACAGACGAATAAAATATTATGTTTTGAGAGTGCAGAAGCCATGTTTAAAGCTATAAACAGGTTCAAAGTTTGAATGTGGCTGATAGTGATAGCCGTAGGGGCTTGCAGAGTTCTGCATAAAAAGCCAGAAATATGTATTACTTTTCAGGTACATTCTCTTAATCTGTGACTATCAAGTTCCCTGATCAAATTTAAAATCAGATAAATGCAGTATTTCACCCATCTCAAACATTTCGTGTGTTTTTTCCTATTTTTCCTCTAGATATAAGATATATTGATTAATCAAGGAAAGCCATAATCTAAGCTATTCCAGACATGACTTTAGATTATGTAGTACAATCAATCTGCACTATTAGAGACAATACATGTAGTCACAACAACCAGTAGGATGATTGTCATTTCACACGAAGCGGACAGGGCAGCAGCAAAGCCATCTTCTTAAAACCAACAGCTCGCCATTTTCTTACAGCCAAAATCAGTGATATTCCTGCAAATAAACCACACAAGGCTGTGAAATCATTGTTTATCTCAAAAACTTAAATTAATAGGAAGAGATAGATTTTATCATTTATTTTATATCTTAACACTTTCTCTCATATGTGGGCCAGACTCTCACTAAATGGGTGACCCAACAAGTGAAATATTTAATTAAATAGATGTAGAGTGTAGAGTCGGTTCGAACTCAAAAACAACTTTACAAAGCAAAGTAGACAACACTTCACTTTACAGGTAGTAGCATTGGAATCCACTTGTCTGGTTGGGAGGCATGGAGGCACTTCAGTGAGCAAATCTTCATTTTGATGCAATTGGGGATATCATTCAGAACACACTTCAAGCAGTTTTTTTTTTTTTCAACAAAATTAGAGTTTGGTATTGTCAATAGACGAGCCCTCTCTCAAGACGAACTTAACTCATAACCTAACCCTAACACACCGAGGAAAAAGTAGTTTCGCGCCTGTGGATATTGATAATAGACATGAGTCTTATCTTCTTATTGATAATATGAAGTTACATACTTAGCTGCTTCCATGTGGGTGTTCTAGCCTTAAAATTTGATGGCGATGTTGCCTCTATGTGACAGTCGAGAATATGGAATACAGGCATATGGCCACAAGAAATAATCAAGAATTGATGATGACCCCAAAGTGCTTTGAAAGAAAACAGCTTGCGAGAGTATAATACTGCCTAATTCACTTTAAAACCATTACTGGTTCTCATTTAACTCCTTCAAAAGAAGCTTTATCAGAACAAGACGGCACTCTTACCATTTGTTAATCATAAATATCAATGGTGAAAGGCAATGAGCCACAATAAAAGAGAGACGTAGACAAGGGTCAGTGTTGAGACATTAGAAAAATCCCATAATTTTGTCTGCGTCTTATATTTGGACGCATTCGAAGATTTATAAAAATTATGACTATTCCCGACAGTTTATTTGTTTCCATTCATCCACGCTTTTAGAGGGAGGACTATCCGTCATCCCCCCTCGAAATGCTCAGCTGCTTCATTGTGTGTGTGTGTGTGAGAGAGTGAGAGAGAGAGAGAGAGAGAGAGAGAGAGAGAGAGAGAGAGAGAGAGAGAGAGAGAGATTAACAATACAGAGTTGAATGGCCGTGAACCTCCTATCATGTGATCATGCAGATGATGACTTCATCGACATGGAAATCAGCTCATACTCGAACTTCCCATGCCATTCTGTTAGCTCCCCTCCGCACAACAGAGAGTTTGAGTTCCAAATGTCTTCCAGCTCTCAAGAAAGAGAGCATACAACTTCCCCAGCTGACGAGCTCTTCTACAAAGGAAAGCTCCTTCCTCTTCACTTTCCCCCACGTTTGCAAATGGTAGAAAAACTCCTGCAAAGCTCCGGCTCTGCTTATGATACAAGAAAAGAGATCTTTAAAGAATGCTATAGCACTCCATTAAACACTACTGCCCCAACACCCACTTCTCATACCCCATTTGAATCCTGCAATATCTCACCCTCAGAATCTTTCCGGGCTAGTAGAGATCAGTTGAGCCTAGAAGAGTATATCTCGGACAATTCAACTGAAGTCAGTGGCTGCATTGGTGAAAACCCAAAGAAGTCTTGGACCAAAAAGCTCAAGCACTCCTTACTTGGTTTAAAGCAGAAGGCTTCCAGGGCTTACCTCAAGTCTATTTTCAGTAAATCTGGTAGTTCACATGAGCCCTGCACAACGGCTACAAAGGATGCAGATGAAGGATCGATTTCAAAAGCCAAGAAATACATGAATAACTATATAAAAGAGTCAAACAAAACCCCGTTGGGACAAATTCGGAAGGATAAATGCTCGACGTCAAAAAGCATCACAAGGAGTATTGACAAAGACAACGATGCTGAGAATGGCGTCGGTCACCATAGGCGATCGCTTTCAGTGGTTATCAAACGCCATTCAACAAACAAGTCTTCATCCTCATCTGTCTCTTCTTCATCTTCATGCTCAAGTAATTCAGATGGGTTCCATGAGTTGCAATTTCTCAAGAGATGTAGCAGCGCAAGTTCAGATATCGAGATGTCAATTCAAGGAGCAATTGCTCATTGCAAGGAGTCTCAGCAGCTGTTCCACTCCAGGAAGACTGTTAGTGAAGTTGGGTTTTACTGATTGCTGCCAATTTCCAGGATTGCAGTTCATGAAGATCAAGAAAGGCTAGACCTTTGCAGAGGTTTTTGTGTTTTTTTTTTTTTTTT